>OY292394.1:43479107-44079107 GCA_958496205.1 Idaea biselata | reverse complement strand
ACTAGTGTTGTGTAGTTCAGGGAAGGGAAGGAAGGTACCGGAAGTACGAGTTCATATATCAGTTGTGAAGATCATAAATATTTCGAGTGGGTTGCTCCTACTTGTATTTTATTGGGGTAAAGTTTGTAAAAAACCAACATTAGAAACATTACAAATACCTACATATGTAGGGTCTTATTTTACGTACACAAACATCTGGAACCGGAAATAAATATCTGCTTAAAATTCACGGACATAATAATCTATCTTTACCACAGAAGTAATCTATCTTACCATTGAAGTAATCACATGTCCACTGCAATAAAAAAACATGAGTTTCTTGTGTCTGCTTTCATTGGAGGTCGCGTTCCGAAGACACTAGATTACGGACGATTCAATAATATGAATATTTAATTACATAAACATATTTATGAATTTATAATTTCGTAAACTCTCTTATTATTACAAATCGAAGCTTCCGGTAAAAATGTATAAAATGTGAAAAACAAGTTAACTAAGCATTTACGACAGTCAACACAAATTTCCTGTTTACCAGAAACCTTCTTTAATAAGACCCTAATCTAGGTTTATATTTAGACTTCGATTTGTAATAACAATAAGTCAATAACCCCTTCGGGGTTTGTATGATAAATTTAAAGTAAATAAGTTAATATCAGCGCCCCATTAGTCGAGTAAGACAACGGTCTGTCGCCAAAGAGAGACATAACTCAAACCGAAAGAATATAATTTATGGTGTCTTATCCCTTACACCAGAATAAATAGAAGGATGCAGGCATAAAGATACTTTATTATGGGCTGTTAAGTTCAATAAAATGTAGCTTAAAATAACCCTTAGTGTTTATTTGTTTCAGTTATAAATGTAGAGGCGCTAGTGGTAGGGAAATCATTACATTTTTATAAGTATACCTACATATATAACACTAGCTACGTCCCGAGGTTGCACCCGCGTAAGTCCCGATCCTTTAAAAAGGTCGGGGTCAAAAGTATCCTATGTAACTCCCTGATAATGTAGCTTTCTCAATATAAATTCTTTTACCAATGTAAAAGATTTTTTTAAATCGGTCTAGTGGTTTCGGAGATTACCCCCAATATACATACAAACATACACGTTACCAACGTTACCTCTTTATAATATTAGTATAGATTACCAGTCCGAGGCCGCTCTCCGTATATTTCTTCTTTGCCTATTATGTTTGAATACACTTTATGTTATTTATGTGAAGTAGGCTCTCCCTTTGACTGATCCTACAAGTGCTGACCCTACGGAGTAATTTGACACGTAGGTAAAAAATTTACACCTCCTGCCCGCGGCCGCCTATCTCAACAGTATGGCAATACAAGGCGTAGGTAGCTATCTAAAAGTTACATGAGCACATATTCTATTAAGTACTAAAATATGTCAACAATGATTTCGCTTTGTTAGAGTTTTCTCTAAAATGGTATATCAATTGTTGGTTATTTGGTAAGAAATCACCACGACACATCAAAAACTTTAGCGAAACTGCAAAAAATCCAAAAATTGTTGAACCGATTTGGAGAAAAATTTAACTGTGCTGAGGTAACAATATTGAGATGTTTTAGTTATGGAGTACTCTGTTCTCTAGTCTGCTTTTTGGTGTAAAATAAATAGTTTTATTAAAGTTATCTAAAATATAAGCAATAGGCCTTTCTCATAAATATTTAGACCAGCTACATAATATGAACGTGTCTCCAAAATATAACCGAATTCTTTTCCAGTTTTCAACCCAAATCACTTGAAATAGGGTTCCTTATTGATTGGCTGCGATATTTCCTATACCTAAATATAGTTACAGCAATATATCACCAAAGATTCATGACTTCTTGTAGCCTCAGTGTCGTAGGGGTGGTATTTAATAATGCAGTCAGTTTACTTTGCGTATATATTCAGAGAGGGTCTTAAACAAACTCCTGTTTTATTAACCTTAGGAGATGGTAGTGTTAGGTAGTCACAAAAGTACCAATCGACTGTATTACAGAAGGTTATAGAACGTATTTTTTTACCCAGTTAACATTTTTTGCCTTAGTACCTACCTATAGTATTACTACATACTTTTTAAACTTACAAGATTTACCTTGACGTTTCGGCAAACGGGTTACACCGGCCGTGGTCGCGAGAAGACAACGCGAGTCGCGATCTAGAGCCGCGAGTCTAAAAATAGTATATTAGGCACCTACTACTTTTGAATTGTGAAACGAAATAGGAAGGTAGGTACCTAGTATATTTCAAAATAATACTGAATCAAAATAATACCTACTGAAACAATGAAACCGGGTTTTTTAATCCGCAGAATGAAGTAATAAATATCACTGGCAACCACTTCGCATAGAAACTTCTGCCTGGATTTCAACCTCGATCGGCTCTCAGCTATTTTTCCTAATTAAAAGTAACAGTCTATTGATAGCAGAAACTCGGTGAATTTGAATTACTTTACGTTCCGATCTGGCTGATCCATTTCTTTAGAAATGGTGTAGGTATATTTGTATTTTTTTTTAATTTGTAATAATGAATCTAAAATTATATTAATTGAATTCTTCTTCTTAGTTATTGGCTTCTGCCCGCTATAAAGCTGTCATTGTGCCAATAATTGTTGCAAAAGAAATAAAAGGCAATGAGTGTCAAAAAAGGTCCCAAGTCAGAAATCTAATAGGTCTAAATCGTTTAGGTGCACAATGTCCAAATTGCATAATGTCATCCGGGTGCATAATGTCATGGTCGCGGAATGTCATGGTTGCAGAATGTCATGGTCTCAATAATGTCCAAAAAACACTTAGAAAAATTTCGTATTAAAAATACTTTTAAAATTTAAATACATATTGACTTAGTATAATTTGAAGTTAAAAAGTTAATAGAGGCGATGGGTGAAAAATCGTCTTTTGTTTCTACTCCGATCGTTTTTTGTTTTTACTTCGATCGTCTTTTGTTTCTACCTCGATCGTCTTTTGTTTCTACTCCGATCGTCTTTTGTTTCTACTCCGATCGTCTTTTGTTTTTTTAAATCGTTTTTTTGTTTTCATTTTGATCGTCTTTTGTTTGGACTCCGATCGTCTTTTGTTTCTACTCCGATCGTCTTTTGTTTCTACTCCGATAGTCTTTTGTTTTTGTTTAGATCGTTTTTTTGTTTTATTTTGATCGTCTTTTGTTTGGACTCCGATCGTCTTTTGTTTGTACTCCGATCGTCTTTTGTTTTTACTTCGATCGTCTTTTGTTTCTACCTCGATCGTCTTTTGTTTTTACTCCGATCGTCTTTTGTTTCTAACTCGATCGTCTTGCGTTTTTTTTTCACCCATCGCCTCTATTAACTTTTTAACTTCAAAATATACTAAGTCAATATGCAATTAAATTTTAAAAGTATTTTTAATACGAAATGTTTCTAAGTGTTTTTTGGACATATTTGAGACCATGACATTCTGCAACCATGACATTCCGCGACAATGACATTTTGCACCCGCATGACATTATGCAATTTGGACATTGTGCACCTAAACGGTCTAAATAGGTCAGAGACATAACAACGGCCTTTGGGTATGTAGTTACTGTTAAGTACGGGACGTCAATATGACACGAGCTTCGAAAGTATACTGATTTATTGAACTACCGACATATTAAATAGTTACATACATAACAGTTACTATTTCTATGGCATAGGTAGATATACCAAATCAGCAAATTATTAGGCATTGTGGCAACTTAACAGAACTTTTTACATCTTCCGCGACCGACAACTTTCATAAATGGAATCAAATTTAATTTAAGAACGTGTTTAATTTATTTATGGTGACAAAAAAGGATCGTTGTCGGTAATTTAATGAAACATAACGTTTGCTTCAGATGATTTTAATTAGGTACATTTGTCTTTGACTCAATTAAGCGTTTGTAAACGTGAGAACATGACGTTGTTTGATGTGTTATTGCAATTTTATTTTCTCAATATTATTCTTGATAAATTTGGTGATATATGATAGTGTTGAATCCGAACTACGGTAATCATAAGCATTTCTGCAGATACATTTTGGTGCCAACTAAATTCGATTCAGTATTAAACAGTTGAAAAAACTGTCTTTTCGTAGGTAGACGATTAAAATTAACCTGGATAGCTAGTAATTAGCAGATTGTAATTTAACACATGATAAAAAAGCCCATGAGTTTCTTGTGATTTCTTCTCATCGGAGGGCGCGTTCCGAAACCACAGTAAAATCTCGACATTTCTAAACGTTCATGTAACTTATACATCGTTCTAAATGAATAAATATAGGTATTTGATTTGATTAGATTCACTAAAGTCACGGAACTGTCAATATTGACCATAAAAAACTGAAAATTGAATTAACACTTGGATTAACATAACACGCAGAAAGTAATCAGTGCAACGAATTTCTTTAATTCATACGTGTTCTGTCTTTATTATTAATCTATCTATCTACAATGCCTATTCAAAATAACACTTGATGTCAATAAATCAGTACCCCGCGTTACCTAGTACCTACAGACGCGCGGCGTGTCACGTGTGACAGGGGTGATAATTAGTGTGATCGTGCTATTCCGGCGCACCCTTGCACCGTCTACTCGTCTAGGAGGCTAAAAATGGCTCAATCAGTCAAACGGAGGTACGGATGTTCCTTCTAATGAACTCAAGATTTTTATACAACGATAATTACTGCTAGCTAAGATTCCCCGACCATTGTATTGGCTGGTTACTAGTAGGACCGTAATGATGTATCTAGTGGTACTATTTGTAAATATGGTTAGTAAATTCGTAAAAAAAATATTTCGTTGTTTTTATAAAAACTGTATCAGTGAGAGTCGGACAAGTCACAGTTTCAAATTCATTATTTTGCTCATTCCTTACATTTTCAAAAAGCTATGAGCTTCATGAGCTTAAGCTTTGCATTCTAGCTAGGCTCACGTAAAAGAAAAATGTTCTAAAAAGGAAAATAAATTGGCGGAACGATTTAGCCTTGCTATTCTACAGATATGTAAAATCTATTGGACACTAGCCAAGATAGCAGAAATCTAATGATGAATCAGTCTACAATTTTGGTTTCAAGTTTCAGAATGAAAGATGGGTGGTAAGTGTACGTATTTTAATTTAAAAAAAAACCCATAAAATTTACAAATGCTAAGCTTTAATTGCTTAAGTTATTCTAAGGTATTTATAAGTTTAAATTTGAAAATGATATATTTGATTCGTGAAACTTAAAATTAATATAATTACAGATACACGCAATACAAATTTATATTGGTAAATAAAAAAATAACATTAAACCTGTAACTAATACTCAATTTCAGAATCTTAGATCATATTTGATCTTAGTGTCTGAAATAGGGTATCGAAAAAATATTGTCATTTATTTTATCTAACTCGGCCTCAGTAACTTTTTTCAATTTAGCAGAGGATATCGAAAACGCTACCACATCAAAGAAAAAGGTTGAAATGCAACGTCGTAATCTCATACATAAATTACAAACAAACGTTTCGTAGGAAATATTCAGAAAGTTGTGCTCGTACTAAGCGCATTGAAGGTATCCGGGAGAAACAATCCTTTGAGGCTTTGTATGAGCTCCGTGCGTTCGTGCGATACTTTACCGGCTTTGAGGAATAAATTTGTATTCGTATGTAACGTAAATTGATTATAGGTACCTGCCTCTCCACCTAGGTGCTTACGTTTTAGTTGGTTTTCATACTATATGAACGTGATTAAAAATAGCAAATAGAGAGTAGTTTAAGCAGTGTCAAGGTGTAGATCGAAAATAGGGATGTTGTATAAAATTTTTGAAACAGATAATGTTTTTAATTTCCTGGTTGCGTTGGAGAACGATAAAATTATATTTTGTAGTTTAGTCTAATAAAATAAAGTTGATTGTTAAATAATAATTAAATACCTCAAACTACAAGTTTTAACGGTACGAAGAACTCGACAGACATTTGGACTCACAAACTCTCACATTTATAATAATTGTACTGAATTATACAGTTGTATTATTTAGTAAAAAGTTTGTTTCGAGCTGTATTGTTTAACTGATTTTCAGATATTCTCGTAAACTTTTCCAGATTGTTTCACTAAGATAAAACGTATGCAAAAGACAGTCAAGTAACGCCACCCAATTTATCTGGCCGCACTTTGAGTAACTCAATCCGACATTCAAAGGGACAGCCACCTCCAATAGATGGCCTGTCGTCCTTTAGATAGGAATACGTGAATCTTCCTTCCAGTTATTCAATTTGTTTCTCTACGTAACTACAAAGATAAGCGTTGAATGGATGGGGCACGTAGGTAGCTTGATCGTGGACGTTTTGTTAAACTTATAAATTGTTATAGTCAGCTAGATAAGTGAACTGTTTTCTTTGGCATCGATTAGGCTGCCCATTTAAACGACGTAACAATAAATTACGAGTAACTAGACTAGAATATATTCTAGTTTACCCGTGTAGCCCAGGCATAGAATAGGGTTACCTCAACTCTTCCCGTGGGTGTCGTAAAAGGCGGCTAAGGTATCTGAGAGAGACTTGCAAAATTTAAGTTTTCCGCGTGCGGTGGTGGATAAACTGCTTGGTCCCTAGAAGGGTTGGTGTCAGGCATGTTGCCAAATATATTTGTAGATGATATGGTCATTGTCAATGAAGATTTAGCTACTGCGCCTGTCCCAAATAACGATATTCTATTTGGGGTTTAGCGGACCCCGGGCTCCTGAGAGGGATGCAACCGGGAATATCGTTCGGATGAGGATCTATTATGGTTGAGTGTGCTACATTCAAAATGATCACTTTGTCACTTACCAACGAACAATATTAGAGTTTATTGGGTGTAGACGTCTAACGCTTATATAGGTTATCGGTTTTAAAAAAGATTCTCACAATCTAAAAAAACCATGATGTTTATAAATATGGAATTTGAATTGCATCACATAAATATAGGTTCTACTAAGTTGGAGTTATCGTCCTGTCTCTTCCATGGTTTGTTCGGGCATCGAAGTCCTTGCATCTGCATCCCCGCGGGACGCTGGCTGTGCCGGCGGCAGTAGCGAGGGCGGCATCGATCCGCCCCAGTCGCGTGCCGCGTTCACACCGAGCAGGACGCGCGCCCGCCCTCCTGCGAAGCCTTCGCGTTTAGGCGGGAAAATATTGCGCACTTTTTCACTGTGTCAAATTGAGCGATTAATTTTTGCTTCAGTAGTGTGGTTTTAAGTGGACTACGGGTAGAGTATCGAAACGTTAGCGTCCATGTTTTTTTGGACATTATTTTTTAAGGTCAAATAAAAGTATGTTTTTTTTGGGTTTATTTCAATAGCATTCTATTATTTTTCTTGTGTCTGAATTGGTACTAGTGTTTGGTTAAAAAAAACTCATTTTCATTCATAAATCAGTTGTTGATTGTCTGTAAAATTCAACCCCTAAACTTGGATATATTTCGTAAGAACTATCATTAATCATTGTATTGGAAAGTTTGAGAATACTTAGGTAGGTACTTGGTTATCTGATTTTAATAAAGGCGAACTTTATACAAATGGCGTAACTTCGTGATGCAAATATATAGAACGAAATGTTTTCCCCTCGTAGCGTTTTTCGTAGCCATTCGTCGTAGATGTGAAAATTTTGCTTCAGATTTATTGGCTAAACAAAAAACTCTTACAACCTTTATCATAAATTTTTCTTCTGTTTTCGCGATGTTAGATTGAAATTAATCTCATTTTTCGGTTTTAATCGCGTGGTGGTGATTACTGTTAGCACTTTGAGCGTTGAAACAATGCTAAAAGTAATAAACACGGGACTTATAATTTTATATTTTTCCGGCTCATAATCGCGTGGTTTTTTACTTTTTAACTCTCTTACCTCGACGTTTTGACTCGACGTCTTGGTCGCGAAGGGACTGGAATGCTATTTATGCGTTTTTTTTTAAATTTCAATAAGTATTACTTTACAAAAAACAAAACGAATCTTTCTAGCTATGGGTATTAAATTTGAACAAACAAGAATACCTACTTCAACGTACTTATTGTATCGATTGTCGTGATAATTTCGCGCCTCAAGCTTTAACGTTACGTGACTAGAAAACTACCGACTGTATTCATACAGTTTGTATGATAAGTAGATACATTAGTGAAATATAAATAGCGATTTTGTTTCTGTATTCTGTACGGAATAGGCTTACACGGAATAGAAGCTTTGTTTTGATGTTAAGTTGGCACATCTTGTGTTGCTAACTTATGTAAATGCTTGTTTCTGGATCTGGGTGTATTCTATATGTAGGTATCATTTATTTATTTAAATGATACCTACATATAGAAATCCAACTGCTATTATAAAACAATAGAGATAGGTAACAATAGAAAGCGAATTATAGGATCTCACAACCAAACGACGACACGATCATACATATTTGTACATATATTTACAACAAGAAAAGTGTTGTATGTAGTTCATCCGTTGTCCAGTGCCCATAGTGTACTATGGGCAACTAGCAACTAGGCTTGTAAGCCTAGTTGCTTAGTTTGGGCGCTGTGTGCAACGTCCGCAATATTTATTTATATTCTAATATTTATTATTTTTTTTTGCTCAAGGCATTTTTGATGATGGATTTCTTCTTGTAATCTATTTATATTTTGTTGTTCGTACTTATTGGTATAAGGTACCTATACCTACCAACACTCGAAAGTTTTACCTTCATAAGTCTAGATCCCGTTAGCTCAGGATACGGAAGCTAGATAATTATCGAGATTAGGGGGATAATTGCTCGCGTCTTCGATTCTGCACATTTATTTTACACGTGACCCTTGTGCTGTGGTATAGAAGTAATCACTTGGAAGGGTTTACTCGCGGCTTGTCATCACATCACCCCATCATCATCATCTAGATGTATAACCAACTGGAGTCCTCCATATCCGAGTATACAGGCCAGTGCAGCCACCGAGGTCGACGGAACGGAGGTCGTTTCACCTATCTCAACTCGTGAACAAAGGTGAACTAAGTTAAGTTCTGCGTGCTATATCTCAGACCGTTTCGTCTTTTACTATCAGGTGAAATACTGGTGTACTACTTAAAATCCAAAGTTATCTACAATGCGATCCAGACCCGTAGTTCTAATATTAGTGATGAAATACTAGTCAAATACTTAACTAACCATTATATAAAGATAAATCCACTCGTCCACCGTCTCAACACAACCGTCTCAACACTCCACCGTCTCAACACGGATGAAACATCCAATAAATTAATAAAGAAAACAGCCCATTCATGAGATATTTTCATTGACTTCCGAACTCCTTTCCTATAAACACAATCCTTTGTTATCGTTAAGCTAGTTCTTCAATAATCTTCATTAGCTTCATTTGTTGATGTTATCTGCTTTGTTTGACTTTCATTTCTAATCCACCTGCTTTAATTACAGCATTCTATGAACCTTTTATCGTATGGTTTTTAATTTGAAACGCTGTGAGATAATTTTCTCGGTAAAGTTAAAAAGTAAACACAGACCGGACTCCGGACGTCGGAGACAGAATCCTGCCGCCAGCAGAATCAGATGATTTCTTTCTTTACGCTTCATTAATACAATTTTAATAGAAGGGTTCGTTTACAATTTTAACACAATTTTTAGATGTGATGTGCATTTTCTTCGTTTTGATTTAAGAATTAATAAATTAAAGTAACACCTATGAATAAAATAAAAAAATAAGTAAATGTTGAAGGTATATTAAACTATTTATTTGACCTAATTGCCTAAAAATCGAACCTAAAAAAATACCTACTAGTAAATGAAATTATTTTCAAGTATGTTTTGGTTAGATGTTTTTAAAGGTGTATTATAATTATATTTTTTTTAAAGGTATAGGTATTTATGTATATTTATAACTTTGTTGATATGTTGTAGTTAGGTAGTTATTTTATGGAAGTGTTAGTGTAGTAATGTAATTTGTGAATAATAAAAGTGTAAAATAGTATATTATGCAACTAGTGAATAAAAGACGGATTTAGTGCGAGGGCCATGGATGAACCACGATCAAGTGAAGGATTCTAACGACTGAATCACGACCGTAGGGAGTGATTCAAGTGTTAGAATCCTAAGCGACGCCAGTGGTTCATGGCCCTCAATGTAAATTCGTACTTTATTCAAGAGTTGCATACTATACTTTATACCACGACTACGAGAAAAAAAACCGGTCAAGTGTGAGTCGGACTCGCGTCGCGTACGAAGATTTCTGTACCACTATCACAATTATTATTGGATACGGAACCCTGAAATGAACACTGGACCGGCAACCAATCCGTGAACGCAACGCGAACGTTAAAATTTATTTTACCACTGGCGCCAGTCTCAATTCATCACTAGATGGTAAAAAGTGCTAGTGGTAAAAATACATCACGGTATCGTAGCGTTTTTATGTCAAAATCACGTTTGTTGAATGGTCTTTAAATGTTTTTTTTTCATCTATTTGTTATTAAGCGTTCTACGAAAACCGGCTAGTTACGTGGGAAACAAATGTCTTGCCATGGCGCCTCCGCCCGGCCGCGGCAGATTGGGAAGACCCAAGAAGTGCTGGCTTGACGTTGTAAGATCGGATATGCGTGCAAATGGCCTCACTACACGGGATGCCGAAGATCGTGCGAAGTGTTAGACGTAAAAGTAGGAAAGCGGACCCCGGGCTCTCGAGAGAGATGCAACCGGGAACCACGCTCGGATGATGATGTTATTATAGCGGCTAAAGAAATATATCAACTGTTAAAATTTCAACTGTCTAGCTATCACAGTTTATGAGATACAGACTAGCGAAAGACGGACAGACAGACAGCGAAGTCTCAGTAAAAATGTTTCGTTTTTCCCTTTGGGTACGGAACCCTAAAAAGAATTTGTATGTCGAGTATTCTTAGCGCAAGGAGTTTGTTTCAAGTTTTTTTTTCGCGTAAGAAGGTTGTATAAGCATTTAGATGGACGAGACGAGTAAATTGTGTTCTAAATTCAAACACCAAACAGCGTGAGTAAAAGTCCATTTTATTCACTGTTTTGCGTGAATAAAATAAGCTTTTAAGAGTGTGAGTGGTATAAATATATTTTGATGTCAAATTCAACGATCTTTTTGTGAAAACGTTCGGTACTATAAAGAAGAGAAAACAGTAGATGATGTATGCAAATAAGGGATGTTTTATGTTTTATAAATTGTATACCATAAAATTACACACTTTTTTCGGTTGACACAGACGCGACATAAAAAAATTGATCCTATTTGGGTTCTTTTTTACGTTTTGAGTTAGGGAACCCTAAATCAACGACTTATTCAAAATAAGTCGTTTTTATTTCGAAGACTGAAAAATAAAAGTATTAAAGATATATAGATATACCTAGCTCTATACAATATATATTATTCGTTAGGACATATCAATTTTCTGCTCAATCGTTTCCAAAGAGATTACGATGATGCCGCTCCGATGACCTTTTGAACCCGATTCAATTTGTACTCGTATTTATATGAGATTAGAATATTACAGTGGTAGCTCTGTCCAGAAGTAATATTGATTAATTGAATACCAAACATATTTTTATCTTACTAATGCTACGTAGTACTATTATTTATTCTGTGCTAATGCTTAATGATTTTGATCGATGGAATAATATGGTAAAGGTATTTTTTTACTGAACTGTTTTGTGTTGTAACTTTTTTATTATAATACTCAGGTAATAGATGAGGTCATAGATATAACCTTAGCAATTTTTTGTTGAAATTGTTCGAATTGTCTCAGAAAATCAAACAAACAGCCATATGCAGTTATTTATTGCCCATTTGTGCAAAGGTCTATTTCTGAGTTTATTGTGTTTATTATATAGCACCTGCTTAATGTATTTTACCTACCTTGCGTTGTGCAAATAAAGCATTTATCTATCTATCTAACTAGCAGTGTCCCGTGGTTTTACCCGCGTAAGTCCCGATCCCGCAGGATTTTCCAAAAAACCCTTTCTAAGTGGATCACTACACACCACAAAGAACATACTCTAAATTTAGATAGGTAGATGTTTTGTAATGTATTATACCTTGAGTTGTGCAAATAAACCGTTCATCTATCTAGGTAGGTATCTATTTAGAAATATGTAAATTATCTATATTCATTTTTAAGGTATTATCAATACCTGCAAACATACAGAGATGAAACAGTGTTCAGTGTTCATGTAATCACATAATATCCATGTAATTGGCCACCGTCCAGGGCGCGGGCGACGCGGGCGGGCGACGAGACGGCAAAGGGCGACAATTTGCATCTAAACCACGTCTCTATTTGATGTAATGTTCGTATAAATTACATCGACACATGGTTCCCCAAATTGCATCTTTGTTTGTTGCTGACTCATAATATTGTTAACACACAATAAAATTGAGAAAAATATGAATTCACCAATAAAAGATGAGATAAACGGACAAGGTCAAGAAAGAAAAGGTATAAGATATTATTTAAATAGACAAATAATACAATTTACTTAAATTTCTATTATTGTGTATTGGTGATTAAATTTTATTTTTTATTTATTTATTTTTATTTAACAGGAAAACATACAGTTATACATGACAGCTTACAATACTAAAAAGATAACTAAAAACCATTTACATGTTTACACACATAAGAGACTAATTAACACTAGTTACACGCTTGCAAGGAATGGTAGTTTGAAATATATTAATAAGTAACATTTTACTAGAGATTTATAATTTAAATCATGAAGTAATAGACGAGTGTCTGTCAAACCAGTGTCGCACTAATGTGTTTCTGATTGCAATCGGCTTAGTGACAAAGAGATCCACCTCAAAGTAATCAGAAAAATCAGTCAGTCCATTAAACGCATCGACCGCTCTAGGGAAGAAAGAATTATGCCTGTATATGGTATAACACTTAGATGTGCCCAGATAATTTGGTTTCCTTAACTGTATTTTTGAAGGTACCCGTATATTTATATTAGATAGAAGATGAGGAGAATCCACGTACGTATGTGCAATTTTACCAAGAAAAACAATATCGGCTATTCGACGCCTCTCCCTTAGGGGTAACATGTGATGCCTCAAACACCTAGCCTGATAATCCGCGTCCACTATCTGGCACTTATACTGCAGGTATCTCAGAAATCGAGCTTGAATAGACTCAATCCGCTCAATGTATATTTGAAAACAAGGACTCCAAACTTGAGAACAATATTCAAGGATGCTTCGCACGAAAGAACAGTAAAGAATCTTAAGTAATTTAATGTTAGAAAATTGAGAGCATGTACGCATTATAAAACCCATGGCTCTATTTGCTCTGTTAACGATGCTGTCGACATGCCTATCGTATAGAAGCTTAGAATCTTGTATAACACCAAGGTCCCGAATTTCACTAACCGCCCTAAGTGATGACCCCTTTAGGACATAGCGAAACACTATGGGTTTGGGTTTCCTGGTAAAAGTTATTGAAAAACATTTAGTGACATTTAAATCTAACTTATTATTTAAGCAATATATTTCAAAGCGGTCCAAGTCCTCCTGTAAAAGCTGACAATCGGAGACAGTTTTAATGCTTCTGTAGACCTTCATGTCATCAGCGTATAAAATAAATTGCGAGTGCACGAAACAATTATTGATGTCGTTAATAAATAAAACAAAGAGCAAAGGACCGAGAAGCGATCCCTGTGGTACCCCGGACGGAATCTGAGCCCAAGCTGACGCATAGCCATTGACCACCACTGCTTGGCACCGGTTCTTTATATAAGATGTAAACCACCTAAAGAGGTTACCATGAATTCCGGCATTATACAGCTTGCAAAGGAGCAATTGGTGATCAATGCGATCGAAAGCTTTACTATAATCTGTAAATACTGCGTCCACTTGGCCCCCCTGATCCATACCACGAGTAACGTAATCAACGAAAGAAAGAAGGTTGGTGGTAGTTGAACGGCGTTTGACAAAACCGTGCTGCTGCTCAATAAGAGTTGAAGAAAGAGCCGAGTAAACCTGAGCATGCACTAACTTTTCAAAAATCTTAGCAAAGATACAGAGCTTTGAGATGGGCCTATAGTTCCGGACATCATTCTTATTGCCACTCTTATGTATCGGCGTAATGAAAGCAGACTTCCAAATATCAGGAACGAAACCTTCTGCAACAGATCTCCGATATAATATTGTCAATGGTGCTGACAAAGTTTTGGCACATTTGACAATAAAAATAGGTACTATATGGTCAGGACCCGCTCCCTTACTTAAATCAATTTTATCTAGTAACTTGTGAACATCAATACGCTCAATGTTAATACTATTGATGAACGACTGAGAGGCGCAAGTTTCATCAAAGTTATCAATATGGTTGTTGGGAGTGGATGCTGAAAGAAAATTTGAAAGAAAATAACTAGAAAAAAGATTAGCCACTCCCTCCCCCGAGTCTGCAGAGTGATCATCTAAGTTCATCGTCGAGGGAATTGCGTTACGTCCTTTCTTCTGATTTTTAATAAAAGTCCAAAATAATTTCGGTTGTTCAACTATAGACAACTCCATGGTTTTTAAATAATTCTTGTAACAATCACTTTCAAGTTTCTTAGCCCTCTTTCGTAACAATAAATATGATTGCTTATCAGAACTGTTTTTATATATATTAGATTTTGAAAAATACTTTTGCTTTTCTTTGAGTAATTTTTTGAGAGAGGCAGTAAACCATGGAGGAAATACAGAAGAGTTAGACAGCTTATGTGGTATAAATTTATCCCTAAGCTCATACAGACACGAATAAAAACAATCTACGGCTTCACTTAAGGGCTTATCACACAACAATGTTTCCCAGTCAGTTACACTTAAAACTGCGTTAATACCCTCAAAATCCGCTCGATAATACAGATACTTTTTCCTAGGCAAAGGTTTTAAAGTATCAAAGTTAAGATCCATCCGCAAAACTAGGGACTTATGGTGTTCGTCTTCCTTAACCAATGGGTCGTCACAGTGCGAGACCGAAATATTGTCAACATTACATAAAACGTAGTCAAGAATTCTGTTTTTGGTATTATTTCTACAATAGTTAAATTGATTAAAATTACATTCAGAGAGTGTATCGAAAAATGCAAGTTGAGTTTCACCCGAAATACCAGACGGTTGTAGGTACCCATCGTCAAACGACCAGTCTACATACGTAAAATTAAAATCGCCCATAATTACGAACGTGTCGTTTGGATGGGAGTTCACAATTAACGACAAGTTGTCTGTGAAATTTGAGAGTTGAGTATTGAAAGAATTACCCAAGTTTTCATTGCACAGGTACAAAGCACAAAAATGAATTTTGCTAATAGAACGACCACTGTGCCGCATAGAAACCGTAACCCAAAGATCCTCAGCCGAACAATACCAATCAGTTCTGTGGACCACGGCTAAATCCCGGCGGATCGCCATCAAAACACCACCCCCGTACTTCTGTCGAGTCGCCGCATAGTTACGATCACGGCGGTAAACTATGTACCTATCATCGAAGTACTCACTATCAAAGATACCATCGAGTAGCCAAGACTCAGTTATTACAATTATGTCATAAGAACAAAGACCAACGTTACGTTTAAAAGTATGTGATTTCGTGCGAAGCCCCCGCGAATTTTGGTAATAAATACTGAGTTTATCACCAAACATTGTTTATAAGGAACACAATATCAAAATAATTACTAAATACGAGCCTTGTAATCATAAAAGAAACGGGTACAAATCGCAATATTATTAACATTAAAATATAAATTGGTAAAAAATATAAAATAATCATCGGGTAGTAAATATTGCCATAATATAGGTAATAAAAACATGTCGCGCAGTGAAACAATGGGGTTATAAATTTCACAACACCCACAGTAACCCATAAAAACTTGCAATTTAAACAGAAAATATTAAAATAAGACAGTTTCGTAGCATCAAATAGGGTAAATTTAAAATAACTAAAAGATAGTTGAATTATCACGCGCTCCGTGCGTGGCAGCCCGCGCGCTTGCGCAGGCGACACTGCACTGAATGCACACTCGCCGCACGCTAATATATTCACTATAGCAACGATACATACGTGTTGGAACCGTAGCGGGCGACAATAGCTTACGAGCGCTAATAGACTGACGTCCTCACAACTGGCCGACAAACAAAAGGGACTAAACAAGCAAGTTATTCTCAAACTTTTTGACACAAACATAAGAACAAACGAACGTTTAAAAATAATAAGTTGTAGTAAAATAATTAAGACATTTTTACTAAATCTTTCGCTGATTTTATATAAATAACGGGGGAAGAGTCCGATTTTCTTGCCATAATTTTCGCGTGTTTGACCCAGACGTATCGAACGAAATAAGTTATAAGATTTCTTTACAAAATTATATTTAGCAGGTTCAAAAAATTAAGCAGCCGTTATGTCTTGCTGCCGAACTACTCTGAAAGAAGCATGGTTGCCATGTATTGAGGTAAATTAAAGGATCTTTAATTTTACCTGACTCTCCTGATATGTTTAGGCTATTAGACACGTACAAAACGAAAAATCTAATTTTCATCCATTTACATTTATCGATTTTTTTTGTGTAAAATTATCTCACAAAAAAGAAAGCATATTGATATAGTACTACATAGTAGGATACATACTATAGTAGGATATTAATAACGATTAGTTAAATTGCCCACTTAACTTAATAAATACCTCAATTCTAACCTACGACGGTAATAGCCATATTAATAAACGTAAACGAGTAAGGTGGGAGTAGTGAGAGCATGCTTTGTCTTTTTCCGTGACAAGAACTTTCAAAGTTGTCAGACAGAAATAAAAAGTAGTAAAATTACTCCGACCTTATTACACGTTTATTAATAAGGCTATAAGGATTTTCAATTGTATTGTGATTTTGTAAAACAACGTAAATTCAGGTGTTTGTTGCTTAATCTTTCTTCTGTTTGTTCAGCTTAACACACAACGAAACCGGATACAAATAAGGTTGTTGTAGCGTACGAGTATAACAATAATCGTAACGAAGCTTCGTGTTTATCTAACAACAAGTTCGCAGTGTACCCGTATGTGTGTAACATTTCTGTAAAATAAACCGTGTATTTCTGTAAAATAAACCGTGTATAAATACGCATCGTGTTTTGGCGGAAAATACGCAACAATTATTACATATTTGTATGAGATATGAGTACGTACCATATGTACGTTTCTATGTTATGTACATTAATAGCCTTATTATTAACGTGGAGTAAGGTCGAAGTAGTAATAACATGTTTTGTGTTTCTCCGTGACAAGAACTTTCAAAGTTGACAGACAAAAACAAAAAGTGGTCAAATTACTTCGACACTATTCCACGATTATTAATAAGGCTAATAAAGCTTTATTAATAATCGTGGAATTAATAAAGCTTTATTAGCCTTATTAATAAACGTGGAGTGAGGTTGGAGTAATTTTACCACGTTTTGTTTCTGGCTGTCAACTTTGAAAGTTCTTGTCACGGAAAAAGACAAAGCATGTTTTCACTACTCCCACCTTATTCCACGTTTATTAGTAAAGCTATTATATGTATAACTGATATGTACCTACGTTATGTATGTTTATCATGGTTATAGCCCAAAGCGCTTATATTAGTGTAACAGATTACATCTAGGTATAGGGGTTAGACTTTCGTTGGTATTAGCTCTCTTTATTCGCCAAATATTAGTGCTCGCAGCACGTTACGCCCACGCTTTTGATTAACTCTAATGTGGCAGGTATTTACTCAGAAAAGTAGGTAAGATATTTATATTATGACGATATACCTACGAGTGTAGTAGATTAGAAATATGTTAAACCTTGTAACCAGTTTATTACCTTTTTTTGCTTCTGGGAAATGCTGAAAAACTAAGGATTACGCTTATACTAGAAAGATTACATCTAGATACAACCCATCGGATTAGATTTCTGAATGATGAAATGACGTATCTGACGAATAACAGATCTGGCAAAAACAAAGGTGAAAGCCGTACAATAATTTTATTTTTAAATTTGTTTCTAATTCAATCAATTAATGTAGGTAAAGGTTATTTTAATAGAATTATACATTTTAAGAATTGGTCAATTATAGAGAAAAGCTCGTCACTTTTTAGCCATGGTTTTTATAGGAGGGGAAGTGCTTTCTGCTTTTACATGTAAGTTTCATGTACCTATGTAAGTACACAGTAGTGTTGTTATATGGTACGTAATATAAGTACTTGACAGTAGACAGGTCCACGGGGTGATATTACTTAATTCGGTTTCCCGTGAAGCAACCGTTTTAATTAACCCTTAGTTTCACAGTAGATTGCTTACTAAATAATAGGTAGACTAGGTACCTACCTAACAAGTGTGAACCGATTACTTATGAGACAAGCATTTCATAGTAAAACTGTTTTAAAGAAAACAAAACTGTCTTTTTGTTAAAACTGACGTTACAGGAACTTTAAGGTTGTCATAGTCGCAGGCAGACTTTAATAAACACAACCGAGTTGAGAACATCCTTATTCTTACTTATAAACGATGATTAACAGCTGCACAAACTATGCATCGTTTGTCTTTTACTGTGACATAAAGTTTCAAAGTTGACAAACAGATATAAAATTAGGTACATAACTTAATCATCGTTTATAAGAAAGGGGGTAAAATTCGATGTATTTACCATAAATAATTAACCTTGTTAAATATTAATCAAAGACTAAGTACAGTCGAGTAGATAAATTCTAAATCCAGACAGACAATATTTACTGAGTATTTCCGAATACAATAAGATAGTGTTAAAAATAAACATGCGGGTATATTCAAGTTCGCGTTAAGCACATGGGGAGCGATCTATTTATGAAACGTGCTGTGTAGACGCACCATTATTTCTATTTTATTTTGTTGACATCTACCAAACGGTAGTTCAATGAACTTTATAGGAAGACCGGAACTTAAACAATATTTTGTTAATAGACAAAATATTTGTTACTTAGTACCTTTTCTTTTTAAACCAACTACTAATCGCTTAGGTATGGGTTTGGTATTCTAACTCCTTGTTTCTCTCAGATTTATACAAATAAAGTTTCAGAAGCTCAAAATATACGACGGGCACTTACACTGCAATTTTACCTAAATTGACGACACATGTACGAATTTCTTTAAATGTGTGCTGTCGGTGTGGGCTGTTTTAGGTTAAGTGTCAGTATGAGTGTCGTGTAGTTCGTGTAGATTGACTTTAAGAGATAGTCTCCATTCTCTTTCTCCATACAAACGTAGTTTAAATTTTCCTCCCTGGATAAAGACATTAGAGCAAATATGTTTATGCCATAAAAATTATATCTGTCATGACTATGAATCTACCTTTTTTTTTTAATTTTTTTTTTATTATTATTTTAATTAGAAAATAAATTAATATTAATTTTTTAATAAATAAAATAAATATTAAAGGCATAAACATCTTTGCTCTAATGTCTTTATCCAGGGAGGAAAATTTAAACTGCGTTTGTATGGAGAAAGAGAATGGAGACTATCCTCTTAAGTTTATACCATAAAATAGAATCAATGTCGCATAATCAAAATCCGTGACAATGACAAAATAGCAAAGCAATGTCAGTTAAGTTTTAACTTTTATTTAAGCCTCGACAAATCATTCGTGTGATTCATCACAGGTTTTTTAAGTCAATGATTCCTGTTTTTTCCTAAAGCACTTTTTCAGCAAAACGTAATATTTCTCGGTTCATAAGGTCAAGAAAACAGCACCCTCAAATATTGAATTCGTCATGTCATCGAAATGTAATCATTCCCCCGCAACGGGGTCTCGGATAGCTATTTACAAAGAAACAGGGGACATATAGGGGAAAAAGAATTTACTTCTCGAAATCGAACTGAATGCAGGAGATAGTCTATTAATCGATTGGGTGGAGTCTTATTTTTGGGATAAATTGGATGAGTAACATTCATAAAGACTTTTTAAACGGGAATATTTTAGAAACTAAAGTCATTTTTCGGTTTTAATCGCGTGGTGTTTATTACTTTGAGCGTTGTTTCAATGCTCAACGTTTTGAGACCTTTACTAGGTCTCTTCTTAGGGATTGACCTGTATGAGACAGTAAAGGCCTCGAAACGCTAAAAGCTTAAAGTAGTACTGCTATGAAAACGAAAAATGAGTTTAATTTCTACCCAACATCGCGAAAACAGAAGAAAAGTCTAAACTATTTTAAACTCAGCTGTACTTATACTTTACCTAGGTACATTAATAATTTGTAGAGGCAATAAAATGTATTTAGAGACAACTGAAAGATACTATAGAACTATAATTACAAAACGAATCAAATGCAACAGTTCATTTACTTGACGTGCCATTAAGATCTATGAATTGAAATTTGTAATGTTTCTGTTAGCGCTCATTCTTCTGTAATACCAAAATGCCAAGGTATAAATATGTGCAATATTACTTCTAATATCTTGAATGCTTAATTACAAATACATACCTACAAACAATTCACAACACATAACTACAAATTATCTTTTTTATCTAACTAAAACAGTGGAATGCACGCTACAGTCATTAAGAAAATTATTATAATGACAAATCAACATTTTCAGTGTACGCCTTGTCAGTTTGAATACCGTGAAGTGTGGCGTGCGCCAGAAGGGTTTCATGTTTTCTAGAACGTATTGTTGTTTTCTCCCTTTGTTCAGGAAATGAAATTCAGTAAATAAAATGTGGAAATTAATCATTTCGGGCCTACGTTATAGCGGTATAATCAAGTCAAATGATTAGCAGCCATGAAACAAAAGTAATTATGTATTATTTCCGTTGTATTTTAGGTCAATTTGCCTTTTCTCTAAAGTTACTTCTTTTTTTCAAATATACTTCGTACCAGAAAAACCACGTTCACCCCAAATTGTTGAGCAGACACCTTGAACATTATTTCAAAACAACTTCAGAAAACATTGTAAACTCTGAAGCCCTGTAAACCCGAGACAAATTGTGCAATTTTCGGCAATTATTGAAGCAAGCCAGTTTGAGTTCTATGACAAGGCGATAAGGTACAAAACGCACGTATTATTTTGTTTGTAAAGGTAAGTTAGGGCCGCATGTTTACCCACATAGCGATCGATAGGGAAAGTAGAGCCTTCGCGTGAAAATTGCAACGCAACCAAAACATTATGAAAATTTGTCGACGAAATTGCGAAAATGTATATGTTAAAATACGAGAACATGTTTTATTTATCTATTGGCTTGAACTTAATATGTAGGTATTTTATTTTAGTAGGATTAAATTTCTGGACTAATAATAAAATAAACATTCTTAAGAAATGATTTACTTGTAATGTTTAACTTTATGTAACTCATATACAATTTTATACATACTGAATAGGAATATATTATGTCACCTTAAAATATACCCTCGGGCTTTCCCTATATTTTTCCATGTGCCGGCCAGTTATTGGTTTAGCGTACGGAACCAAAAACCGTATCTCACGGTTCGTAGCGCAATCAACGCTATTTATTTTGCTTATTTTACGTTAATTTTGGAGGGACTTCGCTGTTAAAATTACGGTGTTTTAGCTTTGCTGTTTTTAAATTGATGTTATCGTAAGTAAAGATTAATTTTACTTTATTTTTTCGCATGGAAAATAATTAGAATGCTATTGAAAAAAAAAACAAAATATAATAATGTTGTATTTTGTTTAATGTCTTAAAAACAATTGGTTAGAACCAATAACGGGAAAGTAAGTTATGCCCTGATGGATTGATATGGCAAGGAAATACATGGAGCGAAGGTTCTCAAAGTCACATCGGACTACTATACCAGCGAGTTTCAAAGTTCCTGAACCTGGCGAGTTCTACAACAAAGCCACGCCGTTCGTCCAACGCACACTTCTCTTCGTCGCCGACGAAAATTCCGGCCCTAAAAACCTCGACACTGACAATGCTAGAGCAACCGACGAGCTACAAGATACGCAAGAAGCCACAACGTCTAAATCGAGTGAAGACCAAGAAAAATCGCCTAAAAAGAGCTCATTTTTCTTTTCCCCTTCTAAAAGTTGCAAGATTCACGGCCGGAGCTTTTTCCGGCTTCAGACGAGTCCTAAGAAGTCGAAAGAGGCGAGTGAGGTAGCAAAGGAGGGTGCGAGTGCAGGAACGGGTGCGGGGGGACTTATCAGCTACGCACCCGGATGGTCCTTGAAAGGAGAGCATCTGATGAAGTGGCAGGAATGTGGGAAGACTACTATTGAGGTATGTAACGACTACTAACACTTAACTGTGGTAAACCCCTTGCTACTTAATTAATGCAAAACTTAAAACCTTAAATTTAACAACCTTATAAAGTAAACTACCTTAAAATGTAGGTGCTTGTGAAGCTTTGCACATCAATCTTTTCTTATACTTATTAGTTAAGTATAGTATACCTATGCAGAACCCCTTAGTTTACCTACAAATAGGTAATCACGCCGATGCATGCATGATTGAACGAATCCGCCAATCTCCCGTAGACTATGTAAGTATGGAATTAAAATCGCCATTCTAAACGGGTTTCTGCCTGTGGAGCTCTTCTGTATTTTAAGTACAATACTAAATAGTCTTTTTGAATTGCAAACAAAAAGGTGTGCCGTTAAATCGGCTAGTCAGTGGTTAACAACGTTCTTAAAGGATGTTTTAGAGAAAATGAAAAATTCAATAAAACGCGCCCTCAGGTGATGAAACTCCAAGAGGGTTGCCATTGTGTCTCGGAAAACTCGAAATTCAATCTAAAGTAGTCAAGCTTCAACAAAATGTAAATTTTAAATAAAAATAACGAAGATTGAGCTCAAGTTAAACCGTTTGTGGGAAGTACTCGTGTTTAAAGAAAACAAGATCTATTGTTGTGAGTCAAGAAATAAATTTTTCGGGTCTAAGAAAAATCTTTAATAACCTGTAAAACTGCCCATTACATGAGGAAACTGTTTCATAAAGGTACCTAACCCTCCATATAAGGTGATTAAAGTGCTATTTTATAAAAATTAAACCCATGTTTATATTATTTTTACATACAGTTCTATAATGTATATCTATTTAAACCGTTTTTGGATGTCCGTGGAGTCTTCAAGTCTTGAGGTTGATTGATAGGTTCTTTCAAGGTAAGCTGTTACACCGTCTCGTCCTCCTCATCGTCGTTTTCCATCAGGTGAGATGAGCTCAAATAATAAATGCTAGCCTATCTCATGTAAATAAAGACATATTAACTGTCACATTAGGTTTCCAACCAGTCTAATGCTAATAATAGCTTTTGGCTACTTTTTATGCACATTTTCCTAATACTAGTTAATTATACGATATTTTAATAAGACATAAATATCATAGCAAATAATGAATGAGACAATATTTGTTATACCCATCCAATAACATTAACGTAACATTTCATGATTCTGAGAATAACAAAAATCGGTAGAAATAACCTAATATTTGGGGATAATTTATCGAGTCGGCAATATTGTAAGATTTTTCCGTCGTTTTGGCCACAATAATAATATCGCAGCGAATTATCCGCGTCGCCACCCTCGACTTTTCCTACTTTTAGAGCTCTCGTAGATTACAGATTTTTATTGTCTTGCAGTATAAGTGCTTTCACACCGCAGTAACTTTTTGTTGCGCAACCTTTTTTCGCTTCTGGTTCACCCAGAGGTTGCCTGGAAGAGATAGTTTTAAGCGATAAGGTCGCCCATTGTACCACTTTGATTTAAGTAGGAATTTTTTGTTTCTTTTAACTGTAGGTTTTTTATTTTATTTTGGTATAACAATAAAGAATTATGCTAAAATATATATCTACCCTTTTTGAGGCAAGGCACATGAGAGAAGCAAAATGTTATTAAATAACTACTGGCATCTATTTAGTAACCAAAATGTCTCAACTATGCCTGAGTTCTGCTCAATTTATTTAATAGTACCAATTATAGGTGCTTTGGTCACTGATATACTGGGATGTAATTTCTCATACTACTTTTTTTTAAATAGCATCAGCCGATAGAAAATCTTTGGTCTATGCGGGTTTTTACCGTTTCTTTACCCTACGATCCGGAAAACTGTGAAGACTGATATCGTTTTGTATCGGTGTAATGCGAATGTAATTTTCCTTTCTTTTTGCGACGCCCTGTGTTTACGCGAATCTTTTTTGCATTACCTGTGATTAATGTCTTCCTATCCAACTACAGGTAGGGCAATTTGTAGTAGAGTACCTATAAGAATATAAAAAATACCTATATATATTAGGTAGACACCTTCTACTTTCAAAAAATATACACATATAAAATTCCCAGGAGGGTTACTGCGGTTCGTTTCGATACGACTTCGATACGATAATACGATGATTCTACTGTCACATTCTGATAGTAGGGTGACAGTAGAGCCATCGTATTATCGTATCGAAACGAACCGAAGTAACCCTCCTGGACTCACTGACGCGACGGCTCAAATTTAAAGGCATTAAACTTATTGAGCAGCTTTTAAATTCAAAATTAGTATTGGAGTTTTAGAGCTTAGTATTTGCTCAAAGTAGCTCTCAAATTTTGAGTTGTGTTTTTAGGGTTCCGTAGCCAAATGCCAAAAAACGGAACCAGACATGGTTCCGTCTGTCCGTCCGTCCGTCCGTCCGTATGTCACAGCCACTTTTTTTTAATTTGGCCGTGACTGAACTGTCAAGGCACATGCTAAATTAAATCACAGGACCTAAAGACATAGCATCTGGAGGGCGTATTCTTTGTGAAGCGTAGATCCAAAGGGGTTTCTGGAAATTCTTACGGGATCGAGACTTAAAGCTAGTGCGTAATTTTATTCAAAATAGGAGTTACAGATAATCTGTTAACCCATACAGCGTACAGTTAAGTGAACAAACGAGCTACTTCGCAAACTCAACAAACGTACATTATTCCAAGTCCACAACATGCAACCCCTTTAATTATATGAACAAAGAGCTCACGTAACAATCTAATTTAGTCCACAAAAGCAGTTGAAACCTGTGCTATTGACAGTACATCCGCGGCACAGCTTCATTAGATGACTCCCGGGACCCGAGAGACCCGGGACTTGAATATGTATGAGGAGGGATCCCTAATACTTTGCGGATTTTCTATACAGGCGTTTAGGACATTTTTGGTCTTAAAGTCTCGCTCTGCCCGGGATAAAATAAATTATGATTTTTGGTAATAATCATCTAGTTTAAAACCTCTTCTTTTACTCAATTCAAATATATTTGTGTACCGTACACCAATTGACGGGTATTACATAAAAATAACTTAAGATTACAATAATTTACCATAGTCTCAAGGCCTAATTAAGGATTATATATATTAGACAAAAATATTACATTACATTTTAAGTTCGGTGATAAGACAATATCAGTTAATAACGAGGCTATTTTTACTGAAAATCTGAGTGAAACGTTCTACCTTCTGATTTTTCAGTTAGACTGACAAGTAACGGTATTATACTTAACTAGCTGACCCGGCAAACGTTGTTTTGCCTCATAAATTATAGATAATTAAATTTTTCCTGAATTTTCTTTGCTATAAACCTCACGGAGCCCGAGACCTTTCCAACGAATGCAAAACCGTGGAAATCGGTTCGTGCGTTCTGGAGTTATAGCGTCAGGAAGGAAAACCCGACTTATTTTTATATAGTAGATGTTGTGCAAATAAAGCGTTCATCTATCTATCTATCTAACGGTCCAACTTGTGATGAAAACGATCGAGTTTTTATTTCGACTGTTTCATTTGTTTTTATCAATAAATAATGGCTTTTGTCCAGTTATATGTGGAACTGACCAAATAAATTTCCTGAAAGTAGATTTTAATACATTTTGAAACAGACAGAATATTAAATAGCAATGCATCAAACTCGATACTGATATGGGGTAGATAGGGTTCAGCTAGCTCCCTCTAATTACGCCAATATGTATGAGATCGAACAAAAACCTCACGCGTGTCAACCGCTTGTCATTGGGTTAATATCAAAATATTTTATTTTGGTAAAGAAAATTGTACTTTAAATCAATGATGATAAAGTCTTTAATGTATTAAAATTGTTGGAACAGGTTACATGATAAATTGAAAAGTTTTCATGCAAGGATTAATGGTTAGTCGAGTTTCGTACAAGTACTTGGTTATTAAGTAAACTGATCCCCAGTAGGTAAAACCATTAATTCCATTAGAAGGCGTGTTCATATAACACGTTACAGGTGTACAATCTCGTAAATTATTAAGTATGTTACATTTTCCAGGGTCTCAGTCGCGTATTATTAGAAAGAAAATAAATAATAACACGCGATTAAGACCCGGGAAAATGTAACATGTTGACAAATCATGTGAATTTTAGAAGTTTATTTTTAAGTATGGGCTAAATAGGAAAACGTTGTATTCTGCAGCTGGTTCCGGTATCAAAAATAAGTAGGTATCCATATCAATATAAAGTTGATTCTTTGTCCCCGCGTACCTAATAGCACATTGCCCAGAGCTTTTAAAAATATGTCCTTTTCTAAAACACAATTTAATATTTCGTGCAAAAAAAACTACAGTGCATTTATTTTAACTCGCATTTTTTCATAATAATTATATTTTCATTAGTATAATTGGATTACTAACTATTATTATCTATCATAAAATATCTACCTAGAACATTTTTTTTACTCTACATTTTTTGAACGGTACCTATACCTAATACCATTACTCATAATAGTGTTACCTAATACCTACATTATGTTAGTAATTCATTTTTATTCCATTGAGATAAGACGAAGAAAAAAACGAAAGAGAGCTGGTTTTCATTGTCGTAGTGCATCAGTAATGCACCCTCCCCAATGAAGACCATACATTTGTTTTATAAGTGTTGGGTCGAATTGATGGATGGGATAAACAGGAATTGAATGAGAATGAAGATTTATTGCTGTCGATTATGTACTCAGTAAATATTTATTGTTCTGTGAATTTATTGCGGTCTCAAAAGATTTGTAACGTTTTTGCGAAAATATAGAGTGCAATTACGGTGCATTTCTTAGATGTGAGAAATGTGATTTCGATGGCCCTCTTTCAGAATTTCCTTTTGAATTCTACGCACGTTTTACGCGTATATAGGAACGTATGTATCCTATACAAGAGAGCGACTTTTTACGTGTAAGTATTTGCGGCTTTACGTTTCGCGTCATACCTGTTTGCTTTTGCTTTTATCGATTAAGTAGGTACATACCTTACCTACCTACTTTTCTCATGAAAAAATGAAGTTGAAAATACATTATGGTCTACAGCATTTAAAAAAAATATTAGGAAGTACACCAACCTTATCACAAAATTCTAATTTAACAAAGTAAACGATTAAAAAACTCTTAGAACACAATCCACACCAAATCAGAAGTACATAAAAATCAAAACAAATCGTCTTCAAAAATTCCAATCTTCATCGCCTCCAACATTTCATTGAATAGGGAGCGTAATGAGTATTGACAAGTTCATTCACAGCGCCCGAGGACCTCACTGAATATTTCAGAGAGACTTATTAGCCGGCTAATTATACAAAGGAAGTAGTTAGGGGCATCGGAAAGACGGGGGAGCAAACCGAACGTAGGTATTTGAACGTGCCTATTTATGTGGCCAAGAATATTCTTATCTGTTCCTTGTTTCGGTGATAAATGCAAGGGTTTGTTATGTTCTATGTTCGCAACCGTTAGGCCGGGCAAACTTTGAATACGTTTTCACCCGAAGTTCATTCGGATGAAATCGTATTATTCTATTAATCCCATTATTCTAAAAACTATAGTAGCGCGCAGACTGCATTCGAATTAGTCGTATGTATACTTACTTACTTATTCACATTTAGTTTGCGCGCTTCCATAGTACTTCGTACGTCTTCGTACGTTAGGGCATGAATTATTTCGGGCGACAACGTACGTATCCAAAGTGCGGCCGGCCTTATAGACCAACTTATTGAGTTTGCTATAAAATCCATAATAGTACCGGATTTTACTTTTCAAGCGAAAGATATGCTTCACAGAGCTTTTTTTAAATGCTTTCATTTAGTTGAAATTGCGGTTCTATTATTATACTACGCTTGTTTTAAGATGTAGGTACTTAACTGAAATTAAACGTTTCGCAGCTGAAAATGATCCCTATTTAATTTTCACTGAATTTGAGAGGTTTTGGTTGGTGTCTGTTAGCGTAGTTAAACGCGAAACTGTTGCGTTTTGGCTAACTAAAGCAACAGCCGAAGGCAAAATGTAATTCGGGGTTACTTAATATTGCCGCCGTGTTTTTATAAGTTACTATAGCTGCGTCCCGCGGTTTCACCCGCTCCCGCGGGATTTTCCAAAAACCCTTTCTTAGTGGATACTTACACACTATAAAGAACACACTCTCCAAATTTCATGTCTCTAGGACAAGCGGTTTGGGCTCTGAGTTGATATATAGACCAGTCAGCAGGACTAGGAATTTTATATAGGTAGATAGATTGTTAAGTGACAACAACATTTGAAAACAGTCTTAGAACTGTCCGTATTTTAATTCTCCATCAGTCTGTTTGTGACTGTGGGGGTATTAAACAGTTACTGTAAATATACTCCGTAAAGTCTCATAAATAAACTTAACAAAATTCAAATAACTTTATCAAATAATAATATGTGAGCAGCAGGCAGAAAGTCAATAAAAACACAAAGTTGCTAGCAACTTCATCCGTCTATAAACTACCAATCCATTACACTGACCGACTGCTACAATCTGACAGGACAACATACGAACGAATACGAGTACAAACCACCAACAATAAAAAAAAACAATGAATCAAAAACCAGTGACGTCATTCCTCATCTGACATCGTCGAATAACGACCGGCATGCAAGGATTGCGGACAGGTGAGCTGCCCGAGGCTTAACCGATTGACTGCCAAATGATATACGAGTTACGAGACGAACTTGATATTTTGTCTGTGTTGAGTTAATTGGATTTCAATCTAAATTTCGGCGTATGTTTTGTTGGGTTGTCATGCTCGCTTTTGCTAAAGATACGGTGTAACTCGTGGTTGATATCGAATATTTTGTTTGTGGTTTAGTGCTGGCGCAGTCACGTGCTACGTCTGATTCGAATTCGATCCGAACTGATTCGAAAGCAACCCTGTGATAGGTTAGCGGTTAGAGAAAGAATAGCGGGGCGATGGAAGCAGGATAAAATAGAAATCCATCTTTTCTCGGATTTGGATCGGATGCAGCGTGGTATCCTTTGCAGTGGTATCAAAACTTTTTGAATTAATTTTGTTTTATTGACTTTAAATATTACGCCAAAAAATCTTTAGAGCCCTTGGGATGAATACATAAAAAATGAACATGTAGGTAATCATGGGTCCATATTGGGTTGCATAAATTTAAGAGGCATAATGTAAGGTTGCATAACGTTTTTTGGCATACTCTTCTTTTCGCATAACGTTCATTTAGAATAAATCATTAGGCATAATTTAATTTCGCATAACTTCGTTTATAATAATGATATATTAGCATAAAATGTTCTTGCATAAATGTTTTTAGAATAACGATTACTAATCATAACATTTATTGGCATCTCACCTTATGGCATAAAGATTACAAGTCATAAGCATAAAAAACCATAATGTTAACAAATGTAAAATGAGTTAAAATTAATATCATATTAAAATTTAGAATATCATTTCATATTATGTAGTAGTTCACAAACTTTGCTATGAATTGCATATAAAATTCAATTTTGATACACCACACCTTGTTTATTTATAATATTAGGCGCTTTGTCGACCGCTGCCGCGGCACGCTCGCTTCGCTCGCTCGCCATAGCGCTGTGCGTAATCATGTTCTAATATGAACCTAACCTATCCTAGTCGGGGTGCTCTGTATAGTTTTCTGCGTACTCCTAGTTTGGGTAAAACGCCCGTTAATATGACAGAATTCAGTGAATGAAGCTCTTTAAAACTTTTACTCTTCATTGATTGTTACAGACGATATAGCGACGTGGTTTGGTCAGTATTACGTATGGGGAAACGTAACTTCGCTACCAATCTTCTCACCTAAAGTTTGATTAAAGATGACTATTACCATTGTGTCTTTTCATTTGTTAAATAGACTTAGTCCAATTTATTATCATGTATGTTTATGACTTTAGCGGTTATGGATACCTCCATTATGCGTTTTGTGTTTTATGATAAATCATCTTTAGGCGTATAACAATTATGTCCTATACATTTATGCTGTTCAAAATTATGATAAAAAAGATTAGAGAAAGTTAACGTTATGCCAATGAAACCATTCTGCGATTATAACATTATGCCGATCACTATTTATGCGAGAAAACTTTATGCTGAAACTTTTATGCCAAACAACATTATGAAAAAAAAAATTATGCGATCGAAAGAGCACCCGGTAGTCATATATGTCTCTCTTATCCGAGCGATTTTCCCGGCTGTGGTTTTTTATTTGGGGTCGGCGCAGTAGGTAAGTCATCAACATTATTGACTATACCTTCTGCAAATAGATTTGGCAATATTATTACGCCCGGCCGCTTGCCTGCCACAAACCCTCCTAGGGATAATGGAAATGTATCAACTTATGCAATTATAATTTAACGCTCGGCCAAGCTACATGGTAACCATGGCAACATGGTAGGCGGAGTGGAGGGTGTTAGGTTTTATTTTCGTTACGGAATTTCTTGATTCGGTGGCCACGCTCAAAGCCCGTGATAAAAGCTATTCAATAGCTTAAAAGCTTTTGTAAACTGACCCTTGTAAAAAGGTAAGAAAACGAATATAGCACACTCTACTTCACTAAATTACTATTGAAACTATATTCAAATAGATTGTCTTAATGCGATCAATCAATCACAAACTGATTTCACGAACGGTCATAATAAAGCGCAAAGCGAAAACGTAGCAATCCATTCAAATTGGTTTTGCAGGGATTTTCCACGTTGGTAAGCAGGATAAAGCGGAATAATTTTATGCTATGAAACGCATAAGAGCATTTTAATTGTCCTTTAATTCGCTGTACTGTTGTGTTTGGATTGGATGAAATTTTATTAAATAAATAAACAGAACTTTTCGTACCTATTTTATAATTTACTAGCTACGACCCGCGTAGCTCCCGATCCTGTGGGATATCGGCATCAAAAATAGTCTATGTTACATCTCGATAATGTAGCTTTATATTGGTAAAATAATTTTAGAAATCGGTCAAGTAGTTTCGGGGCCTATTCGTTATAAACAAATAAATATTTCTTATAAGTAGTTAAGAATCAACTGTTGTCTTCATTTTCCCTTTTCTGCATTTAAATTTTGTTGTCTCGACAAACAATCAATCCTTTCGTCAAGGATAATAAATACAGTCGGACAAGTGACTTTCAGGACGGACTATTTGTCGTCGAATACAAATATTTATGCAGGGTCGAAACACCCTTGTTGTTCTTGCATTACCGCAAACAAAACGAAATCGCGCCAGATGAGTTTGTGTTTTACTATTGTTTTCAAAATGCGTTGAATGCTCGGTTAAGTAGATAGTTTTATATTTCGAACAAAAAGATTGGAAATGTAATGGAATACTTAATGTTTTGCACTTAGTTTTAATTGTCTTCTGTTTTTTAATTCCGAATTATATTTAGAAAATTTATTTTCAAGGAAAAATAGCATTCAAAAATTTTCACTTGCGGCGAGGCTTGAACAAAAATTAATAGAAATTTTATCTGAATTATATTTTCGTATAGTGGTGTGGCTCGCCTGTTGTTAAAGTTTTCAGGTCACCCTAAGGCCTAAGGCCTCTAACTTGACCTACAACTATCTGAGATAGCAACCGGGATCAACAAATAACATGCCTTTCGAAGCACTGAGGAGCTCGAGAAAATGTTTGGCTATGGCTATGTCGGCGACATTGCATTCATGCTGGTTATTCCGGCGGGTCTGCTGCACAAACTAAGACTATATGAGATTCGTAGAGAGGATGGGTTTGTAAAGACCTAATTGAATCTCTCCACTTACCCCACTGCTGCACTAGCGCAGCTTCTTAGGTACTTAGAGGCGTACTAAAATAATTAATTAGGTACCTAAATAAAATCGATGCCTAAAATAGTGATTCGCTAGTAACATACGTAGGTACTAATAGATCCGTCATTTTTTCCTACTCCTTGTTCGACCTATTTGATAAAAAATCTTCGTAATGGCTCTGATGACAATCGTATCACGTGTCGTCTGGTCCCGGCTTAAATTCACGTCAATCTTCATCACCCACCGTTTCATTAGATTTGACTGTTGCCACAAAAAATCGTTGCGATTTATTTTGTTTTTCGGAATACGTTTTCGGTACCGTAAGGTTAAAAAGGTAAAAGGTAATCAAATTTATTTTCAGACAAAAATCAAATAAAACAAAATTTATTAGGTGCAGCTAGACAATCTCGACTTCGGGAAATTCCAACAATTCTTAATAACTTCTGCGTTTTACTTTATTTTAATTTGCCCCGCTGCACCTTATTCATAACTGATATAATTAAATTAAAAATTACTTGTAAAAATTAAATGGAAAATAAAATACTACTAGTTTTATACCTAAAACTAAAAATAATGAATAATACTTATGAAACAATAATGAATTAGATAACTACACAAAAACTAAAGACAATTTTATAATACTTACTTGTTTTGTATATCCATTTTACGTTGTTGTTCTTGTTAACAACATAATGATAAATGATGACAATCATCTCTAAATATAAAAACATGATTATTATAATGTCTACAACGAGTAGTGTGCTCTACATAAATCATGTTGTACAAACAACGGTCGCGACTCGCGACGACTGGTTCTCCATCTCGATTAATAATTAATAATAGGTATGTTAACAGTTAGTATGTATGTGGCCCACTAAGATCGTTGGGCCCAAGCCAACCTCACCTGCTAGCTTGGTGCACCTGCTGATAAACGGACGAGGCTCTGGCGCAGACTTTCACTTCGGGGTTGGGAGGTCAGACGGCAGTCGCTCCCGTAAAAGTCGAAATTCGCCAAATCTAATATGGAAAGTCGAGAAAGATATGGCCACAGGGATAGGGCGCCGCCGCATAACGGCGCGCAGGAGCTTCGCCTGACTCCTGTGGTAAGTGGACGAGGGCTACCGTGCCACGGGCGGGCACGGCCAAAGACGTTAGCCCCTAAACACGATGTGAAACTCCGCTTCGCAACGTGGAACATTGGCACGCTAACCGGACGCGCGAGGGAGCTAGCCGACGTACTTTCCAGGCGGAAGGTGGCCGTGGCGTTCCTGCAGGAGACTCGATGGAAAGGCAGCAGATCCCGGCTTATTGGGAATGGCTACAAGCTGATCTACACGGGTGCACCTGGTGGAGAGAACGGGGTGGCTGTGGTACTCGCTGAGAGGTTGCATGACGATATCTTGGAGGTGAATCGCTTTAGCGACCGACTTATGTGCGTGAAGGTGCTTATTGGGGGGGTTCCTACCCACTTAGTAAGTGCTTACGCGCCACAGGTCGGTTGTAGCGACGCTGATAAGAGGTCGTTTTGGGATAAACTCGGCGAGATCCTTGGGGCTATCCCGTTGTCACAGGAAATCGTTTTGGGTGGTGATCTGAACGGTCATGTGGGTGAGATGGGGGCGGAATTTGAACGTGTTCATGGAGGCTACGGGTATGGCAGTCGGAATGCGGAAGGAGAAGAAATTCTGCGTACGTGTGCCACTGCCGACCTGGCACTCGTGAACACATATTTCAAAAAGAAGCCCGACCACTTGATCACCTACAGGAGCGGGGGGCGCGCTACCCAAATCGATTTTCTAATCACTAGGAGACATCATATCGGCAACGTGGCCAACTGCAAAGTCATACCCGGTGAGAGTCTCACTGCCCAACACCGTATCCTTGTCATGGATCTCTGTGTAAAGACCAAAGACAAACGACCGGAACCATGTCAGCGCCGAATCAGATGGTGGACGCTTGATGAAGTCAAGTCCCAGATGCTCGCCTCAGCAATCGGCGACAAATGTGCCAATGCTGAAGGCGAATCGGTACAGGAACACTGGGACCGGATTCAGGTGTCTATCGCTGATTCGGCGCGGTCGGTCCTCGGTATGTCTAAGGGAGGACGCAAGTGTGACAAGGAAACTTGGTGGTGGAACGACACAGTCCAGAGGGAGACTAGGGTGAAGAAAGCCCTCTTTAAAAAGTGGCAAGCGTCCAACTCTCCTGAAGATCGCGACGCGTACAGGTCTGCCAAACGTGCCACAAAGAGAGCAGTAGCCAGAGCCAGACGGGACCACTTACAGCCATTGTACGATAAGTTGGAAACGTCTGAGGGGCAGAAGCTTATTTATAAGTTGGCACGTTCTAGGATCAAAGCGGCACAGGATATATCCAAGTGCCGCTGTGTAAAAGATCCTAGTGGTAACCTGCTATGCGAGGACCTCGCGGTGAAGGAGAGGTGGCGCTCTTATTTCCACGAGCTGCTCAATAAGCAGTATAAAGAGGTGCAGCCACCGGAACTCCCTCCGAATCTAGGACTTGTGCCACTGATAACGCCTGAGGAGGTGCGCAAGGCTCTTCGCTGCATGAAGAATCGGAAAGCTGTCGGCGCCGATGGAGTCCCCATCGAAGTATGGAAAGCTATGGGTTCTCGTGGTGTGGGCATCTTAACCAACCTTTTTAACCGCATACTCGAGACCGGCAGAATCCCCGCCCAATGGAGACTGAGTGTTATCACTCCAGTGTTCAAGGGCAAGGGATCTGTGCAGGAGTGTGGAAGTTATCGTGGTATAAAGGTCATGTCCCACACCATGAAGCTCTACGAGCGTATAGTTGACTCTCGGATCCGGCAGGAGTGCACTGTCTCGGAGGGGCAGTATGGTTTCCGCCCCGGTCATGGTACCATGGACCCTGTTTTCGCCCTAAGGATCGTTATGGAGAAATACAGATCGAAGAATACGCCTCTGCATTTTCTGTTCCTGGACTTGCAGAAGGCCTTCGACTGTGTTCCTCGCGTGATGATCTGGTGGGCGCTGCGGTCCAAAGGGGTGCCTGAAACTTATATTGAAACCATCAGGGACATGTACCGAAATTCCGATTCAGTGGTGCGAACTGCTGTTGGTGACACTAAATCTTTCCCCATTACAGTCGGAGTCCACCAAGGATCCGTCCTAAGTCCGTTTCTGTTTAGCGTAATACTGGACGCACTGTCCGTTATCATCCGAGACGCACACGAGCAGCCCCCGTGGATGCTCATGTATGCTGATGATATTGCGCTAGCGGACTCGGATAAGGGACGGCTTGGAAGGCGTGTAAATGCGTGGAAAGAGTCACTTGAGAACGGCGGTTTGCAACTCAACGTAGCGAAGACCGAATACTTGGCTAGCAATACCACAGATCCCACACCTGTCTGCGTAGACGGTCACATGGTCGAGCGGACAGACCAGTTTAAGTACTTGGGATCTGTGCTTCACGAGTCCGGCGACATCGATTGTGACGTCAAGTCCCGCATTTCGGCAGCTTGGGCCAAGTGGCGAGAGGTAACTGGTGTCATCTGTGACCCGAAAATGCCGGTTAAACTGAAGGGACAGGTCTATAAAACGATCATTAGACCTGCCCTTTTGTATGGTAGTGAGGCGTGGCCATTGCTTGAGCGACATAAGCAGGAGCTGCGTGTCACGGAGATGAAGATGCTGCGCTGGATGTGTGGAGTGACGCGAAAAGACCGCGTCAGAAACTCCCGCATCAGGGGCAGCCTTCATGTCCGAGACATTGCAGACAAACTGCAAGAATGCCGCTTACGGTGGTACGGCCACGTTCTACGAAAACCGGCTAGTTACGTGGGAAACAAATGTCTTGCTATGGCGCCTCCGCCCGGCCGCGGCAGATTGGGAAGACCCAAGAAGTGCTGGCTTGACGTTGTAAGATCGGATATGCGTGCTAATGGCCTCACTACACGGGATGCCGAAGATCGTGCGAAGTGGAGACGTAAAAGTAGGAAAGCGGACCCCGGGCTCTCGAGAGAGATGCAACCGGGAACAACGCTCGGATGATGATGATGTTAACAGTTAGTATTCATTTAAAATCTAGATTTTGCATTTTATAATTTCTTCCCTTGAATAATCTTTTTGAAAAAATCTAGCTTGGTCAGAAGGATCCCAAAAAATATATTGGGTAGGTACCTAGATATGGTAGATGAAGATGACGTTTAAGGATTTACCCGTTTACGGGTGGACATCTCATTCATCTCATCTCAACATCTCATTTTATGGAAACGCAAAACAGAGCCTTAAGCTGAATGTCCACCGCCAACCAAACTAAGGCAGTTTAGTAAGTTCTAAACTGCCTTAGTTTTTCAAACAATTGAGCATAGTTGACATAGTTTACGGTGGACCCACATGTATGAAAAACTATAGCTTAAGTATGGAGTGTTAAGCTAAAGCTAAACTAAGTTCAATAAGCGGTGCACCGCTTGTTAAACTTAGGACATCTGGAATTTGCCTGATATTCGAGGTGTTTAAATAGGTAGGTACATAGTAAAATATTTATGTAAAGTTTTCATGTACATATAGGTATGTAGTATAATAACTATTAGCGAACTCAAGTTACCATGTAACATATCATTCTGTAACTTTATATACAGTTAAATAGTAACTATCATAATTCTAACTGCTAGTTAATTCTGAACTCTTAGTTGACATTACCAATTGAAACTATGGCGGGTTAGTAGACCGTATCTACAGTAATACGATATCTATGATGATCACTAATTGCAGAGTGACAATCTGCGTATTGTAACCGATCGTGATGTTCCTAGAACATTGGCCTAATTGATATTGAAGAACGTATTGAAGAACACATTACGTTGTCTAAACTAAGGAATAGGTATAGGCATTCAATGGATAGGTTAAAACTTTTCTTCTTTATGAGAAGAAGGAAAACACTTCTAGTTCGTAGAATAATATGATTGTCTCTCATCCGAGCGATGTTCCCGGTTGCATCCCTCTCGTAAGCCTGTGGGTCCACTAAACCTTAAATATTTGGGGTTGGCGCAGTAGGTAAGTCATCATTGACCATAGCTTCTGCTAATAGATTTAGCATTATTTTTACGGCCGGTTGCCCTGCCTGATACCAACCCTTCTAGGGACCAAGCAGTTTATCCACCGCCACGCGGGGAGAACTTAAGTTATACTAGTCCCCCCTAAATCCCTTAGTCGCCTTTTACGACACTTACGGAAAGAGATGCCGGGAATACACGGCGCCGTAGAAGAATATGATTACCGCCGTGTAAAATACATTTGTTTTATTTGTATCTTAGTCTGCTTCTAGGTATTTCTGTGTAGATACAATAAGTGTCATAAATTTAGATATAAACGTAAGATGTCTAGCTCGTAATTGCTATGCCTGAGTCGGAAACTTTTTGAATTAACTTTAGTACCCATCTCACTTGCAAAAACCCTTTGCCTTCAAACATAATCCAACCACGTATCGCGACATGATCCGTACACAGCCTAATCCATTGCCTGTCATGTATAATAATTAATTCCGGCACCAGGAACACAGCCGGGCACGGTTCTACAACAAATTGTTTGTAGTCGTCGCGCGCATCATTAACGGTTCATTAAGATTTGTACTCGGTTTAATTGGTTTACCGTTGCTTGCGTTTCGTGCTTTGAATCAAAATGGTAATCAATTTCGTGCCATCAAAGTGTCCATTTCATATGACAAATTTTCGCATTTCCTCTAAAATTTTCGCCTAGAGCTGTAAAAGGAGAGAAACTACATTAATTTGTGTTACAAAATTAATTTATTACGGAAAGAAACAAAGATAAAATACTTACCTAAGTCTAGAGTTTGCACCGTCCTTATAAGTACAAATACAAATAATTGCGTAATTGAGAACTACTCAGTACAATTGACAGCTAATTGGAGCAAAGATACCTATTGATCCGGCTCATTACTTCAATAAATTATTTATAAAGCCGTTTCTTTTGAAATCTTGCAATATAACCAATACAAGATACCATTAGCAGATAAATTAGAGCTTACAACGCTCAGCACTTTATATATACAGTTACCAAACATTATTGTATCTTATGTGTTGTGTGTATTAAAGAAAAGTAGAACTCACATATTTGCCAAATACATACAAAACACATGTTTTGAAACTTATAATTGAGAGTAAAATGAGGGGTAGAAGTGGGAGGAGGGTTGCTTGGCGTGACAATATAAAATCTTGGAACGGTACGGATGACGCTCTTATTACAGGATAGAAAATACTTTAAGGAGATGGTCGCCGATATCATATTATTATATTGTACAGGAAGAAGATAGACAATCTTATTTAGATGCCCACAGAATGGATACAGCACACGTCATAACATCGCATGGAAAAAGCTATGAAAATTAATAAACTCCAAAACACGGCTTCTAAATCAATAAACGTCTAAGTATTTTCCACTATTTCATTCTTCATGTTCAAAAGTATGATACATTAAAATATGAGAAAGGTACAAACAAACCTACCTACTCAGTAACTATGCCTCTCTTTGAATCCAATCGTCAATTTAATCCCCTTTCCCTCGATCAGAATCGAAGAGACAACCGCGCTGATACAATTAAATTCTTCTCTCAAAATAGGTCAGCACAACAGTGCTCGAAATTAATTAAATTTTGTTGCGTACAAACATACACAAGTGGCAGGTCGTACCTACTTCTTGTACGTTTCGTTTTGCTTCCCGCCCCGCGTTAGCCGGTTAATTGTTTGAACGCACCGAATTATTTTGATTTATAGCGTTGTGATTGCTGCAACTCGATTATGTAGGGTCTTTCGGCTCCTAAATTGAATCGAATGAAACATAAATTGGGACAATTGTGAGGTTTACAACCTATAGAAAATTGATTTTAACTGAAGAAATCCCGTTACTACCTATATTCATTTCCAAGATTATAATACGTTTTAAAATTGGTAAATTTAATTATACGTTAGTACGACGAGTTTAATGACAGCGACTGTGGCGCGTTTGGGCGAAGGCTTGACTGCAATGCAGAAGGTTGCGGGTTTGATTCCTGATAAAGATAAAGATAAAGATATTTATTTGCATAAAGTATGGTACAGCAGATCTTAAATCTAAAAAAATATAGTTCTACATACCTTGCCAGCATTTGGCATGCAAACATCAAAGTTGTTACAAATATAAAAATCAATTAATATGTCAAAAAAAAGTATGTATACATCATGTCACAAAAATAATAATTGAATAAATAATAATAATCAACAGAAAAATCAAGCAATAACAATTAGATTAATTAATTCGATTTTGTTAGTCCTATTTTAATATTAACAATTGTCCAACTGAATAAAACCGTTTTTGCATCAACCAAGTATGCGTAGTTTTTTTATAAATAAATTAAATGGTTGTCTTTTTATCTCATCAGGAATTTTGTTATATATAGATCCACACATAGTATGACAGCTCTTATGGTATAAAGCTGTTTTAGGGATCCTAGGAAGCACAATTCTGTCTGGGTTTCTTACACATCTAGGATATTTATTTCGAGCTTGGGTGAATAGGTGCAAATTTTGTTTCACAAACTTAGCAGCCTCCAAAATATACATGCATTGCAGCATTATTATGCTGGTTGCAGCGGGTACCTACAAGTATTTATGCTTAAAAATAAATATTTGTATCTTGGTGTTTTCTATGTATCATATGTATGTATTTAAAAAAAACTATAATATGTGGTATATCCGTCGTCTAGTGCACATAGTACAAGCCTAGTGCTTAGTTTGGGGCTAGATTGCGCTGTGTGTAACGTCGTGCAATATTTATTTACACCTTTATTCTTAATAACGAAACAGTTAGCACGATACTGTGAGAACAGTAGAGCTATTCCACTAAAATTACCAAAGAGCAACAGTTTAAGTTGACAACAATCGTAAATTAAAATAGCACGTTATTACACAATGTCGTTGAGGAGACGTTGTTAATTCTGTACCTCTATGTTTAATTCAACGAGAAATGAGTCAGAGTGTGCCTACAGACTGTTTGCTAATCTGTGGTTACAGGTTGACTCACTTCGACTGTCTAGTTTGGCAACGAATATTGCATCGATCTGGTATTGAGATGGCTCCCAGACGGTCATGACTAAGCTCATCTAATAAGTATCAGCCTTTCGTTGAAATATTTGATATAAATCTATTCTCAATGTCTAACATTCGGGATAGATTTATATCGAGTTTTTGAACTTCGTTCTGACAAACTATATCTTTACATGCCAAATGTTTTTTTTTATTTGTAGTTTTGAAATTTCAATCCAATTTCATTCCTTTTAAATTGGACATAGGTACCTACTTTTATTTTCTACTATAGTATTATTTATCTATTCACTCTAAAGCCACTGATGTGCACGACCCAATAAAAAAAATACGATTGCAATAATTACAAGATGCACTTACCAACAAACAGCATATTAGGAACTCATAACATTACGTAGATTAGGAACTTTTAAGAGGAAAGCCTTCCTACTCTTTTCTCCATACAAACTTTACATACGTAGTCGACTGTTTCCTCCCTGGATTACAGAAATTATGATTATGCCGTCAAACCTAAATCAGCCATGACGATGCCCCTACGTTTTGATTTTTTTCCAATTCTAATTATTCTAATATTTAATTCTATTAATTAAAAAATGAAAAAAAAAAACCAAAACGTGGGGTCATGGTGACCATAGCAGACATGTTTTATGGCATAAACATATTTTCTCTTATGTCGTTATCTAGGTAGAAAACAGTCGACTACATTTGTATGGAGAAAGAATAGTTCTTCTTAATAAGACTTCAATTACGTAACATGGGATGCGTACCAGCGTTTAATATGGGAAATTAATATAGTATAATATTTACAAACATACAACACATAAACCCAGTTCCATTGAGTCGGATGCAGGCTCAATCGCAACACACGACGATGGCAATAAAACTGAATTTATCATAAAAAGTTGCACGTTAAACACTGAAACAGTCATAAATAAGAAAATAAGACCACCTATTTATATTTGTGAAGGTACAGTTCGCTTGTCGTGTTTTGATACTTGATAGTTTAGACGACCTCTGTGGCGCGTCGTGCGAACGTACGACTGCAATGCAGGTTGGTGGGGTGGTTGCGGGTTCGATTCCCGCCGGGTGCAAGTATTTATGCTTAAAAAATAAATATTTGTGTCTGGTCTGGGTGTCCCTCTATGTATATTATGTTTGTATTTACAAAAGAAAAATAAATATAAGTATTATATCCGTTGTCTAGTCACCGTAACACAAGCTTAGTCGCTTACTACGGGGCTAGATGGCGCTGTGTGTTGTTCACAGATTATTATTTTTTTATTTTTTTAGCCCCTGATTGTGAAGAAAATTTTATTAAGCAGTTTACAATCATGAGATGTTTTGTTATTTTCAGTGAATCGTGAACTTATTAAAATTTCGCTGCTATGAAAGTGGTTATTGTTAACTTATCACTGCGCGTTGCACTTTGTAATGGCCAGATTTAGGGTTTATTTCAAAGAAATGAAAAATAATCATAAATAATTGAAAAGACGCCTTTCCAAAATGTAATGTCGGTGAGTGCATTAAAGTTGTTTTAATAGTAAAGTGTTTTTATTCAATTCATAATTTTCAATGGTACCGTGTAGCCCCGGCATAGAATAGGGTTACCCCATCTCTTCCCGTGGGCCGGCCGGCCGTAAAAATATTACCAAATCTATTTGCAAAAGGTATAGTCAATGACGACTTAAAAAAACATTTGGGGCTTAGCGGACCGCAATGCAATACTCGGAAGAAAAGAAGAGAACGCGGCTTGATAATTCAAAAACTCAATATTGAAATTTAAAATAACCCTTTATAACTAAAAGTATCAAAACCACTGGATTCTTCCACGCCTGATCATAGGGCGGAGAAGCGTAGTTGGGCGAAGCGTTCATTGATGTGGGGCGGCGGCGGGCGGGCGGACGCGGGCGCCCGAAACGAAGACGAATTTAAAATAGAGTCGTATGCACTGGCATTTCCGCGAACCACCTGCCTAGCGAGTAACGACTGACGATACGCGGTGCACATCGGATCTACTGAAACTTCCTAAACAGTATTAATATCTTCTATCTTTAATTATAGAGTTACTAATTCTCAATAGAGTGTTTATAGAATAGTAATTGTCACATTTGACACGTATTTGACACATTTGGTAGAGAAATGTGGTCAAGTGTGTCAAATACAATGACAATTACCATTCTATCGACACTCTATTGAGACACGATAGTGCGAGCATGCTTGGGTCCCTGCACGCTCATATTGGATACGAATTGGCTAGTTTTCTAATAAGTACCTACGTAATGTACCTCTATTTTTAAATGTTATTTCTATTTTAATTAGACAATGAAAAAAAAACAAATATATATCGGACGTTATTGACGCCTAATTATTATTGAGCTTGTGGCAAGATTTCGCTATGTGTTGCTCGATGTAATTTATTTATCTCAGACAGCAACTTTGTGTTTCCCTCACAAACCTAGTTTGATGAACTATTCACAGAACACATTGCAACATGCGCCTACGCAACATATTAGCTGTAGTATTAACGTGTGGGCAACGTAGTTAGTTAGAACTGACTAAGTAGGGTAAATTATTGTGAGAATCCAATGAGGTCTATTTATACAGTAAACAACATTATTATGATTTCTTATGGTATTCATTTGAGACCACACACAAAATTAAAATAAATTTGTAATAAACCAATTCATTAGAATCAGGAACCGAAGTCAATACAGTTACAAAAACTTCGGGGTGACAAAATTTATGTTAATAATAACGAAGTCGTATTCATAAATGAGGTTTTTTTTTCTATTTTTTACTCGAATAGGATAAGTCACGCTTCCCTTTATGCCGTGTACAAAAGATCTAAATACGACGGTAGGTCAAGTGTTGGCTTCCCGGACGTGAGGCCTCGTGGTCCCGATATAACAAAGCGAGATTTTTAGTTTTATTTAAATTTAGTGACAGGTCGAGGGTGCGGCGACGTGTCAAGACGTCTCTCCGGTTTACAGCCGACAAATTGACCCTCTTCACGATTCGGACTTAATTTGGACGAACGTGTTTCTCGAGGTTTTGCTTTGTTTTGAATTTTCATTTGAGTTTGCTCGTTTTGCAAGCAAACTAATTTGAAGTCATTTTGAAGTCCGCTCAGCTTAAACTTTATAGTTCTGTTAGCGAAGCGCTATTGTTTTAATTACGCTTCCTACTAAAAGAAAACTTCGAATCGAGTTTTAAACAGCGCCAATTAATTTCCGTTTAAACACGAATTTTAAACACCTTACAAATGAGAAGTTTAGAAAATCTTAAATCCTTTGATTGAATCAGCTAATCTATTTGTGTTCTTCCATAAATCATCACAACAGAAAGACACATTGTTGTAAGGAAACACGTTTCAACGTTTGTAATTTTCGTGTTGTGACAACAGCTCGCGTTTAAGGACGCTACACACGTTAAGATTTGTCTATACGATTTATCGTTGCGATAAAACTGCACAGTTATATCTAACGCCCGCCCCTAGGGCCTACCCACGTTCAGTTTTATCAGTTGCGATTTCTTTTCTCTTGAAGTAAAGACCGTCTCAGTTGAACTGAACAGTTCTTAGTTTTGCCTACACACGATTTATCGTAAAGATTTGTCGCATGCGATATAACTGTAAGATATATCTAAACGTGTGTAGGGCCCTTTAGGCGATCTCGTGCTCTGTCCGGTGTGCTATACGAAATGTAGGAGCTTTTGATCGCTTTCGGATAAAACGGGCTTCGTTCGGCTTAGTTTAGTCGGCAAAGCGCGGGCGCAACGACCACGCGTCTACATTTTCGTACGATATCCCGCGCGTGCTACGTTTATTTTCGCGGATTTAGCGTTTACAGTTCACGCAGTGTTGTGATTGAGTGTTTGCTTTTTTTCTGGATTTCGGAGCGAAACATAATATCTTCAGACTCGTAACTACAGCTATACTTACCTACATTTCGTATATTTGTTAAATTAAATAATTATTTCATAAATAAACAGATGCAATGAGACATGTAATTGCATTCAAACAAAACAGAACAGATCGAAAAGGTTCAAAGCACATTTCGAGTGCATTCCGAAAGGATTTATTGTATGATCGTGATACGCTTTTTGTCTCGGGTAATGGATTTCAGTAGCCGGTGTAGTAGCTCGTGCGACTGCATTTTTAAAAAGGTGGAATTGTTAAATCGTTTAGGGTCATCAACACTTTAGATTTATAATGTGTTTTAGTGAAAACATTTAGTAAAATATTGCAATTTGTATTTCTCATTGTATTATTGCAATTACTCTATATAAGACAAAGAAAACAAACCCACACAAAATTAACAAGGAAAAAGTCGACCTTTTTACAATATCTATCAATATTTACAATGCTCGTCGCGCTAAGTTTGCGCTGCATCTAATTGGCTTACTAATGAATAATGCTGTATGCAATTGGTTTCCTAACAGCTATTTCCCATTCATCAATTCACCAGTCAATTTATCAATGGTGCTAATTCTCAGTTTCAATTACAAATTCAAACTCGCATGATATTAGTTCTGTTTGTTTACTCTATTAGTTAGTCTGAACTTAATCGGTTAAGCTCATGCTTCGATAAATTGGTTTAGATTGTTAATTAAATTGTTTTAACGAGTATCTGTTAATAAATAATACTATCTAACGTATAGTGAAGTCGATAACTTTTCTTTTTCACCTTTTTAATCGGTTTAAAAAAGAGGAGTTTGTCAATTCGGTTGTGACTTTTTTTAAAGTTTAATACAGAATTAAAATTAACTTTTATTCGAGGCTTCTTTTTAGTTAAAAATACTTACAGCTTTAAATCTAGATTAGATATTTTTGTCCTATTACTTTGAAACCTTGAAAGTGAAGCAATGTGGTTCTTGATCTGCACGTTTCATTCATAAAGTAGATACTACAAACGTGATTTAGGCCACTCCTTGCCCTTTAACAATAGATGTGGGTAGGTATCATTTCCGTTACTATACAAGCCCTGCAAAAATTATAAACGCAATAAAAGACTCCGGCATCTAATTTAATAGGCTGGTATTTGCCATTATATTTTAAACCTACATATTTAAAGCTTATCATTGCAACATATTTAAACCGCGCTTTTTATGTTAGTGTAACTGGCACCAAAAGCTTCTTGTGATTGTTTTAAGTTGAGTAAAATAAAATAGCAAATGACAAAATGGACTAAATATTTTCCATATTTAACAGATAACAATCAAATACCTATTACACCAACATTTAACATTCTGGTCAACCGTTGTGTTTTTCTTTAAGAAAAAATGTATCGCTCTTGCGGTGAAAGAAAACATCGCGAGAAAATCCAAGTTTTTTAATCACATAAATTGGTCCAATTATAACGACAACTTTTTTTACGCGTTTAATTCCATTGACATAGTAGGTAGTAGTCATATTATGCTTTTGAATTAGATCTGTGTGTATTGTACAGCAATGCAATAGCTAGGAAAGTCAACTGATTTCTCTAAATTCCTTAAGTTGGGTCGTGAACTAAATCAATCATAACCAAAAGTGATAGGCCGTTAACTTCCTTACCAAGTACAATACGTTCACCGACAAACAATAGCTTAGAACATCTGCGTCCTATATCATGGCAAGGCCAAATAATTCTTAGGACCGTTACACAAAAGTAGGTATATATGGATATACCTTCTTACCTAAGTTAGTACCTTTCAACATGGAAATGGTCCGGTATCTATTTCGCATAAAATGTTTCTTTGGCCATCCAGCGGGGAAATGCAGCCAGCATTATGAACACTTTTGGCCGAAATGGTCATAGTCAATAGAAATTTTACTTTAGATTAATTATGTTTACTTCTTATACATGGAAATTGCATCAATATTCCGCTTGTCAACGAGAATTATCCCAATTTTAACAATTGTGTCTAAATTCAGATTCATATTATAAGCGATTTGATAATAAGATAATAAAAAAAATACTTTTTTTGTCTAACGTTTGTTTTTCTGACACATTATTTCCATTCCAAAACGAATAAAGATTTCAAGAAACCCGACATTTCTCGTAATCACACCATTATCAAAACGTTTAACGTAAAAAGTGGTCTTTTGTAAAGTTTACTACCTCATAAATCCATATACGGTGAACTTTTTATACGTATCTCATTGTGTAGTGGTGTAAATGGCAGTATTTTACGATTATGTCACAGGTTCAATGCTCGTGGCGCACCTTCCGTGGTTATAAATACACTACCGTCAGTGTGTCGAACTGTTGACACGAGTTTGAATAAACAAACGGGTCGGATGTGGACGCGACTTTAGGAGTCGGAGCTTTAAGATGAAAAGCTTCAAACCGAGCTTTCGTCGTTATCATTGTGTTTATGCCTTTTACCGCGAAATGAGGCTCTTTACTGCACTAAACCCGAAATTTGAATTCGTCTTTCTTTACATTTCTTGTCTATATAATCCTATTCTATCCAACGAAGTTTTATTTCCATGTGTTCCTAGTAGATCCTATCATATTAATATGATAAAGGTGAAAGTTGTGAGTGTGTACGTATGGGCGTGTGTTTCTTCAATATCCACTGAACCGATTGATACCGATGAAACTTGGTAGCTGGACACTTGCAATATCACAAACTTACTAGCCCGATATTCTCACGGAATTGGGAACCGCCAGGCGCTGCTAGGTACCAAAGTCTTCCCTAATTCCAAATTATTTTTAAATTAGGTATCAATATTTATTCACAATAAACTGAATCAGTATCCTATTTCTGTTATATTGTTTTGTTTTTCACTTTTTTAAACGGTACCTAGTACCTAACCTACCTATTATATGTATAATTAATCTAAATTTGCACATAGTGTGCCAAAGATTGAACCCGTTTTATTTAAATTCTTAGTATCTGAACCAGTTTACAACTTAATTACCTAGTTTTCTTAAGTCTTACAACGGTATTAAGAATTTTTATTAGATCCTATAGAGCTGCTTAAACTCTACAATGCCCGCTGAAGCGTCGCAGCCGCTACCTTTTTACGACTCTTACGCAAGACTAGACGCTCTGAATACAATATTAGATGTATAAATCAAATGATATTGCATATTTTATATGAAATATTGATGTCTGTATTAGAAGAAGCTTGTAGTAAAGTAGAATTTGTTTTTTATAACCAGAATAGCTCTTGAATCAATTGAATTGTTGTATGGTATTAAAAGTAGGTCTATGGACGACGGTATTGACGACCGTGTGCGTCGTGCGAATGCCCGACTGCAATGCAGAAGGTTGCGGGTTCGATTCGGGGCAAGTATTTATGCTTAAAAATAAATATTAGTTTCTGGTCTGGGTGTCTCTCTATGTATAATTCAAATGTTGTTACAAAAGAAAAATATATTTAAGTTTTATATCCGTTGTCTAGTCACCGTAACACAAGCTTAGTAGCTTACCACGCGACTAGATGGCGCTGTGTGTTATTCACATTATTTATTTATTATAGACCTCTACTTCTATAGAAAGGAAGGAAGTAAGGAAATATCTGTTGTATAAATTGGAATTTATTAAAAGTCATTGTCATTATTGTACCTTAACAAAAGCAAACTCTTGCAATGAAAAAAGTCAAGTTGTCTTGTCTGTATAGTTTTAATTTATCTTTTTTGTTCTATGTTACTTTAATCTGACTCTAACTCAATTTCTTTTATTACTCAGTCATAATCATAACCAAATTTAAGTTATTTGAAATGATCATCATATTTTACAATCAATAAGATTAGTATAACTGTTTCTCTTATAATAAATCGGATGTATATTTCGTCACCCACCTCTCATTAGACTCGTGCGAAGACTGTCATTCATAACCCTACTGATGACTGCTTTATGACATTTCACAGATCAAAGTCAGGAATAAAGCGACCTATTTTCACTTCCTTGGTTCTTCTTTTGCCTGTTTTGTTTCTACTAATATTAGTGATACAACGAATAAGAATATTCGTACTCGTCGAATAGTAGGCTTTTATATTGGTTATCTATTCGGCGAATACCTAGGATGACGACTATTAAAGCTATTTTTAAATGTTTCTCGAGTCCAGGGGAATAATACTTACAATTCGTTTAAATTAAGGACAGTATGAAGGGCATAGTTCCTACAATCAGAATCTCAGGACTTTCCTAAAGTTGCGAAAAAACGTAAAACTTTAGGAAAGTTATCGAAAGACTCTCAGTATACTTTCCTCAAAGGTTGGCAACATTTTGGACAATATTGAGATCAGTTCATAGAAAATACTGCGTAACTAAAATTTATAATTCAAACTCAACAATAATCGACAACTACTTACAAAGTGCATTATCATCACGAACAACATTAACGTACATTACTCCTCAAATAAAGTTTTCGCTAAAATCTATTGTTTATTCAGTAGAGCACTTCGGGTGAAGACTTCGAAATAGAACAACATACGTACTTACATACATGTACATTAAAGAGCACATGTTTAATAATGACTTCAAATTCTATTGCACACAGTTTATTGCACGAGTATACTTAACGACATAATCTATGCAAAAACGAGTAAAATAGGTAATCAGGCGCTTTGTAATTACTTGACCCATGTGCGTAGGTGTAATAAGGATACGTTTTATGTAGGCGTTAGATTTTGTAATCTGTATTTGCATACATTACGCACTGTTAAATGTGAGTTTCCGTTTTCAAAGTAGACTTTAATGGGTATCAAGTTGGCAAATGCAGTAGCTGAATTAAAGCTAAAAATATACATAGAATAGAGTGTTGCATGGTACCTAGTTATTTTAAATTTAAATACCTACCCAACCAACTTGCTTTAGCGATATGGTTAGAAACCCACCATTTCTACAACGCACATTTTTTAAATGAGATAAGCATGCATACGACCTCACCTCCTCTGATGGGAAGTGACGATGTAATATGCTTATCTAGAAGAAACGGATTAACTCTAGACTTGTAGACTCCTAGGCACTGCTTCGTTATGTTCATATTACAACCCTTTAAATTGCACTTCCTTTACGTTTCAAAGTGCCAATAAGAGAGAGATATCATGAAGTTTTTAGAAAAAAGCAAAGTGCGGTCGTTAGACATAAATAAGTTTATTATTTTCATGGAGCAAACAAATGGTTCCTCCTACGCATAGGGCAAAGCACTCCAGAGCCGCCTATTTATCAAAATCTATAATGAAACGTATAAGATGGATTATTAACAACGTGTTTAGAAAGATTTAAACAGTTTATCGTACCTCCGTCATGAATAAAGACAAAGCAATAAACAAATAAATAGACCCTCCCACTGAGCGGTACTCTATCATTGTTTCAATACCATAAAGGCGCCATTAGGTTTGTACCTATGCAAGTACTCACTATGTAGTGAGTACTTGCATTGCAATGTAATTGATTTGAACGGGTCTACCATTGGGTTACAATACAACATAGTACTTGTAGATACTACAGCGTACCATCTACTGTCTTTTATTATTTGGTCTTGTAATTCACTTTTAGAACCAATTATATACAAGCCGTTTTATGTGAGTACAAGCATTAGAACATTTTTATTAGCTTTTTACTGGAAGTTAAAAGATTTTTTTTGTAAAAAGATAACTTACTTAATTTGATTAGTGATTATTACTTAATGATGACCTACCATTGATTTTATGGTCTTAATTAGTTTTTAACTCGCGTAAGTCCCGTGGAAGTTTCCAATAATTACCGCGTAGTATACGTAGTACCTACGTACCTAGCTACATATCACATAGATAGAACACACCTTCCAAATTAAAAATCTCGGTTTAGGCTGCGCGTTGATATTTATAATTTAAATACCCATCAGAACTTCAGCTACTGCATATCAAATTAGTAGGTAGGTATATTATTTATCACAATCTGTTCAGTACCTAGTCTTTAAGTGAAGAATTACTAACACCAACTTTCTCATTTAAGACTTTATTTGTATTTAGAATACTGAAAAATAAATCCATGAGTAACACGTTGCAATATTAATGTTTAGTAAATAAAATAACTATTTGCCTTAACCTTTATTTTAGTTGTAGCGTTACTCATAGGTTTCTCGGGAAGTCAGGAGCTGATATTTTCATTCTGTGACCTAGTCGGTTCATTCCATTCCTGCGTAGGCGGCGCCAGTACTAGAGTAAGCATTCTGAGAACTTTATCGTGTGGACTTTGAAACGTAACCATTAATTCATGAGCGCGGCACGTACCTTCTTTCCTGTAAGTGTTGTATCACCTTCGAATCCTTACAGTTCTACTTATATTGGTTTTGTTTTTCATCACGGTGCCATCGTAGTTCAAAATATGAGAAAAATTATGCGCGTGGGGTACTAGGGTGAAGGTAGAGATGAAGTACGTTACGACTGTAGCTTTATGATTATGATCCACGCTACAATAATAAATGGATGACAATATTATATCAATTTTCTTCTGTGCTACGAATACAAATCGCACTGCTAAAGCAACACTGTACACTGGGAAAAAAAACAGGTGATTTTTAGGTTAATTTTGCCGACTTATTAGGTGAAACGCAGACATTCGACTAAGTAGGCTAATTCTACCTAGTGCACTTGGTAAAGCAAAAGTCGGTAAAATTTACCTAGTCCACCCTTAACCAACTTATTAGGTAAACACTATGATTTGGTAATTAACCTACTTATTAGGTAATGGAATATTCATATTCATTATACATGGTAAAATCAACCTACTCACTGGGTATATCGACCCTACTATAAAGGTATTACTAACCTACTTGATAGGTAATATACACCTACTCGCTAGGTAGTTCTAGCCTACTAAATAGGTACCATTAACCTACTCACTTGGTGAGTACATGTTAATGATACCTATTAAGTAGGTTAGAACTACCTAGAAAGTAGGGTAACAGTACCGCGTAAGTAGGTTAGAACTGCCCAGCGAGTAGGTGTATATTACCTATAAAGTAGGTTAGTAATACCTTCATAGTAGGGTGGATATACCCAGTGAGTAGGTTAATGGTACCTATTTAGTAGGCTAGAACTACCTAGCGGGTAGGTGTATATTACCTATCAGGTAGGTTAGTAATACCTTTATAGTAGGGTGGATATACCCAGTGAGTAGGTTAGAACTACCTTTGTTTTTCTTTGATCCCGGCGGCACTGCAATGCCGGGCCGACCCGTGACGGGAGTGGAGCGAGCTCCGAACATCCCGTCGCTTTACAAAAATCAGTTTAATATACTGGTCCTCCAATGGAGGAACTTTCAGATATTAAGCTGAAAAGAACAGATACTACACTTTGATCTTAGCCAAAAGGCAAGAAGCGATACTGTAGTAAAATGTACGAGCGGTAGTCTATCGACAGAGGTGAATAACGATACCGCGATTCAGAGATACGAGTGTTTATGTTGTCCCGCCATCTATCATCATCATCTATCACTTTGTATTTCTCACCAACTCAATAGGTATTATTAACCTACTTAATGGGTAATATTAGCAAAATGACTAGGTAATGTATATACCAACTTAGTAGGTTGTATTAACCAACTAATTTGTTAGTAATAACCTAAGCGCTATGTAGCCCCCAACTAACCTAATTGTTAGTTACTACCAACCTACTTATTGGGTGAATGTCGAAACTAAAAATACTTAAATTAAGTTTAATTAACCTACTTTTTTGGTAAACATACCAAAATAGTCGGTTGCCGATACCTACTAAGTCGGTTATTTTGGGTCTTTATAAAGTAGGTATTTTTAACCTAAATAATAGGTTGATTGTACCAAGCTATTGTGTAATTATTACCAAATCAATAGGTTAATTCTACCTACTTAAAGAGCAAGTTGATAAACCCAATTAGTAGATTATTTTAACCTTAATAAGTAGGTTGCATTTACCGACTCAATACGTTAATGTGTACCTACTATTGGTTAAAACACGGTTTTACCAAAAAGTAGGTTTAATATACCGACTTTTTGCATTACCAAGCGCACTAGGTAGAATTAGCCTACGTACCTAATATGTTTTTAGGTACATTTAACCTAAATTAGGTACATTTTACCTAGTTTTGACATTAACCTACTAGATTAGGTTTGTAATTACCTAACTTTTTTCCCAGTGTATCAACTGAAAAATAAAGTATTTTATAGAATCCAATATAATACAGCCGAAGAGCTAAAGTTCTCCTTTTTTGGAAGTCAGTTTTTTAACTGACTTCCTTCTTAACTACCTTTTTAGGTATAAAGTACCTATACCTAACGCTTCATATTATAACTACCATCACATAAAATAAGTTTAACTTATTTCACAAAATAAATACCTAAAATAAAAAAGACAAGAAAAAGTTACAAAAGGGAAAAAGATTATTTGAAAATAAAATTCCGTTAATTTTACATAATATATTTATCAAAATGTTTCGCTCTGAAATCTAAGTAGGCAACAGTATGACAGGAACTCATAATAATTTACACAAAGCTTACCTTAAAATGGTAAAAAAATGACTTACTCAAACCTGTAACTTGTGATTATGATTCCAACGTGCATCAGAGCTCCTCGTTCCATCCAGGGTTCCACTGATGACGTCACACGACAGACCCGCTCCATCGTACAGGTAAGCCGAGATGTAAGCTCCTCGTTCCATCCAGGGTTCCACTGATGACGTCACACGACAGACCCGCTCCATCGTACAGGTAAGCTGAGATGTAAGCTCCTCGTTCCATCCAGGGTTCCACTGATGACGTCACACGACAGACCCGCTCCATCGTACAGGTAAGCCGAGATGTAAGCTCCTCGTTCCATCCAGGGTTCCACTGATGACGTCACACGACAGACCCGCTCCATCGTACAGGTAAGCCGAGATGTAAATCTTGTACGGAATATTTGCCTGTGACTAATGCATCGAATAGCATAATTTTACGTTTACTCAATCGAATTTTGCATAACACCTAACAATTTGTTGGTTAGGGTATTTATAAGTTAGTGGGTGGTATAAACGTATACACCTAGTTAGATTTTTTTGCTATCCTGCGGGGTCTGGGAGTCTGTTGATTATTTTCGATGTAATCATCCCAGACAAGTCATTGGGAAATTTTTTTCGAAAACGGTTGTACAACTTATAAGTATACCTAATCAACAGAATAAGGCCCTAGGCCGTAAGTTAGTTTACCAAAATGCATTATTTAAAATCATTTTCAATAAAACGAAACAATATACTATCAGAAGCCTGAGTTAAAATTACCGACGTAATTTAAAACATAAGCCACCTGTTTTTCATCTACACAACACAGCTCTCAGTATTTAAGTATACCTCTAAAGTTAGTAAGGACTTGTCCCCGTCCAGCTATAACTATTAAAAGCAGAGCGACCTCATTTCGCTTCCGCACTTTACGCTTTTAAACTCTCCTAAATGTGGAACTGGCGGTACCACAATATCGACGTAGCACTGCACTATTGCTATCTTTAGATAACTTTACTATGAGAATGGCTCTTATGATGTTAAAAACAACTCTTTTTCTTGTACTAATGCATTTAATGGCGGTTTGCATTAGTTCATTTTAAAATATGTTTAGCTAAATGAATTTAAAAATAATTTACCGATATAAATCCAACCGAGAATAAAAGTTCGGATATCCGAACATGGGAGTATATTTCAATTAGTAGAATATTGTTTTTATGTTGTCATACTTTTACAGCTTTTGATATTCAGACATTTCAAGAGTTTAAACATGTTTTGGAATCGGTATGCATGCAGTCCGGCCCAAGAGTGTTTTTGTTTTACTGAAATTAAGTTGAGGAGGCTAATTAAGGCTTTGCAACGTGTAGAAGATCAATCTAGGGTATAATAGGCATGCATCTCCTAAAGTGTGTAGTAATAGTACAGGGAGGGTAAGTCTTGATAATGCAAAGAAGAGAACACGGTCTTAGATTTATAGAGTTTTTTATTGGACATGGGCTTATTCTTTAAACCAGAACAGGTTTAAAGGATTATTATCAGTACTAAACCTTGTAATATTTAATTTATGATTAAATGAATTAATCACTATCTATATGCCTCTAAATGTTCCTCGCATTTTTTTAAGTAGGTATAGGTGCTTGTAACCTTATCCCATTACAATTTATACCCTGGATTTGTTGAAAAAACCTAAAATTGTAATAGCAAAATATTATTCAAAAACTCTCATAGAAAATTATTACTCACATACAATAGGTGTTTATAGCTCCATGTAAATTAAATTTCCAAAAGCCATAACTATGAAGTACATTGGTTGTTTGTTTTGTTCGAGCTTCAGCCGCTTGGGGACTACGGAAAGGGTAAAGTTATTTTACACACACATTGTGCCTTAACGAAAATTGTGTTTGTTTAGAGTAAATAGGAGCATGCTGTAAACCGGATTGTTGAGTATGAAAATTCATAAAGCTTGATATCATACCTACCTACTAGGTCTGTACGCTTTTCATTGTTTATAATATTTTAACGGGTTATGAGCTTCCACAATTTTAAACTTTTAAAACTTCTTAAACGGAGTTTTCATGCTGGTTCAGTCAGTATTCAAGCGGCTGCAGTGTTTCGTTGATTACTAGGATTGTTCTTGTCGAATTTCGACTTAAACTAAATGGCAATCGATTCAGTAGTTCTGTAATGCATGCTCTTTCTTTCAGTAACAGAGAAAGAAAGAGAGACTTTAAAAAACTATAAATTCTTGTTCTTTTTCCTTTCCTAAGTATTGGAGATTAAATTTTATTAATTTTCGTCCAAGTTCAGACTTTTTGTCCACTCTTTTTTAATCATAATTATAGATTAGTAATAGTAATTTCGGCTTCCACGAAATGAAAAGAAACCAAAATGAAAATTTTTCAAAGCTTCGCTTGCTGTTTGGTACTTATTCATATTATGCAGTAGAGGATAATGCGTTTCATAATGAGTACAGTTCCCAGCTGGTCACCAGCCAAACGCTATGAGGGCACTCGCCTCTACAGGCTATTAGCAAATGAACACAATGCTTCCATGTGTCTTTGTTACCGATCCCGTATGTAGGTGTATGTAGGTGCTCGTATTTGCAACAAATTGTTCGGTCTGATAGGACACTCTCATTGGACAAATTGTATATGGTGTCGTCCATTCTATAGAATGCAATTGGAGTTTCAAATTGATGTTGTAGGTTCAAAAGGTTAGTTTTGTTATTGTTGCTTTACTAAAAAACGTACCTACCTACTAACTAATTCTATCCAACACCATCAAAACTTGACTCGACAAGATTTTAGTTTTTCAATTTTACCTTTAAAATGATAAGCCTTGCACTATTTATATCTGAATGGCACCCTAATGAGGTGGAAAGATTACATTTTGGATGACAATTATTTTTATTTATTTTTAGGGTTCCGTACCTAAAGGAAAAAGCGGGACCCTATTACTGAGGCTTCGCTGTCTGTCTGTCTGTCTGTCCGTCCGTCCGTCTGTCCGTCTGTCACCAGGCTGTATCTCATGAACCGTAATAGCTAGAAGGTTGAAATTTTCACAGAAGATGTATTTCGGTTGCCGCTACAACAACAAATACAAAATAAAACAATTATTTAAAAGGGGCTCCCATACAACAAACGTGTTTCAAAAATAACAAGGAGTTTCGTACAATGTGAGGTCGCTTCTGATTGGTCAGGACAAATCGAGTTGGTCATCGAATTCAAAATGGCTGCCCTATCTGTCAAATATACCAGTCTGCCTTACTTACCAAAGAGTTTCTTTTATGTTTCAGATTTTCTTTATGCCAAGGTTTTTTTTTTTTGAGTGATTCGGTCGTTTGATGGGAGTAAGAATCGTAGATAAATATTTCATATTATCCTATAAAATTTAAAAATTGGTTGTTGTAAACCATTTTAGGGTTCCGTATCCAATTGTGATAGTGGTACGGAACCCTTTATGCGCGAGTGTCGCACTTGCCCCGTTTTTTTTTTATTATTTTTGACATTACTTTTGTATAGAAAAGTGAAATACTAAATACGCGCTCCACCAGCGCAGGATTCATGATTTAGGGCGTTTTAGTGTCATGCGGGTTTGCTCACGCACGCGTGATTTTGATACAAATGCCTCACGCATGCGGGGGAATTTTATATACCTATGAGCGTGACAAAGACGCATGACCACCGCATGACACTAAGGGTCCGTTCACACAGACCGGCTCGGAGAGGAGAGCAGATTTTTATGACGTTTAAAACATAGTTTTGAATTATTCTAATAAGGTTTATTTTTACATGAAACTTCTTTTATTATTGAGATTGCTTGAGAGCAAACCATGAAAGAAGTGACATGTAAAAACAAACATTATTACAATAACTCAAAGCTCTGTTTTAAACGTGATAAAAATCTGCTCTCCTCTCCGCGCCGGTCTGTGTAAAACGTCCTTAGCTATTATTTTTTCGCGGAACTTTCATAGTTTAGTCATAAGTTAAAGTATTATTGAATTGTTACTAGGGCATGAATCCCGGGATCCTGGGATATCGTAATCCCGGGATCTCGGACGCAAAAGTTCGATATTATAATCCCGGGATTGAGTGATCCGATCTCGAGATTTGAGCAATTTACTATTTGGGTAAAAATTAAGGTTTTTAGCTATATTTTTCCTCGTGGAATGATTGAATAGAACTATTAAAATTAAACCCAAATTAGTCTACCCCTGAGGAAGAGATCTGTAAAGATTTAGAAGCGTAGGGAATTGGTAAAATGTTTAAAACCATAAAAGTAACGTGACTCATTGCAATTTTTAAGACAAGTATTTTTTATACAAGCTCGCATGCAAATTTTTTCTGCTAACATCATTTTAGTGGTGCGCCTAGAATTTGGCGCGAAAGTTAAGACACTTTCGGGTTTATTTGTCCGCCATATTTCCAAAATGATGGGGTGGACGGCCCTCGGGGTAACTTATTTACGTAATGAAACCACTAGAGTCTTAAATATATTAAATATTTTATATTTAACACATTTTTATTGTATTAAATTCGCTTTTTTAACGATATCTAAAATCCCAGTATCAATCCCGGGATCCCGGGATTGAGCTCTTAATATCGATATCGCCCCGGGATTGAAAACCTTCCGATATTGCATGCCCTAATTTACATGTAGATACTTATTAGAATGGATTCTCACTACAAATTCTAATTCCTAACATTACAAAAAATACAAATACAAAATACAAATACAAAAATATTTATTTCATTACCAATTTTAAAAATTACATATATTACGCAGTACACAGAACACCTACATTGATTGATCTTCCCGCAACTCTACGATACATTTAGCCTCAAAAGGCATTCTATTTAGCTACTTATCTCACCTCGTAAATTTATGGTTGATTTATTTATAATTTCAAGTTCGTCGACACCTCCAAAAGACATGGACCGCCAGTTTTGATGTCTAAAGTAACGGATGCGAGTTCTTGATGTAGAGCTGCTTGGTGATAAAAATGTCCAGTCAAATAGATTTATTACAATCGAAAGCAGTTTGGGACCAATTTGAATAAAAGGAGATAAAAAGATGAATTGAGACCGAGTTACCACGATTACCTTCCAATGTGTCGTGTCATGATTGTTCTATTAGTAGGTATATGTGCTTACTTGTTTTGATCTTATCGATGGAGAGTGATATTGATATCCAAACCAGTTTTATTTTGATTTCTATTGAATGAACCATACCAGTATTTTTTCTCTGTTTGAAACTGACGCTTTTTAAACCATTAGCCGTGTCCTGCAGATTTACCCGCATAAGTTACGGTACAGTTATTATTAAAAATAATCATTGTTAATAATCATTGTTGTAATAATAATGACCGTGGAAATTTTCAAAAATCCTTTCTTACTGAATATCTACAACGTATAAAGAACACACTCTCCAAGCCTCAGCCCTCTGCTATCAGCGGTTTAGGCTGCGCGATGATCAGTCAGTCAGTCAGCTCTTTATAGATATAGGTTAACTTTGTGATTTACATATCAATCCAATATTACATTTTGACCTAAAAAAATATAACAAATGTTAATTTGTTAAAATAAACCACCTTTTACTTTAGTTTAGCTTAGCTTTAGTTTTCGTAAATACCTACAGGAAGAACTCTGAGTTATACACTTATAGTCTGTGCTTCTTTTTGCAATTTTACACGTCACGTTTCTTACATTAGGCAGCTAATGGATTCACAAAGACGCATCAAAGAAATCCTAGTTCTTTATAAGATCGCACCATGCAAAGACTATAAACGTTGCTTTAAAGAGCTACTCGGAGTTACTTAGGTCCTTTATAGTAAGGTGTAGGTTACCTATTTATACTGTACGAGTTTCCATTCCGGCGTCCGACAGACGCGTCCACTTGTCCTCATTCTCCTACATTGACTCCAACATGACTTAATCCTTTTAGGAATTCTCTGACACTCACATATTAACTTAGAGATAGCTGTGTGATGAGCTCACACCTACTCGCGTGTACAATTGAGTTTTATTACACGCTGGAATTAACGGAGATGCACAATGTATTGTAAATATGACGCTCCGTGAATTTTACTGTCTTTAAATCGCTTACTTACAGTCGAAGCTTGTTATGAAAACAATGAGTTGTTAAAAATGTAATTCCTGAAAACGATTTCTTTCTGGGTGTTCTCGATTGCGACAAAATAATGAATCGTAATGTACACAACTGTGGTAGGTAATTAAAGAACTGATAAAACACGCGCATTGAGAAATGGTTTAAGGGCGTTTATTCCATTCTCTTTCTCCATACAAACGTAGTTTACGTTTTCCTCCCTGGATAAAGACATTAGAGCAAATATGTTTATGCCATAAAACTTATATCTGGCATGACTATTCATCTTCCGAATTATTTTTTTCATTTTTTATTTTTTTTATTTTTTATCATTACTTATTTTAATTAGAAAAAAAAAGGTTCGGTCATTGACAAGACATGACAGATATAGGTTTTATGGCATAAACATATTTGCTCTAATGTCTTTATCCAGGGAGGAAAACGTAAACTACGTTTTTATGGAAAAAGAGAATGGAATGAACCCTCTTAAGTATGCAAGTACCATTTAAGTACCATTTTTATGCGAATAAGGGACCTACATTTCACACTTTTTAAACTTACACGATTTCCGTCCATCATTATTATTAGACACGGGTCTAGATCACGTTAAAAATAATCATTGTTTTTAATTACCTCGACGTTTCGGCAAACGGGTTATACCGGCCGTGGTCCCGAGAAGACTCCAACAAAAACAATGATTATTTTTAACGCGATCTAGACCCGTGTCTAATAATAATGATGGTACCTACATTTGCCTAAACAATGTAATATGGACGGTATTTACAAAAAAAGTATAGGGTGTAGTAGGTATATCCGTTGTCTAGTACCCATAGTGCAAGCCTAGTGCTTAGTTTAGGGCTAGATTGTGTCTTCGTACAATATTATAATAAATTAAATTTAAAATATTTTTTGTCGACAGATCTACACAGACTGGGCTAACCATTACTTGGAGCGCGCGAGATCCCGACGTCGAGCTGGTGCCACCGGCGGAGGCCTAGCTAGGGACTGCGCTGATGGTCTTCTCCTAGCAGACGTACTCGAAGGCGTGACAGGACTTAAAGTCCCCCGAGCACATCGCAAGCCCCGCAACCCACAGCAAATGGTAAGTCAAAGTAAACACATGCTGTAAAACAACTCACACATCAAACAGATCAAAAACCATTAACTTACGTAATAAGATTAAACCACCCAAGACAAAGACCAGTCTGAAATAGCACGAGTGTACCTGCTACTAAAATTTAGGTCATCATAACTCTTAAACCAAATGCCTTATGTAAATGAATCAGTATCCATTATCGTCTTCAAGCGGCTATAAAATTAATGAAGACCCTAAAATTTATTGGTATAATTCCAGCGATCTATACTCGTCAGGTCGTCATAAGAAAACTTTCGTTAATATTCGCCCGTGTTTATTTATTGTTCGCAGCCGAAAATGAAAGCGGAACGGGAATATTTGGTTTACCCAGAAATAGCTATCGGTTCACAAATCATTCGGGCAGGTATACACTTAAAAAACCAAAAGCGCGTACCGTATATGGCTCGTGAATTCGATAAGTAACACAAAAACCTGAATCGTGGGCATATCGATTCGATGTAAACAATAATGCATCCGCTGTGTGCACTGAGGTTGTGTGAAAGTGTTCGTTTGTCCATGTCACTGAAATTAAACAAGTACCCTGGAATTGCTATACCATACAAAATGACGTTAGATCTTTGTGCCGATTTGATTTGCGCCATGTTGCGCTGTCAATAGAAAACGCGCGACAACGGCGCAACATGGCGCAGATCAAACAGGCACAAAATTCAGTGCGCTATGTCCTGTCCAGTTGTAATGGAGGTCAGTGGTCCATGTTCAACCGTTTGAATGCAAACTCAATTAGGAAAAGGTGTGATATGTTTTTTTATTCATCCATTTCCTGTTTCATCTAAGGAAGTAAAAGAAAGTAATCAATTTTAGTTAGCCTATATGAGCCTATATGAAAACGTAGCCTACGTACTGTTACGAGCAGGTCTTCCTACACTGTCTGTCCGAGAAGTTCGGTTCTAGAATAGGTTTGATCTTCAAAAAAGTGTTTAGCATTCACATCATTAGAAGGCAACTTCATATTTTCTGGTTTTTCTTGGGATTAGAACATATTATATTACTAGCTGCGCCCTGCGGTTTCACCCGCGTAAGTCCTGATCCTGCGGGGATGTCGGGATAAAAAGTAGCCTATGTGTTATTCTAGGTCTCCAGCTATGTACATTCCAAGTTTCATTCCAATCGGTTCAGTAGTTTTGCGTAAAAGAGTAACAAAGTCACATGCATACAAACATACAAACTTTCGCGTTTATAATATTAGTAGGATAGGATTTATTGGAAATTGTTAGTTTTTCTCTCGGAGTTCTAATCTAACAAAACACCTCGTAATGTGATATTATACTTAGTATGTTTGATCGTAATTTGATAAGGTTGCGGTGAAGAGGCCAACTAGTATGAAAATACCACATCCGCCATCGAAGGCAAGGATATCAATTGGCTACGCGACTTTATTGACGACGTCAATTGATTTATTTTAATAGATTTCTTACAATGTAATTGTTAGGACCTAAATTTTCAATTTAATCAATCTTATCTATTTCTCTTGTGATATCAATATCCTTACTAACATGTATGTAAAGGTACCTAAGTATACTAATATTATAAATGTGAAAGTAACTCTGTCTCCTTTTCTTGTACGCTTTCGCGCCTAAACCGCTGAACCGATTTTGATGAATTATGGATGATAGGATATTAGAGAAGGACATAGGCTACTTTTGGTCGCGTTAAATTGGAACTTACGCGAGTGAACCGAGGGCCGCAGCTAGTAGTAGAAATAGGACAGATAAATTAAAGCGCAGACGTTTACGCAACTCATAACCGAAATCAGCGATTAAAAAAAAAAAAAAAAAAAAAAAAAAAAAAAAAAAAAAAAAAAATATGTTTTTATTACAGCAAACAAACTAACAAATTAACAATATTACTTTAAACTTTACTTAAAGTTTGAATAAACAAAAATAAATTAACGCTCGAGAGCCAATTATTCCGAAAACAATGTTTACAATCCAAGCTGCGTATTTGTAATGGCATAAAATGAGTACCATAACTCAACCTCTATTGATTTGTAACTTATACGACGGAATTGCTGATTCCGTAACCATTTCCCGTGGAAAATACTCATTCAAACCGATCCTATAGCACCGCAGGGGCTAAGAATAAGTCATAAAACTTAACCACGATAACTTGACAGGTAGTTAAAAACATGAAATATTGACGGTGACCGGAGAAACTTGATCGCTGGACAAATTGTGAAAAATTGCTATGTAAGTTACAAGTGTTTTTCTTTTCACTTCAAATTCTGAAAGTGCAGTGTGAAAAATAATAACATGTATTAAATGCTTAGATGAAAACAAAAATAGTAGATACGTTATATTATAACATTGCGTATATAAAAAATGAGCTAGAAACACCTATATGCATTTTCATAAAATTATTGTATTTAAAAACATTTGTCTTTATGAATAATTCAGGTAGGTATTTGTAAATAAGCAAAATGGCATTCTTATGGATTTCAAAAAGATAATCGCAGTGTTACAGCACGTGCTCATGCTCACGCTTCAACGGTTCGACATACGACCGAGGCTAGTGCGTCAGCTAGACGCAGTTTTATCGTCTTTTTTTAGAGACTAGGTAACGTATCTGCTGCTGTTTGTTTTTTATCTAAGATTAAATATTCTCTTTTAGGGTTTAGATACATTGGTGCCTTCTTCTAATAATACTTTTTTAAGTACATATGTTATTAATATTTATATTGATTTTTTACGCTTTATGCGTTTTGGATTTATTCAATTTTCTTGTTTCATATACCTACTAGCTTCTGTCCGCGGATTCGCCCGCATGTCAAACAATATTAGGATTATCCCGCCCCTACTGTATGTGCACCAATTTCCAAGGCTGTCGATTTTAAGAGAATAAAAAGTTTCATACAAAATTGGAACCCTTTCCCCTTAGGGATGGAAATTGAAAAAACCCTTTCTTAGTGGATGCCATCACAAAGAACAAACTTTCCAAATTTCATGTCTCTAGGACTAGCGGTTTAGGGTGTGCGTTGATAATTGAATTTTATATGTAGGTCCTTCCTATGTGGATTTTGCATCTAGCAACATTAAATTAAAGAATTCACAACACGTTCCACAAAACAAGGGGTCAACAACATAAAACAATCAACAAGAAAATCAATTTCGAAATGAATTCGCTGGCCCTTTTCTGGTTCGTTTCCTTCAACACTTGCTCAAACAATGCTCACTACCATCTAATGAATTCAAACACCCGTCCAGAATGTAGAACTATAAAGTCTCGGATTAGAAATTTGTAAAAACAAATTATTATTTTTACACTTAGCTACCTGTACTATAGGTACATACGTCAACAAAAAGGCGAGCAAATTACTAACAAAAAGTATGGGATTGCTAAAAGTGGGCAATTCTCTTTTGTGAGGAGTGGGCAATTTTTGTTAACAATTAGGCCACGCATAAAGGGTCATTAGTGAATACCTACTGCTGTTTTTTCTTTCTACTAACTGCTATTCCACTTATCGTAGTAGTAGTGTTTGATGGACTCCATCAATAATTTGTTTATAAGTTATATTTACAATGTTTTTGGTTATGAAACATTTTAGCAGATGTTCGATGCAATACCACGGACCAGGAAAGAAATCGTGTAAAAAAACTCTATGAGCAGGTAGCCTGAAACTATAATAATTATAAATATTTTTGTAATATGACTCGGTTCGCATAAAATTCGCATAATTTTTCCTGTTGCGTCATTCGTCTCATGGTAATTCAGTAACAGTTGTTCCATGTTAACCATGACGAAGACCGTCGCGTCAAACTGTCGCTGTATGGTAAATTATTTATTTAATCATCAATTTTATGACTCAGTAATAAGGCCGAATTTTCCGTGAGCTGTCATTAGATTTGGCTGCCAGTCAATCTACAGGTTTAAAAACGGCTGTAAAAATGTCATACTTACGCATTATTTTATGTAGTAAAACCTGTAAGTAATTATGGAAATGGCCTTAGTTCGTACTCTTGCTAAAGTATTTTAAATTTATATAGGTAGTATACTAAAAAAATTTTTTTTTTTTAATGCATGCGTTAAATGCACATAGCATAAAACAAAGTGATCTTATAAGGGTTCCTTTTTTACCCGACTGCGCGACGCAAAGAAGGGTTATACCTTTTAAGGCACGGAACCCAAAAAAAAAACAAATACATCTGGAAATCTTACGGAGGGAATCAAACCACCAACCAACCCTCTACAGTCATCTACGGTAGGTAGTTACGTCTCCCTTCGGAGGTCGCCGAAGTTAATTTAAAATAAAATATACTTTTCTTTGTATAACTATTTAGTTAATTTATAGACTTAATTGACTAACATTCTTTCCCACAAAATGATTGTTATTATTTATCAATAATACAACCCATTCATTAGTAAATTAGGGTTCGGAGCAACCTCTTACATCGACCTTTCGTCACCATAAAAAATTTGGTAAAAAAACTTGAAATAGTTTAAACATTTTTGGCCAGCTTCACCAAATGTTTAACCGATGTTTAAAACTTTACTTAGACTTCAATTAATATTGGTTTTAGATACGTTTACCTACTTCTAACATAATACCTACAATATATGATGTAGGTACTTCAATATAGATATTTTAACATTAAAATATGTTAAACGAATCTGCTTACTAGTTTTTAATAAACTAAAATATTACTTCTATTACTACATAATCAATTGAATTTTATTTTATTACTCAAATCTAATTTCCTATATTACATTTGTTTATGAATAAATAAGTACAAATTGTAGTAGAGCTGGATTCGTAGTTGTTTTAAATTAATTGAAATCCCCCAATCAACAGTAGGTACTGTTTAACGGAATATATATATTTTTTCATTTTATTTGTTAACTTACAAACGACGATTGACAGATGACCAAGTTATGTAACGTTGTGACGGCCAATTTCGAAGTATCATGTCACTGTCAAAAACAAACAATACCTAATTTATGCAGCTGTTAATCATCGTTTATAAGTAAGGGGTAATGAGTTTCTAATAAGTCGGATATTCCGGAGGTCTCTTAAACAACCTTAGAATAAAACTTCGGTGCAATCGGGTCTAAACTACTTTTTTTGCGCAAACAAGCCACCCGTTAGATCGTTATTTGAAATGAGTGGTGACTGACAAACAGCCGTATTGTTTGCTTGTCTAATACATAGTGATTTATTGCTCCCAGTGACTTGTGGTTCAACATCAGTTAGTAATTTGTACCTACGTAAATACTACTTGAATCGAAATCGGTTTCAATAGCTTCACGTTTAATTTTTTATTTTATTAGTACTTGATGTGACCTGCGATTTTACCTGCGTTACTATTCATACACTTTCAAATAAATCAGCGCTTCAAATAATCCCGCGGGAACGGAACTTACGCTGGTGAAACCGCGGCACTCCCGAACCCGTGGGGATTGAAAAAACCATTTCTTATCGGATGCTTACATCATATAGTAACACATTCTCCAAATTTCAGTCCTCTACTATTAGCGGTTTAGGCTGTGAGATGATCTGTCAGTCAGGACTCCTGACTGACTGATCATCCTCAGATCCTGACTCAGGACAAAGCCTTTTACAGTTAAATATCGATTGATAGGATAATATGATAATTTAACATCGCCATTTATTTAATCTAGCAAATTAATTGGGATTTTCCAATTTCTTGTAAGCAGCTATTAGGTTTTTAAGAGACTAGGCATAATGTCTTGTACCCAATGAAATTTTACTGCTTTTCCAAAGGTCAAGGATAAAAACGGACGTTATTTTTAAGGATATAAAATGTTTTAATTTAAATTTTCTACTGAAACTGCGTATCCCTAACACGTTTTATGATGCAACTTTGTAACTACTAAATTAATATACCTACTTATCAATACCGTACTTAAATTTTTACGAGAAAAAAATAAGTTAGGGCCTCGCCTGCCGTGTGTGTTTGGATCATTGCTTCTAGATCCATAAAACAAATTCCTATGGATCTAAAATTGTTTTTTGTTCAGTAGATCTAATATGGATCTAGTAAAAACATTTTATTTTTAAGAGGACAGTCTCCATTCTCTTTCTCCATACAAACGTAGTCGACGTTTTCCTCCCTGGATAAAGACATTAGAGCAAATATGTTTATGCCATAAAACCTGTATCTGTCATGAGATGACTAATGCATCTATATACCTTTTGATATTTTTCATTTTTTTATTACAATAATAATAAAAAACAAAAAGTAAATGCATAGTCATGCATGGCAGACATAGGTTTTATGGCATAAACATATTTGCTCTAATGTCTTTATCCAGGGAGGAAAACGTCGACTACGTTTGTATGGGTAAATTCATAATAAGATCCTTATTTATTCTGATCGGATTCTGACGGATCTACTGAAAAATAAACAGAACCGATTGAAGGTTCTTTTCCGCTAATGATAAACAGCGAAAGACAGCGCTTATACATAATACAAATAGGCTGATAGTGATGATGATGATGATTAGAACCCCACTAACTTTTATATTTTGTTGTTAAAAAACTTGGTGCAACAAAATACAACAACTTTTTATAAACCGAATTATAATAACATTAATAACACAGAAGCTCACGCCGACTAAGCAAAGTCGCTGGCGTGATAATAATTAAGTAAACATGCGTTGTATTTGCATATTCAGTAGCCAATGTGACATGATGCAGCAGACATTACAGCGCATAAGACCTATAGGTACTTGATATTAGATAATAAGTTCGTTGCCCTATAACCTAGTTCAGTCTAAGCTTTTGCTCATTCATTCTTGTATATAAGGTTAAAATGTGTATTCCTATTTATGTCATTTAGTTCTGATTTCAAATTAATTTATCAATTGTAATGTATCAATTTACCCAGTCCTAGACAATTATCGTAATAGTCAAAATACTAAACTAGGTATTACTTAGATAGTAGTCAAACCTTAGTAAAATTGTAACGTCTCCCAACTCCCAATTATTACATGGGATGTTATTTAGTATGGGTTATATTGACCCATACCAAATAACATCTAGCAGTTCTTCAGATCCCTTAATGACGTATCCGTGAACGACAATGACTTGTGGTGTGGTGGTGGTGGTGTCTCGTGAACCCAAAGGTTTCGAAAGTTCTATTGCATAGAACCCAAATTATGGAGAGGCCAAACTGTACGAGCAAATCTGATGATTGAGCAGTCTATCCTGTCAGGCAGATCTGATTGAATTATTTCAGGTTCTTATACTTGACACGGATTTATATCCAGTCAGGCGGGTTTTACCTACAATTAAATATTAGTGTTAGATTCACAAGTAGGTAAATGAATAGATACCTAACTGTTTGATCACGGTTTAACCTTTCTCTAATATCTCCGATCATGCGCTTTGTCATCCTAACCTAGATTGCCAATTCATGTTTATTTTTGTACCGTTATCTAGGCGTGTAGTCAATAAATATTGATAACTATTTATTACTTCATCTTTTTTAAGTTAAATAAATTTAAATATCCGGTTTCCTCGATGTTAAAGAAAACTAATTAAAGCTTTTTCTAGGTACTTTTTTTTATAAAATCCATGAAGGAACTGGTGTGTGTATTAAAAGCGTTTTAAAACCATCTCATTTACCAGATGTTTAAAATGACGGTGTGGCAATAAATAAAAATAAAAAATATAAATTGCACGACGTTGCACACAGCGCAATCTAGCCCCAAATTACAACAAATACATAATATGATACATAGAAAACACCCGATGCTTCACCTTAGACCAATGCCGATATGATCTAAGATGAAGCATGAAGAAAAATAGAAAAAGGAAGATAAAAGATAAGAAAACTTTCTGTGAAGAAGCCTAACCATCGTCGTCAACGGCGGCACCGGTCTACTATCAGAACACTGATGATGGTGACGGTCACAAGCTGTTACTCGCGACCCTTTGGGATCTCGTGTTCGAATTCCCAGAGTTTCTATGATGCGGATGATAAAAGACCGAGCAATTTCTAATTTTGGCCCCACAACATTACAAACACAAGGTTATCTACGGTTTTTGACCACTGTATGAATAAGTACTAAGTAACTATTTCACAGAACCAATTGAAACTTGTTACTTTTTTGGCAGTGGTAACAAGCAACTATGTATCTATCCTCGACCATTTTTACAAACAAGCCTTTAAATAATTAAATCCAGCGTCGAGTTTACAAAGTATTGTGTGGTAATAAGCGATAGCTCAACAAAGATCAGCCTACGAAGCCAACTCATAGTACCCACATTCATTCGCGCTCAAGCCTCGCTCCATGCCAGTTGCGCTCGAACGATTTACTCGAATGAACTCGATATTTCGACAACATCGATAAATTTGACATCGATTAAAATCGTTAATTCAAATTTGGATTTTTGCTGATAGTGAAGTGGATACATGTGTGGTTTAGTGTCTTTTTTATTAAAAAAGTTCAAAGTGTTTTGTACTCTGGATTTGATTGTTGTGTTTGAAACTTAAATCAGGTTAGTTTATTAATTATATTTTATTTGAGGATCAAGTTTGGTGGTTAACTCTAATAACTTTACGGGTATATCTTTGCTTTATCACATGTATCAATTCATTTTTTTGCATCAAGTAAGTATGTAGGTAATCAAATATTGACCGAGAAATGACCTAGAATTCTAGAATGTTAGATTCTTAATGTGATCTAGTTCTATATTTCTAATTATAAATATCCATACCTACATAAAATAAAGAATACATAAACAGGATTATTTATATAATTAAATAGGGGCTTTTTGATAGTTATGGTTTAATATAAATTATATTCTTTCTTACTTCGCTTTCTCTCTAAATAAGTCAGCAGGGTAGGTTCATATATCACTTAGAGGTAATAGTTCAATTGCTGTTATTATTGTATTGTTAGAGTTCACGTATTTTGATTACCACAAAAACAACTGTGTCCCAAGTGTGTGTGTGTGTGTGTGGGTGGACTTGGGACCCTATGTGTGGTGTGCAAAAATCTAGCTAAAACTTATTATCAATATCTACTTTTTAAATTTATTATCAGCAACGTCAATTTTATATAAATGAAATGCTGTTGAAGCGCAAATATGCGACCTAATCAGCATCAACCTTCTGTATTACATCGTCTCCCAAGGGACTTTGTTAATTATTAGTATTAGGTACAGAGGCGAGCCGAGCCGTATCAATAGAAGGTCTTCTTCTCATCCGAGCTATGTGTCCGGTTGCATTCCTCTCAGGAGCCCGGGGTCCGCTAAGCCTAAAATAGTTTTTTTTTTTAAATTTGGTGTCGGCCCAGTAGATAAGTCATCAACATCATTGACCATACCTTGTTTTGGCTATATTTTTACGGCCGGCCGCCTGCCTGACACCAACCCTCCTATGGACCAAGCAGTTTACCCGCCACCGATAAACTTAAGGTGAACTTAAGGTTTGTCAGTCTCCCTCAGATCCTTTTACAATTACAATAGATGATCTAGGGTATAGGACCGGGAAATCCCGGTACCGAAAATCCCGGGATTTCCCGGTTCTTTTGCTACTTAAGAGAACCGGGAAATCCCAGGAATAAAAATCTGAGAACCGGGATTTTCAGGACTTTCGGGAAAAATATATTTCGTGTGATGGAAAGCAATAATAATGTGTTTTTTACTATTTTTACACTGAATTCTTATTTTCTAACTTGTTTTTATATTTAAACCATATTTTAGTACTAATTGATTTACTGCATTTAAATGTTTAGTCTGATTTTAACTAGATTTTATGCCAGATACTACTAAATGATGAGAGACTACGCAATTATGTGATTTTAGAATTTGATTTTGTCTAGCTAATGTTAATAGAGACTTAATATTTGAAAAATTATAATTTGTGATTAAATTATTGATTTATGACGTAAAAAACCGGCCAAGTACGAGTTGGACTCGCGTACAAAGGATTCCGTACCATTATCACAATTGGGTACGGAACTCGAAAATGAACACTGGACCAATCGAAATTCGTGAACGCAATGTTATTAATTTCTACTACTGGCGCGAGTACATTACTAGATAGCGCTAGTTGTAAAAATAAATCGCAGTAATGTTGTTGTTGATATAGCAGCAACGGAAATGTTTTTCCATGTATAAAAACTTTAACTGCCTAGCTATCACGGTTCAAGAGATACAGCCTGGTGACAGACAGACGGACAGTGGAGTCTTAGTAAAAGAGTCCCGTGTTTACCCTTGGGATACGGAACCCTTTCAATAAAAAAATGAAGCTAAATATAGCATCGTACAGATGTTACAAAGCAAATCTTAAAGCATCTTACAGAGGTTTACACAAAATCCCGAAAGTACCGAAAACCCCGGGAAATCCCGGTTCTTTCTTAGGCTGGTACCGAAAATCCCGGTTCTCAAAAAAGTTCCCGGTTCTCGATACCCTAGTGCTCATTAAGAACGCCAGCTCCAGTTAAAAACAATATTTTTAAAACGCAGCTGTAAAAAATAAAAATGTAACATAGGTTACATAAATAACTTAAAAAATTTAATGTCTCCACATTATACCTACCGCGCAGGCGCCAGACGGTATCTCCTTGAACTGTCGTTGTGAGGTTTAAAACTTGCTGATTTAATGTCAGGGAGCTTAATAATTACTAACTTACACAATGTTACATTGTTGAGTTCATTCATAATAATATGAGCTAAAGTTAAGTCACACGTAAGTATTAGAATTCACATGACTGTAGGTAGAAAGCTTTGTACAAAGGCCTACCTTGATTACCAAGTCTAGGTTCCTACTTACGTCCAAAACATTAAAGTTTTCATTATAAAAGTTTCAGAGCGCGTGGGTCTTTGAAAGCTTGAAAGATTAGCTAGAGAGAAAGAGTAGCTCGCTACAATTTAATTGAGCCCAAACAATGTATTTTTTTGTTATTATTATTTGCACGGTCGCCTTTTTACCGTTTTCAACGAAATAAATTTATTATTCTATCTCAAGACGTGAGTGTTTTTTTTAATATTGGAAGGATAGATAGCAATTATCATAATCAGCTCGTATGTATGTGTTTATTTGTTTATTATGATATCAAGGTTCAACTACAGTGAGATTGTTTTACTTATTTAATAAGGATCTATAGGAGTCTACTTCTATTTATTTATCTACTAATGCCATAATTAATAAAGATTTTAAAGATATGCCGTGTGTTGCATAAATCATGTAAATCTGAAATATTTACCATGTTTTAATTTGATTTTTATTTAATCAAAATCGAGTATTGGTTAAATAAAATGATCAAAATTTCCATGTGAGTTTAAAACCGCATTTTATATTAAACTAGCTGACCCGGCAAACGTTGTTTTGCCTTATAAATTATAGATAGTAGCCGATTCTCAGACTGATAAGTATACAAAATTTTATAAAAATCGGTCAAGCCGTTTCGGAGAAGTACGGTAACTAACACTGTGACATGGAAATTTTATATATTAGAAGATAACGAATGTCAATTGTTTAGGTATTATTAAAATGTCTATTTATTACATACGTACGTAATTAAAGCCACACCAAACGCGTGAATTATACGGCACGTAAGCACGTAACCACGCACGCACTTTACGCAAGGCTATGCAGTACACATATGCGTACGTGCCACCGTTTATTGGCGCTGCGTACAACACGTCACGCAAGCATAGTGTAGGATCTCTCCTTCAGTTTTATACAATGTAAGAGAGAAACGTGCATGCGTGATTGCGTGACGTGTATATCACGTATTTGGTAGGCTTTTAGGAATAGGTACCTTGTACTGTGACTGAACTAAATCTATCGATATTTTGACTGGGTTAGATACCTACTTGAACGGGATAATAAATGACTAAACAGCATTTCAATGAATCTGCATGATTCATTCATAAAAGTCGATCTTGTTCAAACCAATTGTTCACAAATAATAGCACTTCCATTGTTAGTTTTTGCTGAACGCAATCAAAAGGTCTACGAACAAATACTAGGAATAATAATTATTTACAACAACAAACCTCACCGTATTATCTGTTGTTCTAAGAACTTATACTCAGATGAGTGCTAAAAATAAATTAATCGGAGTTTGACTTAGCAGTAAAATTTGTCACTTGGTCAAAGACCTCGAGTTTTCTAAATAACTTATTAATTATTATAATGTTTATGTTGGTACACCTATACATACATACACAGATACTACAACTTGCAGCAAAGGATTGTCACATGTTAGACATTTAACAGCATTGTTGTGGTTCCTACATTTAGCATTTGACAATTCCTGGTTATCGTTTTTTTTGGTCTACGTGTTTATTGCATGTATGTTCCGTTTATCCTATACCTATTTAGGAAATTTATTTTTTCAAGGAAAAATAGCATTCAAAAATCTTCACTTGCGGCGAGGCTTGAACTCGCGTTTTTGGGTCAGTACCCCAACGTCTATTCCAACTAGACTACGCAAGTTCACGTCTCGTGCAGCGAAAACTTCCAATGCTATATTCTCCTTTGATTGTTTACGATTAAGGCTCGTTAAAGCGCCATCTATCTAACGCTACAGAAACAACTTTCCAGTTGTTTACACCTGCGTCGTAATGGTTAACTTTACAGTTAACTCATTACTAACGTAAGATGTCGCTTTTTCCATTACTATAAATTTCTATTAATTTTTGTATGTAGCTCAAGGCTATTTTATTCAGAAAATTTATTTTTTCAAGGAAAAATAGCATTCAAAAATCTTCACTTGCGGCGAGGCTTGAACTCGCGTCTTTGGGTCAGTACCCCAACGTCTATTCCAACTAGACTACGCAAGTTCACGTCTCGTGCAGCGAAAACTTCCAATGCTATATTCTCCTTTGATTGTTTATAAATTTTCTGAATAAAATAGCCTTGAGCTACATACAAAAATTAATAGAAATCTATACCTATTTGTTAAATTAGTGAGTATGTTTATTAGGATATTTTAATCCTGCATTTGCATTTACATTTACATTTCCATAAAGTAAAAACAGATCAATAATTTTTATTTCCAATAAGGAAATCTCACTCTATCCTAATATTGCCCGAATAACTTTGTCACGTCTGGTGACCTACAAATACAATATTTATAAGGTCACTGTTTATTTTAGCTTAGCAGAAATATGTAGGTACATTAGAAACGTTCATACTCTCTCTTGTATAAAACTACGTTATTCTGAACGAAATTCGGTTACCACTTGTGGAATAACTTCGAATTGGTTTTCCAAACTCGGTGAAAAGTATTCTAGCTTCTTTTACTTAGTAAAGAATACTAAAACATAAAAGTTGTTACAAAGACGTCCTATCTATATCTATCCAGGTATACTAATATTATAAATAGGAATGATTTGTAATTGTGTATGTGTCTGTATGTTTGTTATGAATAAACTCAAAAACTACTGGACCGATTAAAAAAAAATCTGTCACCATTACAAAGCCACATTCACCGTGAGTAACATAGGCTACTTTTGATCCCGATATTACCATGGGATTGGGACTTACGCGGGTGAAACTGCGGGACGCAGCTAGTTCTTTATAAAAGCGATCTCCGATCTCCATTTTCTCAACTAAAACTAAAGTTTTTAAAACAAATACGCCTAAATAAATAGCGTGTTTTAATGAATAATGATAAAGTTTTGTTTCGTAATTAACGCTTGACACTTGTAAGATCAATATTAACAAAAAACCTTAATGGATCCGTCCATTAGAGTTCGGTGAAGGTTGAATGTATCATGAAACCTTTCTGCTCATCGTAATTTGTGCTGGATGGCACCTGTTACGTGTCTCATGTGCGAATGAGAGCGATACCAGGTTAGATAGCAACGCAAGCAAAATATTAACTGAAGCAATAAATCTTGCACAAGTGTACTTGCGCAAGCGATTTTCAATCCAACGTATAAACTCTCGCTCAAAAGAATAGCAGTGCGCTGCCCGAATTTAGGGAAAGATTTGCCAAAATTGCTGCAAGTTCCCAATTGTATACGTTTGAGAAATTGCAATCAGTTGGATTAAAGTTCATCTAAATACACGTCTTGTATAGTTTATAAGCGGAGCTTCGCTGTTTCACCCGTCTAAGTCCCGATCTATAGGTACACACCACAATGAACACACTTTCCAAATTTCATGTCTCTAGGACCAGCGGTTTGGGCTCTGCGTTGATATACAGTTCAGTTAATCAGTCAGGACATAAAATTTTATATGTATAGATTACAATTTCTTCTTTTTAGTGGACTCGCAACCACCTAAGTTGCAGCCAGGTTTTTGCTCGACGCGCCTCAAATATCACCAAGTGTAGCTTGCCGATGTCACGTTACAAGCTTCATTTTGTTGTCACGTCCGTCCCCACATATACCTACGCCCACAATTCATAAAGACAATATCACACAATATAAATAATACGTAGGACATGACATGACATAATACCATTTTCGCCTTTGTGGATTTCTTGATTGTAATATGCACGCTTCGTAGGTATTCGCGAATTGAGCTGATTGGCTTATGAGAAAATTAAGGATGTGAACCAGTTGAAGTGTTCTTTTTTTGTCTCTGAATCATTGCTGGAGTTCTATCAGACTAAATGTTCACTGAAACGAAACTGACTAAAGACTGAGAGAAGACGCGCAGGTGTAAACGAAGTCAGGAATTATTTAAATGCTGGAATATTGAGCTGTAATCCTGCGACTTTAATCGTGTGGGTAATTAAAGTACCAATCCCAATTATTTCCTAAAATCATCTCTGGGGCTGTATTTTTGAATCGTTTGTGCCACTTTGAAGTGGGACGAGTCATTCAAAAATAAGGCCATTGATCATCCAACTTTTGAAGTAGAAGTAGGCCTGGTAAAAAGTTCACGGAAACTTAATTTTGAACGGTCTTATCACTAGCTTCGTTTGTAGGTATCTAACGCCACAGCTGTCGAATAAAACAAAACAAACATCACAGCTAAGCATGTGTTTCATATTAGTGTGCAGATTCGTATCTTTTCGACCCTGAGCCTGAACTTCTATTGAACGGTGATCAGCGGATTCATGTCAATCAGTTCGACAGTTTCTGATACAAAGATTCTTTGTCCAAGTCTCTGGGCGGATGTTATGAATACAATTTACTTTGATTCAATACTGCAGTATTTTTCCTATGATCAGTGATGAAAACTTGATTGTTTGTTATCACTTATCAGTTGTGAATGGTATTTCTTCTTTGAATTTAAATTGACTACCGTTTTCTTTGTTTGCTATGAATTGATGATGATGGGCAAAATTGAAAATCTTAAAATAGCGGTAGCAATAGTATATTTATATTTTTTATGTCCCTGATATCTGATTTATGTATTCACACAACCCATAATTTCTCTGATTACTTAATTGTGCGCGGAATGGTTTAGTATTATAAATAATTAAGTCATGCGAAGTTACAGCTTCTGTAGTTAGAGTAAGTGCTAAGCGTCTTGGAACTAAGCCGCAGACTGACAGACGGACCTGACGAAACTATAGGCGTTTCTTGTTGAATACAAAACCCTAAATTGGACAAACTGGAGTTAGTCATTCTCACCACAATGTGAATCTACTCGTACTATTACTATCGAAGTAGCTCATTGCAATCAATGCATGTCTAGATTTGGATAGGTCGACTAAAATGGTGGTGAAACTGAGCTGGCATTGTCTAATTTCCGGCTTCAGTTTCTTTTATTGAACGTTGGCTTTGAGTTAATGATTAAACAAAGAAAGTGGTTTAACATTAGGACAAATTTACCAAATGATGGGTACCTCCTATAATTTCTAGAGATGGGCCGACTAGGAGTTCTGCCGACTAGCAGACTAGCCGACTAGTCGGTTCCAAAATTGCCGACTAGTCGGCCGACTAGTCGGCAATGCAGATCATTATAATTCCGAGATATTTGGGTTAATCATGATCACTCGGCGATTGTTGCTATTTTTGGATAAGTTTGCACTTCGAAAGCTGTAGCGAAACTTCGAAAAATGGTTGAAATAAACATAAAAGTTGAAAAAAAAAACGGAGCTGAGGCATAGTTATGACATTTTAGATGTTTAGATGATGTATGTAAGCTATGACGTGTTTTGTTTACGATTTTCTGAAGGTGGGTACTTCTAAACTGTACTAATAATTGAATAAATATTGGTTTTATTGTATAATTGTTAGTTGCCGACTAGGCTTTCCCGACTAGTCGGCGACTAGTCGGCCCATTTCTAATAATTTCATAAAAACATTAAAATAGGTAAGTAGGTACTTTAAAAATAGAAATAAATTTTGGAATCTATAGAATTTAGAATGGTTAATTCTTTAAAAATATTATTAAATGACGGGGTATTTACCATGTTTTAATTTGCTTTAGTGAAACCAACCGTGTTCAGGTTAGGCATTCATGATAACTTATGATAAAGGTCGCAAACAAACGTACCTACTCATGCATAGGTACCTACTTGTTATTTCAGGGTGGTCCTAAATTGCCTTAAAGTTCTTAAAATTTTCTCACGATATAATTATTAATTACTAACACTTGTAGGTACTTAAATACCTAGGTAGGTACTTGATACTTACACAAAACTTTTACAATGATTTATTTAGCATGTGAAATGAATACAAATGATTTTTAAAAGCAAATGAACCTTAATATTATGTACCTAGGACAATGTTCATAATTAACTAAGTAAAACTATTACAGTAGGAACGAATAATATCATTGAGTGTTTTGTAGGTATTGAATTTAGGTCCTACTCTTATATTATGTTTGATTTATGCCAATCCAATTAAAATATCCCAAAGGTACAGTATCAACGCAACTACAAAACAAACTATAGCATCTGATGCTACTTTGCAGGTCTTATAATAATGAGCATTTAGAATGAAATAGGTAATTTATTTTGTACTTTATGACAGCTTTATAGCCTCGAAGGTGGTATTCACATTATAATTAATTGTGAGCTGACGGGGAAAGCAGTTGATGTGTGAGCGTCATGTTAATGAAATATCCAAGTGTTACAGAAACGATATGCCGTATGTCAGTAGGTTAAAGGAAATGATGTAAATTGCCCACAAGTAACAGTAAAAATAATAATTCTACCCAAGTAAAGGTTATGTTCAGTTATAAAGTGATGTCATGCAGTGATGGATAAGGTAGAAAGGTACGTACCTAGTTGTTTTGAATAAAGAAAGAAAGTAAAAATAAGTTTTTAAGAAAAATGATAACCGATAAATAATTTTAACAATCAACTGTTAATAGGATTGGGCGGGTCGGATGAGTCGAAAGAATCCCAATCGAAATTTTCGATAGACGGATATCAGAATTGACTCGAAAATCTTGAGATATCTGATAGAGACTATAGCCAAACCGAAGCAAGTCCATGGCGGACTTCTTTTCGTGTAGGACTAGAGTTTTCAGGTCGCCTTATTGCCTCTTACTTGACCAAACAACTGCTATCAACGATAACAACCGGACTGCACTGCAGACGTGAACGCTGTGCTGTGCAGGGTCTTTCTAGCTGTTAGACAAATACCGACAAAAAAATTCATGCTATAGGTAGGTATATGATGACACCAATTTGCGTCCTCGTTCAATCTATTGTCTGTTATTAAATGTGTTAAAACTGTTTACGGCTGTCGTAAAACTAACATTAACTAATCATAAAGGTTTGTCAAGCAATGCATTCACGGTCGAAATATGTTCCAACTGGACAATGCACGTAATAGCTCCACCATTACACGTCCTCCACGTCTTGTGATCGCGTGACCGCGTCACGTCGAACCTCCTCGTGACACTCATTGTACTGTTAAATCGTTATCTAGCCACTTTTCACTTCCCCCGCTTGTCTGTTATCATGATTTACTACCCACTTTACTAAACCGCGTTACCTACCACTAATAACAGTGATTCTTAAAAGAAACGGTCAATTTGTCGTATTGTTTTAACGGTAGTTTATGATTATGAGTAAATTTAGTAGAGGCTACTTAAAGCTTTCTACCATAAAACCGGGTAACATTATAATATGGGCTGAGGTCACGAATATAAAATGTGACATTCATTAACTGCAAGGAAGGAAAATTAAACAATTAGAATAAAGAAATCAAACGACTCGCAAAAAAACACTTTTTGTTTCCAATCCTTTACCCCACTAAAATAAGACTTCACTGAAACCGCTATCAAATAACACGATAAAAACGTTTAAGTAACACAAACCGACTTTTCCATTGGTACTAACACTCGATTCGCATGTTAAAATATAAAGTTTAATGTTTATAACTTTATAGCTTATTCAAAACTGCATTCGCGGTGTTACTTTCTTGATTTTAATCTTTAATGTTGAGGTTTAAAGTTTATTTGTTGTGAATTGGCGACATTAAGAGGACAGTCTACCTACTGTTTTCCCCATACAAACTTTATAAACGTAGTTGACTGTTTCCTTCCTGGATAAAGATATTAGATAAAATATGTTTATGCCATAAGTTCTATATCAGCTATGACCATGCTGCCACGTTATGATTTTTTTCATTTTCTAATTTGTCTGTTTTTTTTTCTATTCTAATTAGAAAATAAATAAAAAAAACAAAACGTAGGGGCAAAGTCATGGCAGATATAAGTTTTATGACATAAACATATTTGCTCTAATGTCTTTATCCAGGGAGGAAACGGTCGACTGCGTTTGTATGGAGAAAGAGTAGGTAGACTGTCCCCTTAACTGGTTAAAGTGCGAAGGATTGCGGCATGAGCGAGCATGTGGCGATAAGGTACGTTGCAGTTGGGACAGGGTCGCGGCACACTTGCCCGCGGCCGATCGCCGTGACCTAAGCCTGAATAACGGGATGCACTTGACTTTCAGTGCTTATATGATTTTATGATCTAGACGTGATACGATCGCTAGACTATAACTTCCGATAGCATGAGGATAAAATGTTGAAACTACTGTTATTTGCTGGTAATGAAATGAATTAGCAGGTTGTTATTGTTTTGTTGAATGATTATTGGTATGTTTATTTGGATCTTTAATTGAATTTGTTTATATGCATTTTTTTATAATTTAGTCTCACTGTATTTCCAAATAAAATAGGTAGGTAACTTAAAAGTTTGGAGTAATAACATCCTCAGTTATATTATATTTTTACTATGATTATCAGTACTTCGGAAATAGGTAGGTACATAAAATACTAATTCATGTAAAAGATCCGAAAAAAAAAAATTAAAACATCACTTTACCACCGAGCTTTTCTAACTAAACTTTTGTTATTCAAACAGCTGTTATGTTTTGACAATTTACCAAATGGTTTTCCTTATTACTTTTTTCTGTTTTGTTACATATTTAATTGATTTTCTTGTAAACACCACAACTCTGTACAATTTCACAGAATTTCGGTGTGATAGGTACAATACGACATAAATTGACAGTTCAAGTTTTTGCGTGAAGGAGCAACAAACTCTCCTACACATACATTCAAGTTTCGAATATTACCTACTAGAAATCAAAAGAAAAGTTACCCTACCGTATAACGTTTCTGTAATTTAATTTTAAAGCATCGACTAGAAGGTAATAAACGTTTAAAGCTGGCTCAACACGGTCTATTAAAGATAATGTTACGCCAGTTATTAAGGTAAAGGTTTAACATATCAAGATCGCACGTGACTAGGCCTCGTTATGCCGAATTTAAATACTTTCCGTTTTAACGATACATTTTTATAATGTACTAGCTTCGTCTCGCGGTTTCACCCTCGTAAATCCCGATCCTGTAGGAATATCTGAATCAAAAGTAGCCTATGTTATTCGATAATGTAGCTTTCTATTGGTGATTTTTTGGTGGTGATTAAAATTTTTTGGAATCGGTTCAGTCGTTTCGGAGCCTATTCGTTACAAACAAACAAATTAATCTTTCCTCTTTATAAAATTTGTATAGATAGACTAGCTGCACTCCGCGGTTTAACCTGCGTAATTCCCGATCCCATAGGATTCCTTTTCTCTCCACCACTTAAACCAACCCTATGCAAACTTTCATCCAAAACGATCGAACCGTTTGACCGTGAAGACGTGCCAAACAAACAAATATACAAACAAACTTTCGGATTAATAATATTAGTTTGGGATACTTGCAGGCTTATTGTATTGAAATATTTTTTGTGGAATGCGAAATTCGATCGTAGTACGATATGGGAATAATACGCCGTAGAATTTAATATACACCGTGAAGAATGTATTTGTGACCTCTAGTGGAGATGCGTGCAAAAGGCCGCCTGTCACGTAGGAGTTTGCGGGTTTGATTCCAACCGTGTAATTTTAATGTAGACTACCTATAGCTATGTTCCATAGTTTTACATTCGTTAAGGTACGAGTTTTCAACGGGCGTCGTGTCGCAGCGACACTACTGGTTTCTATGTATTTCTATGAAATTCCATAAGTAGTTAGCGACACGAAGTCTGCCGCTCGACGCGTCGTCGTCGAGCGGCAGACGCCATGCAGTGTCGCCCGTATAGATTTATAGATTTCATAGAAATACATAGAAACCAGTAGTGTCGCTACGACACGTCACGCGTCGTCCGCTGCTGCCTCATGTCGCCCGATCCCGTGGCAATATCGAAATACACTTTCTTATCGGAAAGTAACACACTCTTCAAATTTCAGTTCTTTACTATCAGCGGTTTAGGCTGTGCGTTGATCCATCAGTAAGTCAGGCCAAAGCCTTTTATATAGATTTTAAGGTGCTGTTTGCAAGCTATTTTTTTATTATTACCTATTGATAGAATTTCTTATGTCACGTGTTGATTTTAGATGGATTTTATATTAGTTTCATTATTTAGTTATATAATGAAACAAACATCTATAAAACATTACAACTTTTTATTAATAAATAAAATGGCTCTTCCCAAATCCAATACGATGAGATTATTTCTTTAGGAAGCCCTTCTTAACTATAATATGTACTAGAATTTTATTATTTCTCTTTATAGAAACCCACGACTTACCCAAAAGGAATAATAAAAGCAATACATTAACTCAGGACTTTACATAATAAATCTGGAATCGGGCGTGACCTATGAGCGTCCAGCCGGCCCTTGTAAGGGCAGACGCCGAATGTCGCAAGCCCCAGCTGATTCGAGGTCATGACTTGGACTTTCCTTCGTTAGGGCCGCTTTATCAATGCCTTATGAACGCTCCTTTACCTATATGGTTATGTTTACAAACTTGTCTTTGAAAGGGTATGTTTGTGCGTGTTATTTGATTTTATTTTTGTCGTTCGCTTACAACTATTTTTATTTAGATTGTAAAGTAAACACGTGTATGTAAGTAAAGTAAAGTAAAATACTACTTATCTGTAAAATGCTTTGCCCTTTACTGATGAATCGCCGCACATATTTAAGTAATACTACTAGACGCAGTAATTTTTTTGAAATACCTACCTAAATAAAAATTTAATAACCTAATGGTCGAAAACTGAAATTAAATAAAAATATTAATTTAGAATTTAGTTTTTCAAATGCCACGTAGGTTATCTTATTTTTATCTTAGTTTAAACTTTTTTATCAATCTCGGGTTCCGTAGCTAGTAGCTAAGTAAATACTTACTATGTCTCCTACTTCATAGCCCACAAAAAAAGTTAGGTAGGTTTAGATAAATAAAACACGGATCGAAAAAACCCATTGTTTTCTAATCCTTATGTCGTTTAATATTCTAGACACTTCTATTATTCAAGGTCTTGATCTTGACTGAAATAAATAAATAAATAAATAATTTCTCCGAACAACACACAGCGCCATCTAGCCCCGTGGTAAGCGACTAAGCTTGTGTTACGGTGACTAGACAACGGATATAATACTTATATTTATTTTTCTTTTGTAAATACATACATATTATACATAGAGGGACACCCAGACCAGACACAAATATTATATTATAAGCCAATAACTCTATTGAAATCCCAGTCATGTAGGTTCCTTCCCAAGTTTCTGTACGTGCACGTGATCACTGGCTCGTTGCTATTTAGGTTTTAAATCTGGCACTTATTATCCTCTTTGTATGATAGAAAAATTGCTTGATGTTCCAAAATTTCATACGAGACTTGAACCTCGCAGGGCGCATTGAATTTTGGAACTAAGGGCATTTTCATCGTGAAATCAGAATAAAAATCACTACATATAGTATAAAATCAAAGCCGTTTCCCGCTGTCTGTCTGTCTGTGCCTAGGTAATTAATTATTTATACTTATCTTTAAAACTACGCAACGGTTTTGTTGCCGTTTTTTTTTTACATAAGTAGATACCTACAGTGCAACAGGGAGGTTTATGTGTATAATACACGTGCGTGCGTCCCGTTCGGATCCGGAGCGGGCCGCTAGTTTTTTTTTCAAGAACACTAAAACATAAAATCTTCGAACTTGACCTCTTTTATAATTCGGCAAAATATGAGAAATGTGGATAAACTTAGGTAGATACTTACCTACCTAATTGAAATTCAATGTTTTGTTTCTCTTGTTGCAGTTGGAAAACGTGCAGTGTTGTCTGGACTTCCTTCACGCTCAAAAAGTCCAAGGACTTGAGCAAGTGACTGCGGTTGACATCAGAGACGCGAAACTCAAAGCAGTATTGGCACTGTTTTTCGCACTCAGCCGACACAAGCAAGCGTCAAAACAGAGAACAGCGCCATCTAGTAGCAATGCACCGAACAACGTCAAGAACTCAAGTGAAGACATATCATTAAGTTCAGTGCAACGCATCACAGGTGGCAGCAGCTGTGATGAAGTTTTAGCAACGAGGGACAGTGTTGGAGAAATGACGACGCTTACTGCGAATAGGTAAGTAATTAAGTTAATTACATTACTTTTTATTTCTAATAAAATTGAAGAAATACCTGCCGTGGGTTCTAGTTTTCCTGTGGTTTTTCTACTCGACGTCAGATGGCGGTAGTATAACGTTTACAGGAATTAATACTAGATGGCGCTATCTTAACTATTATAAGAATATTGAAAACCAAACAAGAGCATGTAGGCGAAAGCAATAGCATATCTTGTGGTAATAAAAGTGGTAGTAAAAGAACTGATACAAAAATATGATCCTGTTACGTATTTCTTCATAAATTCTTTTCATTTTGTGTATGTATGTAAATATAGCTAAAAAACTAATGCAATGGACCTACCTACACAAATGTAGGTGAATGTATTCTAAAGTTACCTTCCTTACAGTTCTACCAAAATTCAAAGTTCATTTATTAGAATTGCATCTTATTAATTACAGTAGTTCCTAAGAACAAATTAGTGCCAAAATAACCCATCCAGCAGGTAATAAAAACGAGTTAAAGCACAAACAAACTAAAATGTAACTCGGAAGATCGGAAATGCCTACCGCGGAGCTGTAATAAATCACTTCTACGACTTCTCTGTGACAGTTCTATTTCTGGAATAGCGCCCTCTGTTGGCGAGCTGCCGAGCTACGGTTTACTCATATTCTATGTTTGTAAACAAAGTAAAAGCTGAGATGTGATTGGTTTATTAGATTTGCTATTTTTTAGGGTTCCGGACCCAAAGTGTAAAAACGGGACCCTATTACTGGGACTTCGCTGTCTGTCCGTCTATCACCATCGGCTGTATCTCTTGAACTGTAATAGCTAGACGGTTGAAATCACGATGTATTTCCGTCTCCGATATAACAACAAATACTAAAAACAAAATAAAACATTTTTTAGGGGTGCTCCCTAGGGTTGCCAACCGTACTATAATATATAGTATTGTACTATATTTCAGCTCAGCGTACTATATATTTTTGAAAGCACATATAGTACGCAAAAATACTATAATAATAATAATAATTTAATAATTTGTAAAAAGTTGTTTCTTTTATAAATTCCTCCTCTCTGCATTTACAGAGGACTGTTTTCTACGAGTATGTAGAGGGAAAAAAAGAAAAGCCATAAAAAAGGTGCTCATAATTTAAACATTGAATGTCGGGAACTTTTTTTTTTTTATTCAAGAAAGAAAGAGTATTTGAAAGTGTGAAAAAAAGGTTAAGTGCAAAAAATACGTATTTTTTCGAAATATTCTACAAAACACCGCTCTAATTTTTGTACTATTTTTTTTTGGGTCGTACTATATTTTTTAGCCACAAATACTATATTTTTTGAAAAAACTGTTGGCAACCCTAGTGCTCCCATACTACAAACTTAATTTTTGACGTAAAACGCAACGATACTATTTATTTTTACCACTAGCGCTATCTAGTGATGAAGTGATAGACATAACGTTCGCGTAGCGTTCACGGATTGGTTGGTCTAGTGTTCATTTTAGGCTTCTGTACCAAATTGTGACAGTGGTACGGAACCCTTCGTGCAAACTTAAACAGGCATTATTATTCAGGCATTATGCCTGAAAAGCTCCTAAAAGCTCATCCTAGTTCCTAAAACTAAGAAAACATGATAATGACGGGACAATCATTATTACCCATTATCTAAACTCGAATAAAACCTAGTTCTAACAAAGTCAAAAGCTTTATTCAAATACAATAAACGAGACTTTCGTTTATTGTGTTGTTCAAGAGTCAACGGAGGACACTACGGGTTATTCAAGTGGAAGTTAGTATCTGTCCGTTTATGGTGGTTCCGTGTAAGGAAAGTGGTCCTATTGTATTAGCTCCCGACGGCGACGGTTGTTAACCTGCCGAGAAAAACTTGCGGAATTCTAAATTGACCGCTTCTCTGTTCTCTGTACTGCCGCTCTCATTTTTTACGACAATTTTGGGAGCATTTTGGCTGGTTCTATTCTACTTCAAGGTGGTATTGGAGTGAAATGGTTGCTTTTTAAGGTTTTTGCATCTAAAAATAACTGGTTGCCTTCTTATCTTAACGTTTTGAACCTGTGGGAGGAAATGAAGTTCAGAAAACGTGCGCATCATTTTACTTAGGTATTCAAAGTAGAAGGAAGCGAAAATAGATCATAAAGGAGTAGCGGGAAGGCATATCTAACTATCATACTATACCTACACATATTTATAGTCAATTCTAAGTAATTACCTACTTGTCTAAGTAATGGGTCTGTCGCATTTACGTTGACGTTAAAAATCACTAATAAGAGCGAGACAGGGCATTGCTTAGCCAAAGTAATCACTTAGATTCGTCTATAAATTACGAGTGAAAGATATTAAGTAAGTACTTGGTAAACAAAGCCACCGCTTAAAGCTTACGAGAAAGAAAACAGTAGACACTTTATTAAAATGTTATTTTTGAAGATATTAATTTAAAACACTAATGTTCATGGCACACGGCACGTGCTCAGCCTGTTCATCCGTGTCGACAAACAATGGCTTGTTAACTCTTTGTCGTGCGATCGTGCGGCAGTTCGGGACATTGACGTGACATCCTCTTTGTCTGTGCGTCGAGCCAGCGTTGTAGTGACTGGCAAACGTTGAGCTAGAAGCTTTGGATGTAATGTTTGAGTCGATTGTCCACCGCAAATTAAACTGAGTTAGTTAGTCGTCGCATTGTTGAGTCAGTTTTTCATATGCGTTCAACGCAGACTATGTTATGTATGCCTTTTGATAAATGGCGAGCTAAACTGTTTAACTTTTTTTAGGACGGCGGCAGTGGATCGAATTCCGACCCTTTCTTACTATTGCCTGTACCGGCCTACGCATCGTAACACGAGCAACATCTTCGCCTATACCAATCTACTATGAATTTCATAAAACTTACCTACTTCAACGCTTTTCATGCAAGCTAAGCTTTTTGGTTAAAATACCATCTAGATAAACTAAGATTTTGCCACCCAAAGCAAAAACCATAAAGAATCTCTCATACCTATGAATCATAAGCGTTGACAGCAACATACCCACCCATATATATTTGATTGCTTCGGTTTCCTTCATCAAGTATCGTGTTACCAAGGCCGGTGGTTGGGAGCCAATTAGGGAAGTAAGGGGTGTCGTAACAGCTTCCTAATGTTCACGTCTGCAACTCCGTTCAGGATTAGCCTTTTCAGCGGATCAATATTATAATCCGTATTTTTAGTTATTATTATATAACTTGAACTCAGATTTTGTAATGTATTACATACTTACCTTTATTTATTTTTTGTACTTTCTGTATTGGTAATTGAATTGGATTGCATGCCCAAATTTTTGCATACGTACCTAGGTACTATTCATGCATATGTTTTTTTAATAATCTTCTTTGATTTTTCAAATATCCGGATCTAAATTGGAAAGTAAGTAGTACGGTACCGTAGTACTTACTTACAGTTACACTTACTTACCAGTTCCTCATATGCTGTATTAATGATGTATATACATAGGAAGAGGAACAATTTGACATTCAGTAACAATCTATTACATATCAACAACAGGGTTTCCTGTAAGTAAACGAAACTGATGTTTATAATAACTTTAACAATTGTTTGTTTAATTCTTAAACCAATGAACCCATTAATCATTTTAATCTCTTGTTATAATAGCTAACAAGCGTTCGATGACTATTTATGTGTTGTATTAAAACAATCCTATATTTGGATTAATCTTCCCTAAACCGCAGTTTCGTCTTTTAATCCTTTCGACCTTTCATAAATCTAAATTTATCTATCTCTAGAATAATACACCTACTTACAAACGTTGTTACTTTTCTACCTTGAATTTCAAATACCTACTTTCGGACTCTCAAAATATATTCGTGAACAATATATTGGACAACAAAATGAAACCTAATTAATATTATTTCCTACGACTTGGTCCTGGCTAGAAGAATTTTTTTTGGCTCGACATTTACAAAAATTCACAAAAAACCCATTAACTAAAAAAATAAGTTTAGTAGTGTTAGTATGTATGAACTTAATGTTCATACATACTAACATTTTGTTAACCTACTTCTCACCTGATACTTTATAAAGTTTATTTCAAATTGTTGGGTCTAAAGAAAGTCTAAAACAGCTATGTTCAAATTCTAATTCATTTGTTTAGTCAATTTTATTTTAGACGTAAATGTCTACCGTTATTCTTATGCATTCTGTAAAACTCGAATCCGTTCTGCTTTTTCTAACAGCACCGTGCAATTTCACTCAAGAATAATTGAAGGTATTAACTAAATTCATAGCTTATCTCGGGTCAGCATACGCCTCGTGTCACTGCAGTTTGTTTACCCATCGCTCACTCCGCATCGCCATCGCCTATCCATTCTGTCAACAAACACTTAGATAGGAACTTCTTCTCGGGGCACGAAGTGAGGACCGATCTACATCGAACCGTGTTTGGATTATCTCGGAAATAGTCAGCTACTTACTGGCCAGTTATTTTGGGTTTTCACTTTAATTTGTACGGTATGTGTTAGTTTTGATGTTTGGGTGCATTCAACTGATTAATTGTTCTGACACCTACCTACCATAGTTAAGAATTGGGAAATTGTATTGTAATAGACACTGAACCACTCGAATCTCGTAATTACGAATGCTTTAGGGTCAAACATCTATTTGAAAAAATATTTTTTTTATTTTCTTTTATATGTTCGTCCTAAAAGAATGATTGCATTTGATGGTCCCCTTCGATAACGTCGAAATTAAAAATTGCCCCTATCATTGCCGGTTTTACTATCACCAAATGTCTTCGGGGAAACGCCCACCGATTCATTTTACGATCAGTACTGGACATGACGGGCCCTTTTGAAAATTTCATTTGTTAAACTGCACTGTTTTCGCCCTCGTAAATTACGGCTTATGAGTTCAATGCTTCATTAATCCACTCCTTGCGTCCGTCGCTGAGATGAATACTTGATAACGTGAGCTTGCTCAGCTTTCCAACTTTCGCCGAACTTAATTTGCTTTACTCCCAAGTAACCTTATCTTTAAACTAATTAGTTATGTAGGTATCCTTACAAAATCAAGTTACCTCCAGTGTTAAACAGGTATCGCAGTTCGGTAGCTGTTTTCCTGCTCCTTGTTATTAATTTCCTTTAATAATCATCACCAGAAGATGTCGCATAATATGATTAAGTATCTCACTAAATCCAATTAGAACTGATGCTTAATAAAATCGTCTTTTAAAGGCGTGAATTTAATTAGTCGCCTAATGTAACTTTTTGACGAAAATATTATTCGTTTGAAATCTTTTAGCCTACGTTTTATCATGAAGCATATTCTCACGACTCGTATAAATCATCAGACAATTTAAAATGTTCCACGAATAGTTTAGTCCAGAGAGGGGAAAGATCAGAGATGCATTTCCGCGTTGTTATAAAATAGCCGTGAAAATATCTAACTTTAAAATATACCCTTTGATTTGATTTAAATGTTTTCACATGCTTCAGACATGGCTGCAGACACGAATTCTTCTAAAATTATACAGAGGAGGGCTACGATGTTTATTCTGCTATCAATATTTACAATGTTTATTTTTCTTCCCTGAACACGCCCTTGAACAACCCTCGTTTTTATCAGTAGAACAAAAATCAACATGCAAATGTCAAGGATAAATATGCGCTGTCTTGGAAAAATATATGCCCTAGAGATGTAAACACGGAGGATGCTTTATTTATTGTAATAGATTTTCGAAGTCATAAATAGTGCTTTGCAGATAGTAAAATAGAATTTCGTCCATAAACAGTTCATAGGCAGGATGTAATGGATATTGACGTCATTATCGATAAGTATAAATTCATAGTGACGCAACACCCCTCACCCTTATTATTACAATACAAAATATTGTTCTCGTTATGCAAGAGGAAACCAAGAATTTTAAAGTAGCGTATAGTTTAAAACTGATAGGTAATTCAATTTTAGATCATTTCTATTCTCGTACTCATTTAAATAGACGATGAAGAATAGGTATCTATGATAATTAATTTTGAATTAAGTCATCCTTTTCCATACAAGGTGCTGTGGTCTTTTTTGTTTCTTTTTCCTTGATATTTTGACTAAGATTTTGGTGCCACTAGCAGTCACACCAGTAGGTAAATACGTAGAAACCTATTTATAATAATGTTCTTGTCATTTGCTGTATACGGTCGAAGGCTGGTCCATTTAACAGAGTTAATGTAGCAAAGGGTTCTGTAGCCGCCGAAAATGATATAAAATTTACGGGTGAATGACTTTCTGGTGACCCTCCTCCGAAACACCTCTTAACGGACACCGAAAGGTAATCGAGCTACGTACATAGCTGTTTGTTTATCTACTGTTCTCTGCTGTAAAATATTTTGCGTGGTCTGATTTAACGAGATAAGACGAACCCTTCTGGGAGTGCATAACGTCATCCCGGTAATGCAAGGGTCCCCCACCCTGCCACAGATGGCACCCGAGCCGACGGTTTTTCATATATCTCTTAGGCAGGGCTGCGTGCGTTTTCATCCTTTACTAGGTTTCCTAGTTTCTCCATCTGTTATTTGAATGTTTTATGTTGTATCTTTGTGTTGCTTTCGTTTGAGATTATTAAACACGCCATCAGCAGTATTAATTCTCAGAATATTTTAATATAGAAGATGATATGTTTTAATAATCAGTCACGATACCGTTATCGTATAAGGGCAGGTGTAATAAAATATATTCCCCCGTGTTTATTTGTGGACTCGTGCTCGGTGCGGAGAAGGCAGAGGGCAGTGGCAGCCCTGCTCGTATTAGCATTCGCTGCATCCCGCGCGCGATCACGGATTCGGAAGGGGCGAAGGCCCTTCCTTGCGCTTTCATCGAGTGTTGTTGTCTGTCGTGCGGACGCAATGGTAGCGCGTGCACGCTCCCGTGCGCTTTCTGTCGCACGCGCCGCCGCTTGAGCACCGCGAGTGCCGCCTCGCGACTGTGACAAATCGTGTTAAGGATTATTGTTTATAGTTTATGGTGTGCAAAGACCGTCCAAGTATTTATAGCGTGCTCTAATCGGAGTTGTTCAAGTGAACGCAACGAGAGATGTTCTCCATGTTTACGTTTTATACCTATTTACAGTTTGTACTACTGAGTGTTCGTTTTGTTTACACGCGTGAATCACGATGAAGCTTTGACTTAATTTGAGCTTAAAGCAAATCTCATATATCATGTGCTGGTTGCGTGAGTTTAGCTATTGGACGTTCCTTCTTCTGGCTATTTATGTGCAAAATATTGCATTAAGTTTATGTCAGAATTAATGCATCAGTCGTAAAATTGTCTTGTGGCACGCTAATTTCTCCTGAAGTTTATGATGTTCGGTGTTTATTACAATTTTATATTTATTACAAAAAAGCTAAGCTCCTTCATGAGCAATCAAATCAACTTCTTATACCTACTTACCCTGTGACTCATAAACTCAAAATATCATAATCAATTTAGCATTTATAAAGGAATACTTACTGAATCTAATCTAAGCCTGCTTAAACTCTGTATAAACTTACAAGATTATGTAATCGCTAAGTATATTTTATTGGTTCTGATCATGTTCAATGGAGTCCACTTCGATGTAACTGCTCAGTACACTGGACAAACTTTGCATAAATCTTCAATAACAGGTTAGTTACCTGTGACTATAGAGGCGTAGCCTGGCTGTATCCTATACATTTCGAATTGCAATACAGGGTACCTAGGCTATTGCGTGAAACATTGCGTTGTTAGCTGGTTCCTGATCTATCAGTTGTGCGCCCACGTTGGGTACTTTGCGGCAAGGATACTCATGAACGAGGCCAAAAAAAAGTACATAATATTATTATATGTATAGTACCTAGATACTAGTTTGCGTCCCACAAAGCATCAAATCCCATGGGGGAGGCTATGCAAGTGTGCACGATCTGTTGATTGCAAAAGTACACGTAACATCAACTTGCTCCTACGTTAAATGCAGTATAGGTCGTCTAGGTAAGTAATCAATACCCGTATTATCTATCTCGTTGATAACTGAGTTTTAAAGTCACTTTACAGTTTATTTCTGCTTTGACGTAACTTGTAAATCACCGGTGATTACTAATTAGGTACCTCAAAGCAGTAAAGTACTGCACAGTGCCCATTAAACTGAGTTAACAACAAAAATTATATTAGTGCAGGATTGAGTAAAGGAAATTAAGGTAAGGAAGTCCACTAAAAACTTAGCGCCCAGCTCTTGTTTACTAACATCCCTTCGAAGTATTTATACTCCAGTCTCGCCAGTCCAGCTACTTCGGCCAGTCCAATAAAGATCTTTTACACCACCTCCGTACCAAGAGGCCCCTGTGGCGAACTTAATAGCATTTAGAACTTTATCGATAACTGATACCTACGGTAATTGTGTGTTTTCTACGTTTTATTACGTCTTTGACTTTTTATTTGATTAGGTTTCTTTCTACCCACTTTGGAAAGTTGTTGGTGGACAAACGCGATAAATAAATGACATAGGTAAATTAAACAGAAACCGTTTAATTTAAGTATTCAAGTAGTTAGGCATATAATTTTAAAATAAAATTTTATGCCTAACTACTTGGTACTGGTTAGGTACGTGTAGGTATAGGTACTACTCAAACTAAAGACTACTATATACAAAACAAAAGAAAAGAGGACAAAATATAGGCAAAAAACTGGTCAAGCATTTAATTTAGTTCTTAAGGACGTGGCGACTGTTACCATTTCCATACAAACTTAATACCAAAATAAATTATGAAAAATTTAGTTTTCTACCTTAATATCGATATTATTCGGATTAAGATTTTACTTTTAATGGGTCCCCACCGCATGGTTTTCCTAAATATTCATTCACATTTAAATAATATCGATATTAAGGTAGAAAACTAAATTTTTCATAATTTATTTTGGTATTAAGTTTGTATGAAAATGGTAACAGTCGCCACGTTCTTAATATTATAAAACATAGGTGTATTCTTAGTCGTGTTACGAGCTTCTGGTAAGCAGTTATTATAATAATTACATCTAAGCGTTTAATAAATCCATTGAATAACAAACTGACTAATTATTCAAAGAAATGTTTAATTTATTCAAAGTTTAAGAAGCTCCATAATCTTATCCTGTTTTTATATGATAATGCCCAACTGGCTAACCGCAGTCATAACTTGATTGTAAAATTTATAACCGAAGTGCACTCAAAAGAACTGTACATTATTTTATGCCACAACGATGTCATACAATAATTGTAATAAGTATTTAGAAATGAAGGAAGTCGTTATTATGAATGTTCTGTTATGAATGTCTTCGCTGAACGTAGGCAGCGAATTGATGTTGAATTTCTTGTAACGGGTCCACGATGCCTCCCACACTTTATTAAAAATGCTGCTTTTGGTAAAGTTGACGTTTTGTCTCAGTAGCACTCTCATATCCACCATATGACTTTGGGTATAAGTTTAATAAATAAAAAATTTAAAGGCAAACGCCTAGTAGACTATGGTATAATGTCGTGTCTAAATTTCATTATTTTTTTTGTAAGTCAAATTTATTTTACTATCGTTAATCTACGAACAAAATTAAATAAATCGTTAAAATAAATACCATATTTATGAGTAGGTATAACCAATTTATCATTGAGATACAATTAATTTTTCTCTTTTTCTTTAATACCTACCTATATACCTACCTTCTTATGTGATCTACGCCCATAAGATTATTGATTTTTCAAATGCATCTATTGATGGCGTGGATCGAACCCGTAACCTTCTGCGTTACAGACAGACAGGTGTTCAGTCACCACTCCACAGAAGTCGTCCTAAGATAAGTTAGGATTTCAATCAACCAAGTTTTTTTGTGAGGTTACCGTCGTATTTAATAAATATGTTTTCCAATAATCCCATGCAGGAATCAATTAATTTTATTATTTTTCCAATAATCTTACTAGAAACGTGGGCGGAATATCGGAATTAATAAACTCTATTTTCATAGCTCAATTTAATGGCCTCTGTAAATTGCAATTGTGAAAGCTTTGCCTCTGTATAAATAGATTAACTTTACCTACCAGTTAGGAATAAACTTCTCTTGATATTTATATTCATACTTACCTATAGGTCTTCAGATTTCGTTTAGGTTTATATTTGCTTTAGGCTTAATAACCATTTGTGTGATTTAACTAACTAACTAATAAACATCTATCATACAAAGGGCCAATGCACATTTTAGGCACCCATATTAAACTTATTTTAAACCACGCAATTTTGGGACGTTTTTCACTACCTATATCATTTATTTAGACATTACTCTCGTTCACTAACGTTTATCACTGTAGGTAATCTTCCGTTTAAAACCGTGTCGGGTCACTAGTTTTTTTCTTATAAAATCAGCTTCATTATTGCAAGGAATGTGCGTTGTTGTAAGTAGGTATCCTTATATCGCAGAACCTGTTTCTATGTTGATGTACAATGCAGTGGGCGTCGAGCTCGCTGCAGAGGACTGCAAACGACTGCAATGCAACAAACCAAATAAATTACGATTTTAAATGTTTAAAAGGTATTAGTGAGACTGAAGCGCTGCGCTGGAATATTATTCGCTTAATTGCGAAGCTTTGTTTATTTGACACAATGCGATTAAAATATTATGTTGTTAATAAACTAGATGAGTCGGGGCCACATCGTATTCCCATCAGAAAAATAACTTGACACTGGCAGCACTACAATTATTAAGTAAAAAAAATATATCTTCGGAGAGAAAAAAAAAACAAATCAAATCTGAGCCTGAGTTTGAAAATAGAACCCGGTTATTATTTAATTATAAACAATTATCTTCACATTTTAGACAATTAATTTACCTAAAACTCTAAAAAAAACTTAAACCTATCTCTTGAATCACTCTATCTATTCTATTGCTGAAAACCGCATCCATTCAGTAGTTTTTGAGTTTATGGGTTACAGACAGGCCGATAGACAGAAAAACTTAAGTTTTACATAATAGGAAAGAGTTATTTTTAGAATATGTAGGTAGGTAGGTAGTCTAGATATTGTAGGTCTTTGCTTTGTATCAAGATACTATCAAAACTTACCCTTAGTTACTATTAAAGTATACTTCACTAGTTGTGACTCAAGATACTGTCAAAACTGATCCCTATGTAGGACCCTACTATGTTATGCCTCACTAGGTAAAGTTGTTACACTGCTATAATGCTAACATAGGTAAGCATTATAGCAATAACTATTGTATGCCGCGGATATAGAAAATTTTGTACCTAATAAGATAAGATACTGTATGACAGAGTTATCCCATTATTTCTACATTGTAGCGTCATTTAGTACCTATGGATAGTTTATTTAGTGTGCATAAAAGCCCTTCACTTTGGTTATATGAAACTAGATACTCGTGCCTATTCAGAGGCGAACGATGCCGATGGCGTAATCTAGCGACAATATTTAACACTCAGATCATTTGTAAAATATACCTAACTAGCTGCATCCCCCGGTTTCACCCGCGTAAGTCCCGATCCCGTCGGAATATCGAGATCAAAAGTAGCCCATGTTACTCCACGATAATGTAGCTTTCTTTTGGTGAAAGATTTTTTGAAATCAGTCGAGTAGTTTTTAAGTTTATTCATTACAAACATTCAGACACACACACACAAATACAAATCTTTCCTCTTTATAATATTAGTGTAGATATTACAATATACCCTCTAATATTCAAGGAATATATTAAAGGTGAAAGCTGGTGTGGTTATTGCTATTCCTTCACGCAAAAACCGCTGAACCGATTGCGATGAAACTCAAAATATAAATAGCTGGAGACCTGGAATACAACAGGCTATTTTTTATTTTGATATTGCGGCGGGTACGAGACTTAGGGATATTCTTTTTTTGTGTAGTGGTGTGGCTCACCTAGTATTAAAAGTTTTCAGATCGCCCTAAGGCTCCTAACTTAGGGGTAAAACTGCGGGGCTCATCTAGAACCTAATTAAGATTATTTGCCTTGAGTAGGTAGGTATACATACTTAGTATAGAAGGAAAGACACATGTTTTGTATTCTTTACTCTCGAACTAAAACTCCATAAACTTTTAGCGTTAGTTAAGTGTTTACTTACTTTTATGGCAAAGCCATTTTGACTTAATTTATATTTATTTATTTGGAACGTTCACACTCGTAAAATGTGTAATGCGACGCAGTCACGCTCCAAAAAGACCCTCTGAAACCAAATATTTGAGAATGTAACCATTGCATTGAGTTACGTACCACACAAAATGAAGAAACAATAAAACTCAGTCACAACTAACAACCAAAACAATATTCAAATTTTACGACTTTGGCGTGCTTTCAACTTTAACTACATATTTCTAAGCTATTTCACTTGACGAGTTCTTTATAAATTGTTACCTATATAGTAGCAGTGCTTTTATTGTAAATCAATGATTGAAAATAAAACTAAGAACTTTACAGAAAGCACAGGGATACCTAAAACTAGGTAATAGATAGGTATGTCTTGAAAAAATGCTTTAATTTTGAATTTCGTAAAAAAGTTCGTATTTATTCGCATTTGCATAAGAATTTCTAATATAGAATAGCGCGTATAGCGTAGCGAATTTTTCAAGCTTTTCTTTTCGTATAGTGGTGTGGTGCTGTGGCTCACATAGTGTTAGATTTTTCAGGTCGGCCTATTTTTTTTTTATTTGTCCTCTAAGGACTGCTAGATATATATATATATATAGGTATATATATCTAGATATACTATATATATAGTATATATATATATATATATATACTATATACTACTGAAGCAGTATATCGTGCTGGTTCGGATTACTAGTTATTGGGTTTCGAATCCCGCTCAGTAGGTACGAATTTATGGACACATATTATTTTCATTTTACGAGAGTTGGATACAATTTGAAAACAAAGTCATTAAGATATCCTTATTAGCCCAGAAGTTATTTTTTCGTTTTATTGTGTGTTATGTGTGGCACCGTCTTCCGACACATTTGTTTTTTTACCATTTAACCAAATGAAAAACACACGTAAACGTCCATTTAATAAATGAGTCCTAAACGAGAAGTGAGTTTAAACAGTTTATTATGTTTGTTTCGTCGTTTGTTTTGGCTGGAGCACTGAGGGGCGCTACCCCTAAGGATTCTGCGCCCCGCAGTTTAGCTACAGCCGCTCGCACTTTGTACAACAATAGTTCAACAAAATAATCGATAACAGAACCGTCAGAATATGACCCCATTTTTAAACTTATGACCAACACGGTGTCGTAAAAAACTTACTTAGTTGAAAAGACTTAGTAGCTACCTTGCAAAAAAAACCACACAAAAAATCATTATTAGAGGCAAATCAAAATGTTGTATTATGAATATATAGCGAAGATTATGAAAACACAATATTATACTTACTACTGGGGCTGATTTTTCAATCTTCTAAAGGTAAACCTAAACACGTCCCCATTTTTCAAAAACAAGATAATTTTCGATAGATGTAAGTATTTCATCCGGAGATTGAAATATCAGCCCTTACTTACCTTTACTTACCGTTAATATATCGGTAGTAATGACCTTTATCAGCTAACATCCATTACGTACGATGAAGGCATAAATCAATCTTGTTGAATAAAATTATAAATTAATTAAATCGGGGTAAGTGCACGCGACTGTAATTTACTATTTAGGACTTTTATAATAATAATTCTTGTACATGGTACAACGAATGTTGTTTTAAATATGCACAGTAAAAAATATACAATGAAGACACCTTAAACAGTAGGTACTTTGCAATCAGTAAGTAACTACAAATAATAAATGATCAAAACAATGCAAAGAAAAAATCATTAATGTAGTAGGTACTTTAAATTTCAACCCCAACAAGACCTAAAATTTTTAGATATTAGACTTGAGCCTTTTACCTTTATAGCTGCACTGGCCTAAGCATCGGACCGGGGATAGTGCTAAAGTTTTATTCAATTTAATTTATCAAGCCAGCATGACAGAGGATACCAAGTTTAATAAATAAAAGTAAGTTCGCTCTTGCTTGACAAAGTTCCGAGAAGTTCTGGGAAGTTTTACTCTAGTCATCCATGGCGGACATTGAAAAAGGGCAAGCCTTGGCACACCGCCCCGAGTTTAACGTTATAAATCTGAGTTAGTCGTGGAACTTGTCCCCGCAGGTATACTAAGCTGCCCTAATTGATATAAATGTTGCCACAACACTTCCTTTTAATTCCGACAAAAAGCAACATGGATACCTCGTTGTTTCGGAATTGACTGTTTAAAAGTCATTATGCGCACATTGAGTTTACATGCATGTCCTAATAAATTTGAATAGACTACTAAAGAAGAACTGGCACCCAACCTGCCAAAGAAACATGGGAACTAAAAAGTCGAAATTAAAGTCATTTTTCATTGTTTTAATCGCGTCGTGTTTATTACTTTTAGCATTGTTTCAATGCTCAACGTCTCGAGACCTTTACAGATATCTTCATTAGGATTGACCTGATGAACCTGGTCTGATTTCAACTTAATTTTAATCCAACATCGGGAAAACTGTAGAAAATTTGTAACAATAGGTAAAGTCCTAACACAAAGAAAACAAATCTAAGAGACCACCTAGGTACCTACCTACATATTTATAAAGGAACTAGCAGCTCCCCGCGGTTTCCCCCGCATAAGTCCCGATCCCGTGGGAATATCGGGATCAAAAGCCTATAGCCTTCCTCAATAAATGGACTATCCAACCCCGAAAGAATTTTTCTAATCGGACCAGTGGTTCCTGAGATTAGCGCGTTCAAACAAACAAACAAACAAACAAACTCTTCCGCTTTATAATAGTAATAGATTTACCTACAATGAAAGCTGCAACAAACATCTTTTTTGAATAAAAACAAAGCAGAAGTGGATGTTGTGAAACACATTTTTTTTAAGATCGATATTTTCTTAAAACGGCACGCATTTTCCATAATTATTTCGTGTCCGTATTTAGGGAAATGAAACCCCTCAGATTTTTTCAAAGAGGGTTAAAGTGGTTCTGACTCGGTACCGCATGTGTCCAATGTTTAAAAAAACATACATATTAACTCTGTTACAGTAACACACGTCAACTTTAAAAAAATATAACTTTATGTTACACTAGCTGCGTCCCGCGGTTTTACCCGCGTAAGTCCCGATCTCGTAAAAATATCGGTATAAAAAGTATTCTATGTTACCCCTGGATAATGTGGCTTTCTATTGGTAAAATAATTATTGTCTAGTATACAGGTCCAGTAGTTTCATAGCTTACCCCCAATATACATACAAACATACACGTTACCTCTTTATAACATTAGTATAGAGTATAGATAGAAAATTGTTCATCCCCAAGACAAGAAGATCATTGCCACCGAGAAATATAGATAGCATGATGCCTACAAAGATAAATAAATAAAATTAATTCAAAATGATTATGATCGTTTATTATTTGAAAAGCCTACTAGTTCATTTATTTGGCTATAGGAATGAAAAGCACCTGAAAAGGCTGTGCGTGTTGTTGCCACATATAAAAATCGAGGGGTGCGCCGAAACAAAGATTTTTCACGTAGAAAATTCACACAAAAGGTTTTATGCTATCCCAAGCTATCCGATAATTTTGCTGCGTAACGTGCAGGTACCTACCAAGATATTACATGATAGCGAAATGTGGAAAGAGCTTTCAACAATATTTTTGTTTTTTTTAAAAGAAAGACAAAAGTAAAGTCCTGACTTAGATATAATAATATTATAGTAAGGATAATCTGCACCCTGTGGTTTCACCCGCTTAAGTCCTAATTCCGTAAGGTAATCGGGATAAAAGTGTAGTGCCTGGAATAATATTCCAAAACTGCAGCTAGTTATATTCCAAGTTTCATCACAATCGGGTTAGTATTTTTTTACATAAAAGAGTAACAAGCTTATTCACTCAGTACCTATATAAGTACTACAAATAGAAATTTATTCAGCAAAACACATTTTACAAATACATTGATCAATGACAAAGATATTGGTTCATATAAGATTAGGTTCATAAACTTTGCCAAAGGTAGGTAACCAGACTTGTGTTGTGGGCAAAGTCAGTCTTTGTTTGTGCGTAATTAATATCAAATGTTTACGATGTTTTAAGTTTACATAATAGTACGATTTTACAAGTAAATATTTTGTTTCCATGATGCAATGTTAGAAAAGTGGTAGGTCATTTTGCAAGTTTTGAAATCGCTCTTCGCTCATATCTTAAATCTCTTGAATTTCCCAGTTTCCTCTGCACAAACAAACATCGGGGTAACATACCGGTATTGTATGGGCTTAATTAATTTGCTTTTATACGCTGACTCTTTATATTTGCGTTAATCACAGTTATTTTATGAAATACCTACTAGGTGATACTTGCAGGCCTACAGCTTCCTCTGACTTCAATAATTTAGTACTTACTTTTTTAATCTGGTACTGCTTTTGAAAAACTGCTTTTAAAAATTATAAGCACCCGGCGGGACTCGAACCCTACTGGTAGGCGTTCAGTTCTAAACGCACTATTTTCTATGTGTGGTAAACACTAAGAACACGTTTAGGTTATTTAATCAATTTGTTTTTCTATCTTTTTAAGCTTGATTCGACCAAGCTAGAATATTTTTTTCATTGAACAGCTCAAGATTCTCCCCAACTAATGTCGATTTAAGCTAGCTTATTCCAATTTGGTTAAATCAAACCTTAGTTTTTTTTTACATTATTGTCTGTTATTTTTTATTATGTTTTTAAAATTGTTGAGTTGTTTTTAAACGTGTAAATCTTCAAATCAATGTAGGATCTTTTATTGGGAAAGATAGGTAATATAATATCATATCAACAATAACTTAATTTAATTAAGTTTAAAAAGTTCTAACTTATCGGTACTTTGCTGTTTATTGTAAACGGTAAATATTTCATCTCGTTCATAAGCTCAAATCGACTGCAAATAAAATATTATGACAAAATTACATCGAACCGTTTGTTGTAAGCATAAATCTGTCTTCGGTAATATCGTATGGCTTGCTGTATTGTTTATTGCTTTGCTTTCGTATTGCCCATTAATTTAATGTGTTTAAAATAATAGGACATTTAATTTTATGCTTTATTTATTTATTTATTAAACAAAGGAAATTTGGAAATTAAAACTTAATACTATGTAGATTTGTAGATGCATAATATAGTAAAAAATATACCGACGAATTGAGAGAACCTTTCTCTTTTTTGAAGTCCGTTAAAAAGTAGATTTTAGTTAACTCATTTTTCGGTTTCAACTTGTACTATTTTTGTATAATGTGGTTTGAATTGCGTTGCTTCTTTTATTTTTAGCATTTTTCAAACGCCCGACGTTTGAGTACCTACCTATTTTACGAGATACTGTAAAGTCTTCGAAATTAGTTTAACTTCATATCAGCATCACGAAAACCGAAGAAAAATATAAGGAGATTTTATCCATAGGAATTTAGTTAGTAGGTAGGTACCTACTCAAAACTCAAAACTTTTTGTGCCGATTTTAGGTAGGTACTACGGGATAAAAACACACCTGCTATTAAATTTGGTCTAGTAGTAAAACAATTAATAAAACATTTTATTAGGACTTATAATAAATATCAGTATGTGTTTTGGTTCAATTCGTCAAACAACTCAATAAATAATGGTGATTCTGAATCGATTCGTCGTACGAATCAACATAAAACCGGGTTCATACATGTGATGCTTGCTTGGTCGCCTGCAGTTCGCGTCTGTTTCTTAGAAAAGTAATTTCAGTTGCGAACAAAGCATTGCAAAGCTTGTATGTTCTGTACTGAATGGTACCTACAATTTAAAAGGGCATGTTTTTCTTTTTAAATGTCCTTTTTCATGGGAACTTTCAAAGTTAAAAGTAGGTAATGTTAAAACAGTTATATTTAATGTTTTTATAATTTTTCACATTTTCTTTTGTTTCTAGAAAAGGTAAGTATTTACAGTCAGCATTTACACCTACCTACCAATTACAACAAAATAATAATTGTTCATGTTGAGTTTCTTGGTTAACGGTCACTGGTTTCATGAGTCCAGTCATATAAATAATTATTTATCTTGAATTGTCATTTCAGTAGAATTCGAGACTTTGAAATTTACTTTGATCTAGATAGTGGTAGCGAAATAAATAACCAATATCTTAAATTCACATCGTATGTGTCAATATCTGAAATGACTCACGTATTCCCGTAAATCTGCTCAAGTCCGAATTAAATCCCAAGTATTCTGAACAGCAATGCATCTTCGGTAAACTGCGGTTATTCCTCACGAGCATTTGACACGTCACACGTTCCCTGTTTGTCCATTGTTATATTCGTATTATGATAGTGGGTGTTATAGACCTGGGCTTAAGTAAAGTGCTCATGAATTATTTAGACGCTTTACCTTCACGGGTCTTCTCTAGATCTCGGATGTTTCGCCCTCGGCCGTGTCAGTAAACTGTTTTATTATACGACTGCTTATGGGTGTAAGTTTTACTTGCCACGGAATTTACATTTTAAAAAGATGCTTTTTTAAAGATGGATAGTCGTTAATATTGATATGCATCATTGTTTTCTTTTAAATTGTTATTTTTAGAAAAGGTATTGTAAATACCTATCAGCTTTTAAGAATGAAATTGTCTTTGAATATAATTTCTGTATTTCTATTTGGTATTTCATTAATAATTTATCCTTATTTGTTCTATATCGTGTTAGTCTTTTTACTTTTCTACTGACGATGCTTTTCACTTCTAATTCTTGTTTTGCTAAATCCTGCATCGCTAGCACATCATTTCAGCTTGGTATTCACCTTAAATTAATAATTTTAACTCAACCATACAACCTGTAGGTATTTAAAAATGAAATATGTAAACGACATCCATTTCTTTGTAGAAAACAACTGATTTTGTGCTGTACACAAAATATCAATAAAAATGTTAATATGAGCGCACGTGCAACGATTCATGACTATTATCAGGTGCCACACATCTTCAATATGGACCGGTCATATTTATATCCCTTGGTGTAGGAAAATGGACAACGAAAAATTCAAATACGTTTACGATACCAATTTTATAGTTCTGTTATAAAGTAATTCGATTCGTTTTTAAAAGGAAAGTCTACCTACTCTTTCTCTATACAAACGTAGTCGACTGTATCCTCCCTGAATAAAAAACATCTGATATTATATGTTTATGCCATAAAACCTATATCTGCCATGACCATGCCTCTAAGTTTTTTTTCATTTTCTTATTAGAATAGAAATAAAACTTTAAAAAAATTTAATTAAAAAAAAACGTAGGGGCATCATCATTGCTGATATAGGTTTTATGGCATAAACACATTTTTTCCGAAGTCTTTATCCAGCGACGAAACAGTAGACTACGTTTGTAAAGTAAATAAATAAATAAATTGTGTCAACAACTTTTATTTATATAACATATATATATATATATATATATAACAACAATGTTTACCAAATTTTATATGCGTATTCAGTAGGTAGGTCTGAGAATCGGCTACTATCTATTAATTTATAAGGCAAAACAACGTTTGCCGGGTCAGCTAGTATCCTAATAACATTGGATATTCATATTATACTGAGAAAGTTAAAAAGTACGATGTAGGTAACACCAGTAATTTATTACCAAATGTTCGTGTTTAAACATCATATTAAACCTACCTAGCTTGATTTTAAGCGAGTAGCAAGCTATGAATGCTGCTGAATACTGATATGGCTCGTAAACTTAATAGAATATAGTGTGTCGCACTCAACACGCGTCACTGCGCACCGGCCGGCTAGCGACTGCACCCGCTTACTATGATAATTTTGGTAATGCACTCAAATACGGTGAGATTATTCCGGCCTAGTTACTGTTGCAATAAGCTGTTTACGATAGAGTTCATTTGTTTTAATACCACTCGTTATGTCTATCGGTTTTATTCGTTTATTTTCCTATTCGTACTGATACACAAGTTTTTATATTTTAATGTGAGTAGAGTAATAAGAAAGATTAGGTAACTGTTTAACAACTTTATTCTTTTCTTTAATTATCCTTTTATAGTTTCTGTTGCAATATTTATTGACTTTTTTAGAACCGAAATATTTTCACAAAAAAATGTTTTCAAAAAATAACTCGCAGGTAGGTTCGAACTCGCGTTTCCTCGCTAATAAACATGCTGGGACGGATTAATATTTACTACAAATATACTTATTGTAGTTATATATTATTACACTATTAAGTTGCTAAATTTATTTATTTCATATAAATCTTAAACTAAAACAGGAACCTAGGTAAATAAATAAATTTAACAATAAAATTGATTAAAATAAAACTAACTAAAAACTCATAGGTACATATATACATCAAAATTAAATCCAAATAAAATGTCATATGTTATTGCACTTTTATATATCTATTTGTGATCCTGAAAATTGTGTCCGAGAAACCGAGTAAAACTTATAATCTTCTCTTAATGAAAGTTCTCTGAACTCTGTGATTATTTTTTCTTCATTGTCCTCGGTTCTTGGTATCGTACCAAGAGACAATACCGAACGCCTCGATCCTGCTATTAGCTTAATTGCTGGCTGTTAAACTCACTATCCCTGACATTGGTAACAATATTAGGTACCTATGTTAATAACCTAAACTTGAAATTGAAATTAGTTCCCATGCGCAAATAATTCTTTGAAATTACTTGTGTTAAACTAAAATTAGATATTTTATGTCTCGGTATTTCCTTTATTTCCTTTACTTGTTGAGATTGTAATATTGCTGATAAAATAATTTAAGTACCGACCTATATTACTAGACTTACGTGTTTAATTAAGGTTAGATAATTATCTTATTTACGATCTAATTATATCTAATTGAAGCCTGAGATGTGACTGTACTAAATTATCGGCGCTTTCTGAAGACGTTTGTAATTGAAATTATAATTCTTGAATCGGTGGGATCTATCTAGATATATGGATGTGTGCTTTATGTTTAGAAAAAAAAAGTGTTATAGAATTTATGTAATTTCACTAAACACCTACATTTTTAAGAAAAAATAATATAATCTACAAATAATTATATGAACCTTAAGTGGTATCTAAGGCCTAATTTATTGATCAATCATTAAACTAATCTATTATTTTAAGATCGTAACGATTAAAGTTGCGATTACGTCTTGTTTGTTATTTATTGGTTGGGTTCGGTTCGATGGAATTGACCTGTGCTATTCCAGTAATGTTGAGAGCCATCAGCTATAGGCTGCGGTTTCTCTACAGGTATTTGTCCAGCCTCGCTGTTGGAATGTATGGGGCATTTGAACTCAGGGAGGTATTTTGCGAGAGCTTAGCGATCTTTTACCGCAAACTAGCTGGCTCGGCGAACTTTGTTCCGCTTTAGAGACAAAAAAAAATCTATGTCCGTCTTCTAGTTCTAAGCTCCCCACCAATTTTCAGGCCAACTGGTTTAGCCCTTTTTGAGTTATAAATAGTGTAACTAACACGACTTTTTTGATCTCACTTTTTTAAAGTAAGATTATGCGGATTGTAACTAAAGTTAAATAAAAAAACAAAGGTCCAAAGATTGCTTGGAAGAGATAGTTTTAAGCGATAAGGCTGCCCATTGTGCCACCAAGATTTAAGTTGTTTATGTTATTTATAAGTATTTTTTATTTTATTTTTTGGTGTTACAATAGAGAATTAATCTATCTATGGCCTATAGTAAATAGCTAACAGCTTCTTTTTGAAATTAAGATATATCGTTAACGTTTTCATCGTTCTCCAATTACTTTATCGAATCTTGCTCTAAGTAATTTATAACCTGAACTAATTGCCTCTTCAATTACAATTTGTCTTTATTTTTGTCTATTTGTCTGAGATCTTTCGATGACCAGTTTCAGAATGTCCATTGCTCACTCACGTTTACCTGTTCATGATTTATTTGAGATTATTTTTCATTAAAGTTTTATTATAAGACTCGTCAAACAAACTTCACTCGAACAACTCTCAACAGAAATGTGGTGCCTACTTCAGTATTTAGATAGAAAACAATTATAAACATGCAAATGTTGGTGTATAATAGTGACATTTCTCTGATATGAGTTGTACAGTCTATCAATATGGGGAACACCAACTCTGGTCACCACCGTCAACATAGCAAAAGCAGAAAATCAAGGAGTCTGCCCACTTCACCTGAAGTGAGAAGGTAAGTGACCTTATATGTCAGTACTTTAATGATCTGCAAAAAAGAGATCGGTACTTTCGCCCGGCTGATTGTAGTACTAGTCTAGAGTTTTTTTAGTTCCAGTTTTATAAAATTAAAAAACATTCTAGTCACCTTTCAACTTAAACAAATTTGCAACAAAGAATATATTTTCATAAAATTGGTAACTTAGATGGCTCAGCTTTACCTAGAGAAGTTAAGTTATTACAACTTTGTAATAGAGTTTGCTATAATATTTTTCTTTTCAAAACTATTTTCAGTCTTGAGTTTTTAAAGTGAGAGCTTGAGTTTACCATACTTTAGTTAAAACGCCAACATAGATAACTACCTATTGGGTGTACAACAAAACGTTTTAGTTCATAATTTATAAATTAATTATTATTTTCTTAGTGACCAAAGTTCATTGCGCGGCATTGTATATCTATAACATACCTATATATCTTTGTCTTCATGCACTTTTTCATAATGTAGTGGTCACTACATATCATCCTCCTCCACTCTGTTTCTATATAGTCTAGTCCATCCATGTTCACTCGCTTTCCTTCGAATCTTCCCTAACCGAGACCCTTCATCCCTTCTCTGGCTTCCCTTTAAGACTCACGACCTTACCTTTTTATTTTCAAAAACTATATTTCCTAACTGTGGTCAAACGCCTTTAAAAATAAAATCCACTAATTATTGAGTTTTAGAAAGTCGATTGTCTGATAAGCCCTAAGCTTTTAAAACAACAGGATCGATTGATAGATTTATTTCCTTGAGGGTATTAATTTACTGTTACAATGCCGCGGTAAAACAAAGAATACAGTGTAATCTAAGCTTTACTACCATTGTGATAGGGTCTGAAATATAACATAGGCGATAAGGCACAAGATATTGTTCTCAACGTTGGGTCTAATAACAAAAGGTCTGTAAGCTATATAGCTTGAGATAGCTGCTTTCACTTGTTACCTATTTCATTAGGAAATTTGTAACTACGAGCTTAATTTTCGTTCGAAGTACTGCACAAATGCGCCTCAGTTACAGCGCAAACTTTGCAAATGAAAATACCTACGCACTGACATTAAATTAATTTTACCTTTATACATTTTGTGTTGTGGAGTTACTAAATAAATAGGCAATTAATTCCTATCTCATATATTTCATCAGCACACTATGGCGATGGTGGTCTAAAAATACACGAAGTTACAGGTTGAGTATCAGCGTCGTCGAATCTTTACTGCTAACATTTCATCGATATCGTAAAGTATGACGCTGCACTTAATCTTTGATCTCTTTTGTCTGTTAACAAAGCAACTATGTAGAGATTTGTTTACTTAAAAGCGCCTACCTAGGCAAATAAAGTTCAATAATGAAATTGAGGTTTATTTTTGTAGAATCTTATTGCATACCTACTGAAATCTTAGTTGATAAAAAACAAATGTATTATCAATATTGTCAAATTAGGCGACCAATATTTAATCAAATTTGCCATCTCACTTTTCTTTATCACTTCATATTTGCCCTTTACCCTCTATGTAGGATCAACACAAAATGTCCTGCTCTATTCCAATGTATTTCCCATCTAGCCCTTATTCGCTATCTTGTTCTCCATATCGTCTCTAAACAGTCCTTTCATCTCTTCTTTGGTCTCCCTCTCGCTTTATGATCAATTACTTCCAAGTTCTCTCATCCTACCACTATCATTACAAAATAAATGAACTTCTCCCATCCCCTAGCATAAATCTGAAAACGTGTAGTTCCCTGAAAAAGCGCACGTAACGGGTGTCACGTTTGTCGGTACACGACAGGCACAGATATCTAATATACTAGACGACAGGCTTTATTTCCGAAAGGAACTGCGCACGCCGGATCAAGCCGCCACGTGACGTACAGCCACCGAGTATTAATCCTACAGAGAAACAGCTTCATACAAGCCCGCGGCGCACAGTGGGACGAAAATGTTATTCCCATAAACTTAGGGTTTCAATTTTTTTTATTCAAATGTCTTATTGGAAAATGATGTGTAGCTGTTACAGAACCCTCAAAATCATCATAATTACCTTCTAATAATCATTGCGATGCAAAGTTATTTTGAGATAATTTAACAAAATGATGCTTTGTCCAGCTGTGTATTGCAAAAACTTAGGAAATTGTATATTCCCCAAAGATGCTAAATAAAAATTAATGTACCTACATTTTGATCTAAGGTATTAATAGTGTACTATTGTAACTGAAAATCTGTGTAAGTTTGTATAATCTATTCTCTTAGGTTTAGTAGTTTATTAACAGTTTTAGCCGGCGGCGTACTTGAAGCCGGCAGCGCGGCGCGCCTCGCCCCGCCGGCTTGTATGAAGCTGTGGCTCTGTAGGATTAATACTCAGTGGTACAGCTACCAAACTCAGTTTGTTCGGGAATTTAAAAAGTTTTACTCGTTTCTTTTGTAGAAGTTTTCATCGTCGATATCACACCTACGCGTGCCGTGAATGCTTGTGATTGTGGGCGTATGTAGTTATCACTTACGGAGAAGATTTAATCTGATAAAAATTTAATATTATCTAATACACGAGAAGGTGCTTTTAAAATATGAGTAATAAATAATAATCGCCTGCTTTAGCTAATAAAATCGTTATGTTTATAACACCTACTTCGTCTTTGCGTGGGTCACTATAGTACAGACACTTTGTAACGTTGTTAGAAAATATTGTTATTCCTAACTTATATTAGGTAAGTAAACCTACACTTAACTGCGCCGACGGTTTTACCTGCATACGTCTCAATCCCGTGAGATATCGGGACTCGTAAATTTCCATTTTGATGTATTTACAGCACATATCGACATAAAATTCGTGTATGAATCGACATTTTCTTTCGGCTAATAATAATAGATTACTGTCTGCGTAGATTCTGATTTGGAAATTTCTAAAAAGCAGAAAGAAAAGGAAGAAAGAAAATAAGTAGGTACCTATGTTTTGAGGACGAGTACCTACATAGCAACTAAATAGGTATAAAAACAAAACTTGAAAAAAAAAATCACAAAGTACATTCGCAATCCACGAAGACTTGTGTGAACCCAAAAATGCGCCAGCGTCAGCAAAAAAGCCGGCCAGGCCAACTCCAGGACTCACGAGATCTTAGCTAAAAGAAAATGGAACCGGTTGGGTCCTATGAAGATTTCCATTTTAAGAATTCGTAAAATTTAAAATATTGCTAAATCTATGCATTATCTGTGCCCGTTATTGATACGATGAACTACATAATATCGATTTACATACTTCGTTCCGCAACACGCGTGTCTTACGCGTCGACTGTCAAAACTATGCGTGCGCGCAGACAGATGTTCATTGTTTTCATATCGCCCCCATTATCGATCGGACAAAGGACAGAGATATTATGACATTTTACTGCGGCACATTTCTCACGGGTTGTTATTTTTTGAAAGTATGTTTTTAGTAAGTTTTTAATGTAAATAATGTACTCCTACGGACTACAGAATAGTACAATGTTCTCCAACACCAAAAATAGACTCGGGAGTTAGTTAAGTAATTATATTAGTAATTCGTTTTAGTCTTCTACGATACAGGCTTTATGTTGTAAGTTACGTACCTACCTAGGTTTTTTTTTTGATAAATTTACTCCACTCATTTACAGATGGAAAAGCTTGCTTCGAGTTTAATCACTATTTAGGTTGTTAGAAATATGTACTTATAAAAATTAATTAGAAAATGTTTCTTTCAAAAAGCACACTGACAATCAATATACTAGGTACAACCACTCTAGACTGTCTAACTTTGTTATGCCTTTTGAAATAGGTACTACTGAAATTCGGATATCTAAGAATTTACTTCGGTTTAACTGAGCAATCTATTACTAGTCGATAGTTACCAGTTGGTATAGGTATCCAATGTAAAAGATGGCTGATTCGAAAGTAACTTTAACTAATGATCTTGTCTAGACCAACTGCAGACGAATTAGATTAAGATATATTGGTTGGTTAGCTTCGAATGCAATCCATCTCACTCTCTTGCACTTATAGTAATTTATACTCAGCGTGGTGTAAAAACAGTAAGGAACTCAAATTTTACTATTTTACCGAATAGTGCTGTTTTAGAATTCATCTAGCGCCATCTAGCGTTGAGTAGCGAATTCACAGCAAAAGCTTACATTATGAGCTTTTGTTGTGCAACAGACGGGACTTAGTACTTCAAAAAAGAGGGTTATGATTTTGAGCGCGATACCTATAATATGTGCGGATAAAATGTGTAAACCACCAAATTTTTATTAAATTTTGGTATGATACGATATTTAACAAAAATATTTTTACTATAAATTTCTTTTAATTTTTGCTCAAGGCTCGCCGCAAGTGAAAATTTTTGTATGCTATTTTTCCTTGAAAATAAATTTTCTATATTTTTACTATTTAAATCCTATATACTTACTATAGTAATATTATACCTAAATGCGAAAGTAACTCTGTTTGTCTGTTACGCTTTCACGCCTAAACCACTAAATCGATTTTAATAGATTTTTGTATACAGAGATAGATGTGAACTTGGAGAAGGACATAGGCTACTTTTTATCCCGATATTCCCGCGGGATCGGGACTTGTGCGGGTGAAACAGCGTGGCGCAGCTAGTATTGAATTATTTTAAAAAACTAAACAAGTGTAATGTATACTTAAGGTTACTTAAGTAGCAAAATGGATATCTAGCTCTTAACTTCTAACTTGAAGGAGCTTATTCAAGAGTCGTGACCCACGACTGGCTAGAAGCTATACAAATGGGCATACCAAGCAAACTACTACCTTAGGTCCTCCATTAAACTTGCAGAACGGGATGACATTTGAACTTAATAACAAAACGCCCAGTGTTTCTACTTAAATATTAAGTTCAAAATAGGTAGTTTGATAAGACCATAATCAGACTTAGGAATATGAATTTAGTTGTGGGTGTGGTCAATGATGCAGCGCTCCTGCTAAAAGGTTCGTAAAGCTAAAAACAGGTAATGGAATGAATGTCTTTCTTGACTGCACTGGCCTTCGTGGACGAGTTCGCTTAGGGATAAAGTCCCTTTTCTATAGGTACTATAGTAACTTAGTGGTTACACGCAGCGGATACATCCTCCCAAAAATATAGGTCTTATTTTTTAAATAAAGTTAAAATCCATATTATTACAGTCAATTACACTCACAGCTGAAAGGTTTTCAACATTTCCTTCCATTAGGACCCTTGAAAAATGACTTATTTTCACTCGTAAATAAAAAGACAAATGAAGTGTAATCGCGTCGAGTTCGCACTTTGATCAAAGCTGGCTGCTATTAGTCTTCTTTATTCATTTACTATTAAAAAATGACTGATTTATTCCTAGGCCTATTTTGTAGGTGAGGTATGATTTCTAATTAAATCCACGAATAACTAAACTAATTCCAACAGGAAAACGAAAAAACTCAAGGTTTGGTCTCTTATTAGGGAGCACATTGGCGTAGCTGTACCCGCCGATCTTGAATGGTCGTGCGGGTTAAGCAACGCTTGGCCCGGTCATTACTAATTGCACTTGGATGGGTGACCGATAATTTGTGTGACAAAAAAAATGGCTGTGACATACGGACGGACGGACAGACGGACAGACAGACATGACAAATCTATAAGGGTTCCGTTTTTTGCCATTTGGCTACGGAACCCTAAAAATCACTTTCTCGAGCTCCTCCGTTTAGAAGGCACGTTATGCAATTGATCTCGCTTGTTTTCTTGATAGTCGTGAGGTCAAGGACTTAGAGGCAGACCTGAAAATTCTAACACTAGGTGAGCCATACCACTATACATGTAAAGAAGAAGAACCCTTATTGTATAACAAATCTCTATTACGATATTATAAAGCGGAAGAGTTTGTTTGTTTAAAGGTACTAATCTCTCGAACCGCTGGTCCGATTTGAATTTTTTTTCTAGTGTTGGATAGTCCATTTATTGAGGAAGGCTATAGGCTACGTTTGATCCCGATAATCCCACGGGATCGGGACTTACGCGGGTGAAACCGCGGGACACAGCTAGTATAATATAAATATATTGCCAAAAACTTGAACTTTCCAAAAAATACGTACGTCGGTGTATAGAAAGAGTAGGTTAGGTAGGTACCTACCTAACCTACTCTTTCTAAACACCGACGTCTAATGAAATGAGCGGAGGCAACTTGATTTTCGGTCATAGGACGACCCGTCTAACTTTGTTATGTCTGTTATTAAATTAAACACGATTTTAACACTGAAGTTCACATTGCCAATATAAAGGTCGTAGACAGGAGTACCTAAGTTGTTCGCACTTATCTGTATATTTATTACGTTGTCGTGTCTAGGCTGAGTGTTCAACTCTTTTGGGAGTGTCTGTCTGTGAGCAACATTGTATAGGAAAATGGTATTGTCGTTAATGGTTTACAATGTTCCTTTCAGTAAAAGCTTAATATTTTCTATTTTTATTTTATTAGTGGAATAGTTTTCTAATAATCATAGTAAATACCTTTGTTGACTATGTGACTGTCTAGCTATTTTGCATTCTTGAGATATTATAAATGTCGTGGAATTCTCATGAAGTTATCCATTATTCGTTGTAGTGTTTAAAGTAAACTTAGAAGTAGGTTTTTAGGGTTCCGTAGCCAAATGGCAAAAAACGGAACCCTTATAGATTTCTCATGTCTGTCTATTTTAATTGTTATCGGCTATGCTTTAAAAACATGAATGCTAAAAATTAATAAGGTTTGAGGTTGAATTTAGGTCCAAAAATTACACTTTCTATAATAAGTTATTGTATTTATGTGTTTTTTTTAACATGGGTGTAACTAATATTTCTTTACCTACTTATTTAAAATAAAGACAGGAATACGTATAAAACCTTGATACGAGGACGATACGAGTAATAAACCTTAATTGCTAGAGGGAGAAGTCCTTGAATCACCTGTCCGATCCCAGGGTGACAATTCTCTTTATTAAAATTCTTTTGGCCTACCTACCTACCTTTCAGTTTTAAAATTCGCCTCGATATTTTATCTAACAAACTTAAAGTAAATTTATAGTAAAAAATGGTTTTATTCTCCACAGAGGCATATTGCAATAAATGTATTACACGACAATTACACGGAAATTAACAGTAAGACCATTGTGTGAGAGTTATGTCTATAACTCAATATAGGTAGATAGGAGAATTTCCTATGGGACATATACTTACATCAGGCTCAAACTTTAGCAGTCCTACAAAGTAGTGTGGGGGTTACTTGATAATACCATTAAATAAATTAGAGGACGAATAAAGAAGAATCTAATAAAATAATAATAAGCACTGTTTCTTTAAAAAAGCTCAAGATCGTAACTTGACATTTCTATTCAAAGGACCAAATTATTAAAGCTTCTGTTATTAATAAATTATAGTACATACATACTCAAAGGTACTCACAACTCATCGTTAAAAAAACTAAATAATGTATAGGTTTAATTTACAATGTAGAGTTATTAGTCATGTGAACAATTCGCTTTTAGAAATGATTAAACAATGTTTAATTGAAATGTAAACTTTAATCTTATTCATTACATACTCATTGTTCCTTCCGTTTCCGTTCCAACGTTGTTATAGGACATTATTGTCTAACATGCGGGTTGCTGGCTCTGTGATTGTCTTCACAGAGTTTTATAATGTTTTATTTTCATCTACTTTATGTAGGTAGAAAAGAAAATATGTCTAAAATTGGGTGTATTTTTTTAGATAAGCACATCTCCTTTAGGTATTACGTCTAATTATTTTTACGTAAAAAACAAAAATGGTAAATGGTGGGTAGAAATCAACGTGATCTTTAACTTTACAGTACAATCTTTAGAATAACAAGCCATATTTCGACGCATTTTCATATCAAAGTTCCATACTCATTCTTATTTTAACCACCAAAGAAACCCCTAAAGACCGTAGTGGGCATCATCATCCGATGCGTAGGAATGATAAGGAAGAGAAGATTATTTAATTTTTTAACTTTGTTATATATGTTTGTCCACAGACAAGTGTCGGTGCTGCAGACATCGATACCTTTACCGGCGTCAGCTGCGGCGGTACGGCGAGCTCCACCAGACAAACGTCCCTTGCCTGCTACTCCGGTTCATACAGGTAACGTGGGATTTTACTGTTACCCCGGCTACATAATGATATCATGCTGGTGACCTGTAGGGCTGTATAAAGAGCTTCGGTCCGAAAACGAAGAAAGATTTGGCATACTTGTCACTGTCTTATGGAGCTGCACTGTGCAAGATGAAGATAAACTTTTCGACATTTAAAAGATAGTGAAAAACGACGGCAGCTACTTAGTAGCCGTCGTTTTTGACTTGCTGCATACAAGCAGGCTAAATTTGGTATTCAAAGAACTTCGAAAACAACTCAGATTGCCGGTTTGGTGTGCAGCTTTTACTAAAGGTAGAGCTTTCACAGCTCTCAACAGTTAGGACGTAGTAATATCTAAATGCTGATAAATATATTAAACGCTTCTAACTTTAAATGCTTGATTCTTCCTAATTTTTTTCACTTCTATAAGTTATAATTTTCCTTTCAGTTAAACGTAGGTACAACTTTACATTCTAATCAAATTCTAATATATAAAATTATCTATAGTTACGTAAAGTTAAGGTAAGTAGGTATTTAATACTAGTGAAGACATAAACATAAACCAATCCGTTATAAAAATAGTCGTCAGATAAATTAACTCGAATTATCAATTAACATGCACTGCGACAACAGTGCTGTTGATAATTATACGGAAATTAATGGCGACCATCTGTCTGTCTGTGTATAACTTAATGTCCCCGACATTGATAGGGATACGCATATTAAGCCACGTACAGACTTCGCGAGGCATATGCTACAAATAGGTGGATATCTCCGGGAGTGGATACTGCTCTTAAGTAGGGGAGAGAGGGGCAAGACGGGGTTGCGGGCAAGACGGGGACTTGGCCTTAGAGCACAACCCAATTGACCAATAACAATCGTAAAAACGCAAAAAGGTGCGACGGGTAGGGGGTCATAGTATGACGCAGTGATTGAGTGATAAAACCACGAGCATTTTATTTTTTTAGAAAAAACTGATTTTTGTCGATCACCTTGTGATTTTCACATTTTCATTAGATCGGGGCAGCATGAGACACAAGAGCATTTCAGATTAGGTTTAAAGTGATTTGTTTGTGGCAATGACTACTACAACAGGTAGGAACTTGCTTATCTTCGTATTGCATAGCAGTTTTTTTCTGTACGATTTTTAATTTAAAATGACCGGAGTGGGCATGATGGGGTATAGGGTACCCCATCTAAAATAGTTTTGGAAAAATTATAAAGATGAAGAAACTGGCAAAGGAAAATAAGCACAAGAAAAGAACAATGAGAACTTAAGAAAATTGAGATGACTATAAACCAAAACAACAATCACTAAAAAGATAAGGTCCAAAAAAGTATTGGTTGAGTCATCATCATACAAAAGTGACTCTACGAGCCACGGTATTTGAACTACGATAAAGTTTATGCTGCTTTTGCTGTATGCAGCAAATGGGCTCACTGTAGCTGTGTTGGTATGATCAATAAAGACAATGAAGCACCTGTAACTTGTTGTATCCCATTATACCCCTAGGGGGTACCCCATTTCACCCCGAGGGTAGGGCAAGACGGGGTGTTAGGCACTTTCCTAGTTTTTCACTGTTTTTTATTAAATCCATATTATAATGAGGTTATAAGTACTTAATTATTAAATACGGATTACCAACGAAGATTAAGTGGATAAAAAAAGGTATGAAAACACAATACTGTCAATGTTATTTAGCTTCAAACCTTAAGGTCCCCATCATGCCCCCCTCTCCCCTACCTCAGCGAGCGCTGCGCTGTTCGATCGGTGTGGAGTACGATTGACGGTCTATTCGGCTCGCGATTCCTCGGCCTCAGTACTCAGGTTGACCCATGAGAGGTGAGGCATTTGCGACATAAGCCTCGCAATGTCTGTAGTCGGCTTTAAAAAGCCTACAACTATCTATAGGAAAGACGCGCTAGACCGTAGCACGATTAGTTTTTTGGGTTAATCGAATTGATAAGCAGGAATACTTACCTCATTGCACATATCCAATTACCTACTTAAAAAAATGACTAAAAAATAGTAAAACAAATGAACAATTAAAACCCAATCGCCGAATAACGATAAATACTTTGACGTTTCGTTTCTCAACTGTAATACGCGGATTTGGTAGTAGGTACGAATGGAGCCTAAATCTAAATAACAAGAAGATTTAGAAATGGTACAATTTGGGTTCCAGTGGTTCAATTTATAATACCGGTCGCATTAATTGTACCGAAGAACAACCGTAAAATCATTGTTATTTACAAAGAATTTGGTTATGCGTTATATTAAGTCAAAAGAACCGAAATAATTTAAAAAGTCGTTAATAAATGTTCAAGAAAGTTTAACTGAAACCTTATCCGAAGCCGATGAGTTTACTCAACTATTCCAATAATAACCAATGTTTTGATAAACCAACAGTGTTATTATTCGCGGATGTTAATCTTGTGACTTACTTCGCTCCAATGATATCATACGAACTAAGTAGCTGAGTATCAAGTTATGCTATGCAGATGCACTCTCAGTAGACGGCTATCGCTCCGACAGTAAACTCATTTTGTGTTCGAATAGGGCAATTGAAGTCATATCATCGAACGTAGACTTTCGGTTTTCGCTAACATTTGAATTTCAAACTGGTTTTATGTTAATCAGTGTGCTGTGTTGTGGTTTGTTGTTTGATGTTTTGATTCGGTTTAATAGTAAATGTTTGTACGGTTTGCGTGGGTAAGTGTAAATAAACTTTGTGAACTATTAAGTGATATATACGTAGTGTAGGTATCTTTTTTTGGGCTCAATTTGCTTTATTTTTAATGTATACTTTCTTACATCTTACACGAGTGTTTTTAAATTAATAGTCGCGAGGTACCTGTAACAGCCGATGTTGTCTTTTATATAAACCTGACTTATTACCAACCTAAGAGTAAAGTTGTTTGAAAACCTGATATTAATATTTCAATATTTTAAAAGTAATGTCACCAACTTTCCTAAATTTCACAAATTTATATATTTCCCTGCCAATACCACATAATGAGGTTTCAATTGAACTGAATTTAACATCAATGATTTCAGTGACTACTTTGGTACAAAGCATTGGTTTAATTTAAAGATTCTCTTTTATTTTCTCCAATTAGAATTCTACAGTACCTACCTACCTATCTAATCCAGCTAGGTATCGGTGACGTATCAATTAGCACCCACCGCCATTCAACCCACTAGCGGACAGGCGGGCTAAGTGATGGATTGTCTCGATCTCAATAAAGACAGGATGTGGTCCGATTCTGATAGACACTGCTGATTCGCGATCACCTCTGATAGCTTGCTTCCCTCCTGTGCTGTGGGCGATGTTTTTTTCAGTAGGTTTTAGGTACAGTTCTTGAATTCAGAAATATCGAATGCTCTAGCATTAATGGTACTTATATAATACATAGCATAATAGATATTTGTAAATTCAAGAACAAAGTTTAATCGTATAACAAAATAGGTGATGAGTGTGATGACTGATGAAACAACTTTAAGAAAAAAAGTTAATAAGTTGAAGTTTTAATGTTTTTTTTTTAATATTTATTTTATCTTCATGTTGTTTGTATTTTGTTTGTTGTGCAAATAAAGCTCTACTAAGTATACTTTAAGAAATAGAATACAAACTTTAAATTTTGCACAAGGGTCCCATGAAGGGTTGCAATTTTCGCAAATGAAACCGCGGAAAACCACAATACGCTTCTCCTTAAACCATATAATTTCACAAGCTTGCTAAAGTGTTGTAAAAGTCCCGAAATAATTATTTATAGAAAGTTTTAGAGGGCACGAACGTGCCATTCATTATTAATAGGATTTTTGTCACGTTTTCCTGCAAGTTTTCGATATAAGTACGTTCACAATTTGCGATAAGTTGGTAATATAAATAGAAATTTACAAAGTTAATTTAGATTTTTTTATGTTAAGTACCTATTTAAGGTCCATAGTAGAATATCTACATTGAACTTTAAGTTACGTAGATACATGGTAACGACAATTTAATCAATGAAATGTTTACCTCCAGCTAAAGCATACATAGTCAATAACAGCTGGCCAAGTATCAAAACAGAATTGCCAAATTACCCAAACAAACCACAATGGAGCCCATAGTTCCCGCTTATGGTAGACAGCAATCGATTCATTAACATGTTATATTTAGGGTTACCTATTTACGTACATACACGCATACCACTCGACCTAAACTAATGGTAGTGACGTCATGAATTATAATTCACTCGTTATTATAGCGATCGATACGGTTGCCCAATTTAATTAGATCTGCCCTGTTACTGCAGTAGTAAGAAGTTAGAGCACATTGCGAAGGGATATGTAGGTCTAGATATGATTGTTAAAATTGATTTCAATGCACTAAGTTCTATGAGAAATCAGTCGTGTGCGCACTGCCAACCACCCATGCCGTTTCGATAGAAATTTTAAGTGTTATCTTGAATGCTGTCCTGTGATAGTGATAAATATTTACTCAGCTTGAGGTATGCGATATCTTCATGAGAACAGACTCAAAAGATTGTATATTATGGCCTGGCTTATCTTTAAGAATTGAACTTTTACTAATATGATGAATAACCTTAGTTTTGTGTACTTATCTACTTATTTTGATTGAAGATTTTTTTAAACTTAATTTTGTATTGTCACAGGTGCAAGAAGCGGTCTCTCGGCGAGTTCCAGTCGATCTACAAGCCCCTTAGGGCAAGGAGCCGTCAGCTTTATACCTAGAGCACCGGCTTCGTCGTCTGGGTACGGATTTAGCGAATTTCAATTTATATTTTCTAAAGTCTCGTTCTTATTGCATTTTTCTTTACATTCTTGCTTTTCTCTAGATAAATGGATTATTAGGCAAAATAGTTTTAGGATTATTTTAAGTTTTCTTACTTACTTAGTATTATTTTTATGACAGATCACGACCGAATTCATCTTTACTGGCACCCGGCAGTAAAATACCTTCATCTTTAACCTCGCAATCACCACAACATAATCAATCAATAAACAGTCAAAATGGAACACCTACTAAGCATTCTATGCTTGATAAATTAAAGCTTTTTAACAAAGAAAAGGCAAGCAGTGAAAAGCAACAAAATAAGAGCACAGCAGTATCTAAACGCACAAGTTCTTCCAGTGGCTTCTCATCAGCAAAAAGCGAAAGATCTGATTCTAGCTTAAGTCTCAATGAATCTTCCAACACGCCAAATTCTCATATCAAGTCATCAAATATAACAGGCCCCAAGGGTTTAAGACAGAACGATACACTATCGAAAGATAAGCCTGGTAAAAATGTTAAATCGAAATTAGTTAGTTCCAAAGCTCCAAAAGATTCTTCCACGAATCTGAGTAGAGCGAGCAGTAAAACCAGTAGTGGCGATAGGTCTAGAAACAGCCCTAAATTACCAGCGCGCGATAAAGAATCCAAACTGGCAACACCGAAGTCTATTAGTAACACTAAATTAAATCAGATCGAAGACCACTCAAGGAATTCTAAATCAAAATTGGAATCTAAAATGGTAAAGCTGTCTGGCAGTCAAATGAAATTGAACGACCAAAGAAATGACAATGTGGCAGAATCGAAGTCTCAAGAGATTGTGACCGGGCATTCAAAAAATCAATTGAACCAACCATTATCTCCTGGATCAGGCCAAGGTTTCGGCACACCTAATCAAACTGGAATTCCTAAGCCCACCGCTGCTGTAAAAGGGACTTTCAAAATATCAAAAGATGATAGACATAATATTATAAATAAGAGTACAAATTGTCAATTAAGTCCTATTCAAAGCAATTCTAGTTTAAATTCTACTAATAATGTAGGTGTACTTCCATTTAGTAGGGAACAGTCGAATTTGAGCAAGGATGTATCGCAAAAACAAACGTTGGCTGTTTCTCCAATGCCTGTCATTAATTCAGGAATTCCAAATCACACTTCACAAATGTCAGAGAGTTCTCATTCAAATTCCACTCATAGTACGACGGGACAACATTCAAATTCGAGTGATAGTAGTGTAATATACCGTCCATCTAGTGAATCTGGGTCTGATATATCTAAGACTGCTAGCAATATTACGCCTAATAAACGGGTAAATATGAATACAACGTATATTAACGACGTAATTAACGAAGCAGAAATATCTGAAAAAGAAGCCGCTCAAAACCGAACAAACGAAAATTCTAGACCATCCTTTGATCCGAATAGAACTTTAACCGAAATACACCGGAAACTCGAAAATGACAGTCGATCAAGCACTCCATCTCATTGCAGAGATAATTCTTTGGGAGATGATGAAAATCCAATGATGAATGTATTGCCAATGAGACCCCTTCTACGTGGGTACAATAGTCATTTAACATTACCGATGCGTACATCTGGTTTAGTACAGAAAAACGTACCTGGCTACCCACATCATGCAAATACTGTTAAAGCCAATTTCGGTCGAGAAAATATAGGCCTACGTGAGCGAATCAACTATGGACCAGGATTTTCTAATCCAGATTATTGCGATATGGAAATTGCGTCAGGTTATATGTCCGATGGTGATTGCTTGAGGCGGATTAACGTGGGTGAGCTAGAATGTGCAAGAAACAATGACATTATGGATGGTTACATGTCGGAAGGTGGTGCATCTCTATATGGGCGTCGAATGAATTACCAGCAGCCGTCACAAATGCAGCAGCTAGATGAAAGGTAAGATTTTATTCTCATTTATTTCTTTACCTACTTATACTCGTAATAACCACACAATTTTACTAAACGGATTGTCTCTGCCAGAAGAGTGCGGTGGTAATTTTGCAGTACATAATAGAACACAAATTAAAACGCTCCCTCTAGCCGTGAGATTCATTGCCATAATGGGATTGCTGTGTTGGTAATGGTTGCGCTTTTTAAGAGTTGGGGGAACACGTAGAAATTTAAGTGTAAAAACAACTTGGGTTCGTAATAACATTATTTTCAATTTTCATTTGTTCGTACCAACTTTCTAAATGCGTGAGATATTCTTCTTATTTAAAGGTAGATGTACCGAAAATCTCTTTGACACAGCCTTGTAGGCAGAGCCTCTAAAATCCACAAGTGGTCGACCCGCCTTCTATCACTCTCTAGAATAATATATGACTTTACAATGGTTACATACTTTCTTTTATTATCTCCGTAACCTAGGATTAGGTATAGGTAGACAGTATATATTTGAATGCATTCTTGGTAGGTACATATCTGAAGTCCGTACCAAACGAGACAAACCATTCTTAACCTAAATCAAATTAAAATCTTACTCGGAGGTTTAGACGAGTTGTAATCGTGATGCCTACGGGGGTAATGTGCGAATACGATTAAAGCCACAATCACACTGATGTAGGAAGTAAACAAGGGATACAATAATTATACTTGTGTATAATTATTGTATTATTATAATATTATTGTGAGGGGAAAATATAAATTCAAGTAACTGCCATTTCTCAGCGCGAATATTTTGTTTGAGTTCGGTCCATATTCAATTGTTATTTCTGAATTTTGGTTGTCAAACATTCTCATCCGTGCCATTTGGTAAACGGACAGCATCAATGTACACAACGGTATTGTAATACGGCGAGTGTGTCCTGCCGATGTTCCCGACAAGCAGTCGGTAGTCTCCCAATCAAGACCAGTACGGCGCACTCACACCGTCGCAACGTGCTGGCGCGAGGGCGGGGGCGACCAAAATCGATATTCCTACGTCTCATACCCCTCGTCCCGCACCCCGACACCATCGCGGCGACCCTAACCGCCCCTAACGATACACCACCATTTCAAACCTTAACCAACTCAACATAAAATTGTACTTTAATCATTTCGTAACACGATTTCCTTCCGTTTTCTTTCGAAAAATGTTCAATGCCGAGCTTGTCATATTGCCCGCATTTTCTCTAAATAGTATCACGCATGGTTCATTTCACTTTGATATCACAACGGCCGTCTTGATAAAAACTCAATATTTAAAGTGACATAGGAGTATCGTCATTAATGTCGATGTTTTAGAGTAAATCGAGTATGGTATTGGGCGTACCGTACGTGTGGTGTCGAGTGAGTATTGTTGAGTGGATGGATCGTACGGCGACGGCGAATGCGGCGGCAGCAGGGCGGGCGGCACTCGGCGGCGCGCACTATCGGCGTGCGGGCGCGCCGTTCCTGCCGCCCGCTGCCACACGCACGTGACAAACTTTTCCGATTTCCTCGACGGAAAATGTAAATCTGTTCCCGGCATCGATCGTTTCGTGTCGGCGGACCCGCTCGCCGAACCGAGCACGCTCACAGCTGACGCCATGGACCTTAACAAAGGACAGATCTATAGCTAATCGCGTGAACGTACGATACTTTGTTCTAAGTGTTAGATGTAGTGAACCATATACATTGTGCCTTCCGTCGCATGGACACGGGGTGTACGACAATACTTGTGTTGCTGTTATTTTTATACTGTATAATTTCGCGATTTTAATGTAAGGATCGGTGTTGCCTTGCTATGTGTCTTTGCTTCGCGTTAGACAAGCTTACGTACGGTGCTCTTTAGAAAATACGAACTACACATGTTAGTGTGATAAATATATTTGACATGGACAAAGAATTCCCGCAATTGGTAAGAAACAGTTTCATTGAAGTAATAAAGAGTGTGAAATTAAATAATTTTTTTTTTTTTTTTTTTTTTTAGATTAATTGATATATTAAATTAATTCAATTTAATTAAATAATTATTATTGTATGTGCGATTGTCCGCAAGGCATTAGCCTTGCAGACATCTGGCTCCTTGTGAGACTACATATTGTTTTACACATGTGGTCACCATTCCTGGCATAATATCGCAATAATTAGAATACTTCTATGCTCTTATTTTATAACTATTAGTTTCTACATACGTTGGACCGGGGCATTTTATAACATTATTAGTAAGTACTAGCTGCGTCCCGCGGTTTCACCCGCGTAAATCCCAATCCCGTGGGCAGATCGGGCTCAAAAGTAGTCTATGTTACTTCTCGATAATGTAGCTTTCTTTTAGTGAAAGATTTTTTGAAATCGGTTTAGTGGTTTTTGAGTTTATTCATTACAAACATACAGACACACACACAGGATATTACGTTCTTCATTGTACCATTTGTACCAACGGGGGCGGGAAAACCGAGCCGGTCGATCCTCAGTTTCATTGAATTTGCAATGTTATTAAAGATTCAGACATAGGGTAGGATATTTTTCGCATTAGCTAGCATTATTGGACTGAATATTTAAATTGAAAAGGGTCCATAATATGTATGTAGGTAGGTACTTATATTTGTACATATATTTTTATTTCGATTTTGCTGTAGGTAAAAACTTAGTTGAATATAAATATTGCTTCTATCGCCAAAGTCATACGGATGCAAATTCGTGTTTATATTTGGGTGTTGTGTACAAAGTTTCCACCGAATCTCGATTTGCCATAAAATTTCCTCAGTACCATTAAAACTTACCCCATTTTAAACGGGGACCGATAATCGTGAAGATGCCAAATGCAGGAAATGTGGAAAAGGCAAAATATAAATTAAAAGTAGGTATGTAGGATTGAGTCCCCTCGTTGTGGATGTTAAAATATAGTACCTATAACGATAGTAGGGGAAGATTATGAATCATCAGACTTTTTTTTATTAACTTAGATGTGTGTCTATATGACAAAAGCTTCTAGTAATCTAAACATACTTTAAAAAGCTACATTTGAATAGATATTGTGTTAAAATAAAAAAAATACTCAAAATATTTTGAAGAGAAATACATCTTCAAAAATATCACTATTTCCATATTTCTAGTAGATCTGCCTAGAACAATAAAATTACGAAATATATTAAATTATGTTAAAAATAGTACACATGTCGTAGGTAGGTACATCTATAGCTATTGTGGTATCACATGATTGATCCCTGCTAACCACACAAATGCGGCGTGTTACTTATAAGATCAAATAGCTCTAGCTAGCTGGACTATGTCGAATACTAATATGTATTTCTTAATCGTGTTAATTATACCTACAGTTCCAAGACTTAAATATATATTAAGAGGACAGTCTACCCACTCTTTCTCCATACAAACGTAGTCGACTGTTTCCTCCCTGGATAAAGACATTACAGCAAATATGTTTATGCCATAATACCTATATCTGCCATAACCATGCCCCTACATTTTGGTTTTTTTCATTTTCTAATTAGAATAGAAATAAAATTTAAAAAAAATTGGAAATTAAAAAAATCAAAACGTTGGGTGGGGCATGGTCATGGCTGATGGTATAAACATTTTTTTTTCTAATATCCTTATTCAGAAAGGAAAGAGTCGACTACGTTTGTAAAGTTTGTATGGAGAAAAGAGTAGGTAGACTGTCCCCTTAATTACCCGTAAACAAAAACACAACTTTTCCATCAAATCCTCATCACACAATTCGATTCGATAATGAACTCGATCTGAACTCGATTTTCCCTCCCGTATTGCCCGTCGTATGCAGAATCAAAATAGGTATCTACAAGACACTCTCTCATGGCAATGGCAGTTACAAAAACAGTAAAACGAAATAGCAATATGGAAACTAGGAGGAAAAGTTTTAAATTCCCGCTCGGATATTACAGTGGAAGCTCTGACTTGCTGTTTGTTCAACTATGTTGAAATTTTAACGAGTAAACTCAGCTACTGCAGTAGGTACTGCGAATCCCTCGTTCTCTCTGCTCTCTGCATTTCGATTTACCTTCATGAGGTTTGTAATACACTTTTTAAACTTACACGAGTTCCGTCCATCATTATTATTAGACACGGGTCTAGATCGCGTTGTAGATAATCATTGTTTTTAATTACCTCGACGTTTCGGCAAACGGGTTATACCGGTCGTGGTCCCGAGAAGACTGAAGAGAAGTCTTCGTAATTAAAAACAATGATTATCTATAACGCGATCTAGTCCCGTGTCTAATAATAACAATGAAGGTTCGTAATTTACCAGAATTGCATTAGAACTTTAAATCAGATAGGTACTTCAGGCTATACAAATAATATACTTAGATACACAGATACACATTGTATTCCGAAAATTTAAAATACACTGGGAACTAATAACAGCTATCCATGCACATTAAATTCTTATTACGTCCACTAACGAAACAGAAGGTATAGGTAGGTAGGATATTTGAAATTATAGGCTGTTAAGTTTATATTCTTAGTAATTTTAATAAAAATTTAGATAATTTAAAGAAATGAATCATTTTATTTGTACTTGATGGACTGGACATAACTCAGTTTAGTACGAAAATAACTGTACTTTTACGAAAACGTTTCAAAGATTGACACAATAAAATACTTAGGAGTCTTGGGACTTTGATATTTCCAATACATTATCTCAGAAACAATACAAAGTAAAGGAAGAATAAAAAGTTTGACGAAGGTCTTCGGAGGCCGGAGTAGGAACACTGGCGTTATCTACATGGATTTGCGCTTCGACATCTAATAGAATTAATGAAGCTTCCAAAGTTTTCCGTTCAAGGACCTTCTGAAGGGAGTCTCGATGTAAAAGTTTTGGGGTAGATTCTGTCCGTCACTTCGAAGGTTAAAGTTGCGGTTTGGGAATTATGAAATGGACTTGGCATTGAATAAATAACTGGACCAAATAATATAGTTAATGTCATGCTTCGTAAGACATGTTTGCGTTTAGGTCAAGCTAACCTTGAGCCCTTGAGACGATCTCTAGCATCCACCAGTACCTACCTATAACTAGGGATACATATTTTAACCAATCTACAACTTCCCTATAACTTTCAGACCACTCTATCGCTACGAATAACTCTGTGAAATGCATCAGAGGATATCCGTTCAGAAGTGAATAGCTTTCAGACTTGCATTGTAGTCTGAGTCTACGCCAAGCCTAGATATTTATCAATAACATTGAAGGTATTGAACATTCTGTTTGCCCACCTCAATATATTTTGAATAGATTTTGCTTGAGTAGATAGGTATGCTTACGTACTTTAGATATCTCTACTCGTACCAAATTTAAAACTGATTAAATGATAATAATATGTTGTACCGAGGTTGTATTTATTGTGAAAACTATACAATTTCTATGCTTTGTCTACTTAGCGATTGAACATTTGCCACATGGCATCCTGTATTAGAAAGTTCGAAATTATTTAAATGTTATACGGTCACAATTCATAGATGGTTACCACAATCATAAAGTGGCAACATATCGATAGCGCATATAAAAAAATAAGACCTTTATGTGGATGCCGTTTGTGTCAAATGTTCATTCATTGAGTAAACTTTGGGGATATATTTAGGTAAAATTGCTCTAAGAAAGTGGAATAAGTCGAAAATTTTGACATCTTAACCCTATGTGATGCATATTTTGATAATAATGTGATGCATATTTTGATAATAATAATAATTAGTTAAACTCTCACTTACCTCAAGATTCCCAGTCATTTCCTCTACCACAAACAGCTATTGTCAAATGACTTCGAAATGAAACAAAAAGCTATGATATTCGTTGGAATAATAATGAGCCGAAGAATAGCGGAGCTTCATAGATAATGAGAAAGAAAGCCAGGTTCCTTTCAGGAGATCTGTCATCATTAGTGCGTGGCTTCGGGCGCTCAGTTTTCATTAAGACACCAATGTTTCAAATGACAGTGTCGAAAGTCGAAAGTCATGGGGTGTGGATTAATGTACTATACCTTACCTTAGGTAGTGTTTTTGCGCATCTGCTTTCACGTTTTCTCCCTCCTGGGTTTTAAATTACCGCAGTGGTGGTAGTAAAATATTGTTTCTGATTCCAAAGCGCATAAAAGTTACAAAGGAAGAGTAGATAAGTATCTATAGCTGACACGAACACAAGAAATAAGATTTTTTTTGCCATTATTTAGGAATACCTACCTATGCAGCGAACGGACTCCATGATATTTTGAAATAAGCACAGAAAGCTTTATCCTCAGAATAACCAATTATCTTAATTAATGAAAAATTCTAAATCTATCTGAGAATAAAATACACAACATTATGGTTTCCATTCATGACGTAATATATTTCAAATTAAATAAACAACTTTTTATACATGGTAATTTATTGATAACTTGGGTTGGCATACAGCCATCTCAAGTTGTAAATCAGAACTTGTTGGGTAGGTACCTAGTATTGTAGCATGAATGGCATCACGCCAGATCATTCGTCAAAACTTTCAACTTCAGGCTAGGTAGGAAGTAATTGGAGTTAACAAAAGCGTTTCCATACCTAACTACTACCGACCCACCAGACTTTGTTTATAGGTAGGTACATAAACCTACAGATAAAAAAAGGTAAAAAACTCAAAAAAAAATTACAACAAAACTAGAAGCTAAGAAATAAAACATTTTATTGAAATTAACGTACCTTTTATTTTTTTTTGTACTGTACACTAATTAATTTATTTTCTGCATCAAAGTGAATACCGCCCTTAAAATGTCATCAAAATTTCCCAAAAACTGTAGAGGTATCACAGATTGCATCTCATTCTGAGTCGAAGTGGGGCACTGCGCCATTTGCAACTGCAAAGGCTTCTGCGCTTGTAATCTGCAGTTTACTTAACCTGCCATCTGAGATAAAAAGGATACCAATTTGTGTTTACTGTACCTACACACGCAGTGCATATATATGTGTGTGAACTACAAAATGTCAACAGTTAAATTACCGAATAATTGCGAATTTCACACGTTCTGCTGACCTTTTAGTGATGACATTGTGTATATTATTAAAAGAAGGTGATATCTGTTATACTTAGCAATGATTTTAACTTTTATATTACGTTTTTAAACGATATATTAAGTAGGTATTATGACAGTCATAATAAAATTGTAACGGTCACCAAACGCAATTGTTTAGTAAAACAAACCGCTACGCTGTTTTAAAATAACAGACAATTTTTCAGTTTCGTTTGGAAGGAACACGGTTTATAAATTATTATAGAACAGTTCCAATATATTTACTAAGGTAAACCTACCAGTAAGGTACAGAATAAATCAGAGACGAAACCCCACCAATAAGTTGAGAGAAACATTTTGATACCATCTAATATTAACTCAATGCCATCTAAGGAAAATCTATTTTTAGAAATGACGTAAACACTACTAAGCATCACTAACCCTATCCCTGAATGAATTTTAGTCAGGTTTTAGAGATCAAAGTAGATTAAACAGTACGGTATGAAAGCCTAGGTTAGGCTGCACAAATCCATTTAAAACCCTGTTCAGCTAAGCTTTGGCTTTACATTCTGTAATTGAAAATGGTAGCTGATAAAAGGGGAAGCTTCGTAGACCGACCGGGTAGGCTTCCGTCCGAGCGCAACATGTAGTGACCCACTTTGCCACCACACGGTGATCTAGAGCCTTATTATGTTCTGCAGATTACTTGCAATTCAAATGTCTTAGAAATTTCGCTAAAGCTTTCATAGTGTAACAAAAAAAAAACTCAGTTTCAGTCCAATTTAGTTATTAGCGTCCACTAAATTTATTAGCGCTTCCCGTGATGAAGTTTTCGACGCAAAACGCAACCGTTATCGCAAAATCGCTGAATCATGAAGTCGTATAAAAATCGCAACAACGTCTGCGACTTCAGCAGTCGAAGTGTTAGCAGAATAAGCACCCTGGTTGCGACAGTATAAAAAAGTATTACATACCATGATATTCCTGAGTTTTATTCCCACTATTCTAGTGCTCTGCATTAGAAAAGTTTTTTTAATGAAAATTGCGTCCTTTGTGTGTAGGCAAAAGGATAAAATTATAGTTAATTTTGAAAGTTTGAGTAATACTATTGCAGAAACTTTTTGATGTTAAGTATATAGAATTAAAGTTATATACTTTGGCTATCTTATAATATACTCATATTAAATTATATAAATTTCAATGTCCTGCCTGACTGATTGACTCAACTATATGAACGCAGAGGCCAAACCGCTGGTTCTAGAGCCATGAAATTTGCAGAGTGTGTTCTTTGTGGTGTGTAGATCCAATAGGATGTCCAATCCAAAAGGTATTTTGGAAAATCCAGCTGGATCTGGTTTTACGCGGGTGAAACTCTACTAGTAATCTATATTTGTAATGTCATTAAACTATTATCTCAGTACCTACCTACTTTGTAGGAACAGAAACACACGAGAAAGTAATCTTTATAATAACAACTAAAAAGAAAACAGTAGCTTCATTTAGATAAGTAAGTAGGTAGATATAGGCATAATCATAACAAGAAGCGCCATGAATATCTACTGCAAGAATAAAGAACATAATTCTCTGCCACTATTAATCAAATCATGCAGTCATCATTCGAGATCAATGGGTCTTTTGTGCTGAAGAATAGGGCTCATTTATTTTAGAACTTTGTAAACAGGTCGATATGATGTGCGTTCCCTTGATAAAGGAAAGAGTAATATTGAAATTTAGAAATATACTAACGATAAAAATTATGAATACTTAGTAGGGAAACGTAGGCAGGTACCTACTGTGAAATATAATGTGTTAGGTACGTATAGTATCTTACGTCAATTGTTAGTGAAAATATAGGGTTATTGTCTAGTGTAGGTATTTGGTACAAGTTAAGTTACTTAATTAAATAACCGTCTAGCTATTACGGCTCATGATCATGAGATACAGCCTGGTGACAGACTGACGGACGAACAGACAGCTAGCGGAGTCTCAGTAATAGCGTTTTTACCCTTTGGGTACGGAAACCTAAAAACGAATTCTGGGTAAAATGGTTATTTTCATTCGTTTACATTTAAAGTAGGTATATACCTACTTCACATTTCGTCACTTTTAAAGTCAGAAAGACAGACAGACTTATATAATTTGTCTTAGTAAAAGGATCTCGTATTTGACCTTTGGGTACGGAACCCTAAAAATGAAATGAATTAAACGATTAAGAACCACCATTAGGATATTAAGAATAAAGCCGAAATTCTTTTAAAAAAAATGGAGATTCGCACATTTTTCACGAAGAAAAATGTGAAGACGCGGAAAAATTCACCCAGTAATAAAGATTACGATGCGATGGTAAGTGCTTTAAGTTTTTTACTTTGTCTGTCATTTAGGCAAGGTACTTGTTGCAATTAAGTGCATGAGATAAATAATAAGGGAATACCTGGTCGTGCGGGTTAAGCAACGCTTGGCGCGGTCATTACTTGGATGGGTGACTCTGTGTGGTAATAAATCACTTTCGAGCTCGAGCTCCTCTGTGTTTCGGAAGGCACGTTAGGCAGTTGGTCCCGGTTTAACAACTTGCCCTAACGACTGCTATCAGAGATTATTCTCTGATAGCAATGGTTAGGTCAGGTTAGAGGCCTAAGCGCGACCTGAAAGAAAACTCTAACACTAGGTGATCCAGACCACTATATGAAAAGAAGAAGAACCCCTAAAAAGGGTCTTTCAGAATAGGTACAACAAACTTTACTGCAAAACAGTGAAGTTTATTGTATTCTGTGATATGTACTATATTACCTACTAGGTATATGCGAAAACGGCAAAGTTTATAAGAATACATTTTAAAAGTGTAAAACTTTCCGATTCTTTTATATCGTGTTAACTTCAAAGACTTTAGCGAAATTACTAGAAATCCAAAAAGAAAATAGATGCGGCATTCCAGAAAAATCCAACAATGCTGAGTCTATTAAGTTATACCCACAATACGTGCCATACTCGTCTCTCAGTCCTACAAACATGGTAAAGTTACATAAATAAAACGCGATAGCTATCGAAAGCTCGATACCGGTGCTTATTAAAGCAAGGTCAGAGGCAGATACTTTGAAACGTTAGGTTTTAAACGACAGTGAGCAGCGAAGCTAATGAAGTGGGGATATCTAATTAGTCTGGCACGAGGACTGGTTAAGAAAAATAAAACTGAAATGGAGCGGACGTGTCGATTGAAATATTAACGTATCGTAGGTTGCAAGCTGTTGTAGGATGTATCTTGTTAGTAGGTAGTAGAAAAGAATGTCTGTGAAAGAAGGAAATTATTTAAAGCATCTATGGTCCTTAGTTTTTTTTTATTTCAGACTACGGTCTGACGTTTTAGTTCTTTGTAAGTAAATATTTTCTTCAAGAAGATGTATCAAATCATAGTCTACAATTAAAAAACAAAGTATAGGTGCTATTTAGTCGCGGCAAAGGCACGTTGCCGTAGCGTCACGTCACGTTCCCTTAGGCAGCAGTAACAAAGAATTTGTTTAGTTACTATTGCGAATTTTATGGTAATGTCAAAGGACTTCTCTTGCTAGTGCAAGAGAAGTGTAGTGAGAAGTGAGGTGCGTAACCTTAGTAGGTTACGCACCTCCTCATCATCTAACTCATCAGTGCGCGTAGACTAGCACATCAGTTAGATCACATACTACTATGAGGAATAAAAGTAAAGCACTTGACCTGAAACATCTCCAAACTACCTAGGTAGGTTATATGTTAGAATGGAGGTAACTAAACAGTCATTGAATGGTTAATACCTACTCCAAAATGCAGTCAAACTTTACACGTAGTAGATAGGTATCGCAAAATTCCTTTTATCGAAAATGCAAATCCAATTTATTTGTCGAAAATTGTTCTCTCTCTATGGACACATTCTCAGTCCGACTCTGATGACATTGGATTCCGGATTTCGGTATCCGATGGAAAGTTTTTTTTCAGAGCTTTGGAATACTTAGATATGTACCTATCTATAGAAACCAATTCGACTCTACATGTTTACATTCATGTAACTTTGAAAACTGTTTATAAAGGATCTAGTTTGGCTTTAGTTGGCTACAATCTGATACAATGATGGATATGATTAGGATAAGATATAGGTTCAAATTGTTACTATGCTAGCCTATCCCATCTATATCTATATCTATACATATAATAAAATCGTAACTCAGCGGTGTCTGTTTTTGGAAGATATAAAAAAAATATAAATTGTATGGGTATCTATTAACGCAGTAGAACCTATTTTTCTGTTTTTCTGGTTGTCTGTTTGTCTGTTTGTCTGTTTGTCTGTTTGTGTGTGCCTTTGTGCCCGCTAATCTCAGAAACGGCTTATCCGATTTTAACCAAATTTGGTATGCAGATAGCTTTATACCCCGATTAACATATAGGCTACTTTTTATCCGGCTATTTAGTCCGGTTATCCGGATAAAGCGTTATTTCTACTTTTACCTAATTAGTTTGAATGTTGTATTGAAGAAGTGTGTTATGTGGAATCAACACATGATTAACCGGATATCCGGTAGGTAATTAAAAAGCCGGATATCCGGCACGTAATTAAAAAAAGCCGGATATCCGGTAATTCCCAAAATACCGTTTACCTATGTCTCTCCATATATTCGGATCCTTCGGACATACGGAAATTTATAATGGTTGTTTTAACCGACTTTAAAAAAAGAGGAGCTTCTCAACTCTACCCACATACCTATTGTTTGTATGGGGATATGTTCACGCCGGACACCAGCATAATAATATAAATATTCTTTTTAGATTTGGAAAGTGAGAGTCTCGAATTGGTCCCTCAAATTGTTGGTGAAGATCTGATGAGAACCTTTGGAATGATGAGCAGAATAGCATCCCACAATGCAGTAAATTACTAATTTTTGGACTTCCATCAATAGAATCAGCTTATAAAGAACTCGGTACGAATTGATGGACCACCTGAAACTACCTTCTCATCAGAAAACTCCTCAATGATTAAAGTTACTGTTACAATTTTGATATTTTTTAGTGGCAGTCGAAAATGCACGAAAAAGGGGAAAAAAATATAGCTGAAATCGGGCAGTTTTACTGGGTAGATGCAGATTGCATTTAGTTTACGAGGCACGATGGCAGCTGCGGCAGAGTGTGGATTCCGAGTCGAGGGTACCGCGTTAGAGTCTCGAGTCCCGGGCACGACGTTACGTTTTACCCTCCAGATGTCCCGTAAACCCGCGTCAGCGGGCTCGGGGGTCCTTTCCGCAAGAAAAGGGCCGCGTGGATGACAACCACTGTGAAAAATCACCTCAGCCTCTGGTGGTGGCGGTGAACTCGGGGGAGTTTATCACCGGTTTTGGGGGCCACGAGACGGTAGTGTGACCATGCCGGGGGGACGGGCTTGGAAAGGCCGCCGTTGTCGGGGTTGACGGATGTAGTCCATGAGGAATTCCCACTGGCCTCGACACTTGTGGAGCGAGGGACGCCGTTGGGGTTTAGTTGACAAACTGTAGTACCCAGGGAGCCCAACAAACCGGGTCATTTGCCCCGAGAGTGGCCTGACGGTACATAAGGGGCATCACCCACGTAAAAAAAAATATTGCATTTAGTTAAGATGCCCGACTTCAGATTACATAACAAATAAGTCGGTTGCTTTGTTATGTAGTACATATGTAGGCAAGCTTATTATTATTATTTTATCCTTTTTTTCGAAGTCGCGTTTCAACTTTTATAGATTTAGTTTATAGAACAAGTTACATACCGATATACAAAAATCACACTTAAACAAACTCAGCCATGGTTCTCTTCTGCTCAGTACTTTCCTGGTCGTTCGTTTAAGTGTAGACCTTTGCACAGCGATGGGTAGATGTTCGAAAAACGCTGACGAAGTCGCGGGCACAGCTAGTGGGAAATAAAACTGGCTGAAATTCATTCTCAAAATCTCAGTAACACAGTATCCCACATGCCCGTGAGCTAGTTCCTGCTTTACGTAAAATGCAAATGCCATTTCACAGAGACTTGGGTTGAAAACCTGTAGGTATCTAACAAATGGTTTGTCCCAACCGATTGATGGATCGACGCACAGCCTAAACTGCTGATAGTAGAGAGCTAAAAGTTAGAGAAGGTGTTATTTATATGATGTAGACGGGCATCCGATAAGAAAGAGTTTTTCGAAATTCCTACGGTATCGGGACTTACGCGAGTGAGACCGCGGGACAGAGCTAGTACCTATCTAATAGATTGCTAGATACTCCATTAGTAGGTAACTACGTAACTAGTCGACTATTAGAAAGAAATGGTACTATTTTCCTCAAAATATTACAGACGCAGCGGCAGCCGCAGTAGAGGTATGGAGGGTAGCGGCGTGGTCTACAGAGTGGTAGGCCGGACGAGAAGCAAGGCGGACTGCGGGCAGCAGACGGAGAGGCAACCTCCGTCGCAGAGGCAGGATACCACGTGGAAAAAGTACACCGACTCGCCTGGCGTTGGTGCACCGGTACTGTACACTTTTTGTACCTATGTCTTGTCTGTACTACTTACAACGTTGGATGATTCTATCTTACACGATGGTAACTACAAGAAATACGATGTAAGCAATGTAACCAGCTCAATGAGAAGATATTTTATTCACTCGCTACTCGAAAAACTACCCTGATAGAGACAGACTCCAGCCCTGACGTTGATTTTAGTACTTGTTTCTTTCGACGGTTACATCTATAGAAAACAAATACGTTTATTCAGAGAGACTCGACTTAGATTCTTACTCTTGCCTATGCTCTTCCTGACCTTTACCTACAGGAATTTTCAACATAAGAACGTGGCGACTGTTACCATTTCCATACAAACTTAATACCAAAATAAATTATGAAAAATTTCGTTTTCTACGTTAATATTGATATTATTCGGATTAAGATTTTACTTTTATAGAGTCCCCACCGCAAGGTTTTCCAAAATATTCATTCACATTCAAATAAAACGGAGAAACATTTTTCAATGAAAAAAATGTTTCTCCGTTTTATTTCATTTCGACTGAATATTTTGGTAAACCTTGCGGTGGGGACCCTTTAAATGTAAAATCTTAATCCGAATAAAATAGATATTAAGGTTGAAAACTAAATTTTTCATAATTTATTTTGGTATTAAGTTTGTTTGGAAATCGAAACAGTCGCCACGTTCTTCTGCCTAAAGGTATGCACTAGATATATGCATAAGCATAGATTAGTATGCTAAGCTGAGTCAAGGGCATATTACGGCAAGGGCATCTAAAAGCCGCCGGTAAAAGCTAATCTAGCCAAATAGTTAGGTAAAGTTACTGTGCAGAAGTTCGTATTTGTTCACTTAATACTTACCTTAGACCTTAGAGCTAACTTAAGTATACAATTCTATCCCCAGAACCAGCCGGCTCCAGCGCCTCCAAGCCCCTCTCACGGGCGGAAGAGCGAGCGGCGGACAGGACATCATTCGCCCCAGCATCATAAACGGGAGAAACTCACTGCAGCCCAGCAACTAGGGATCGCTCCTCATCCACAGGTTAGAAAAAAATCCTGTGTTGGATACGGGGAAAATGTACCCTAAAAGAACTTGCTTAACTTAATTACGAAAAAGAATCTTTGAAGCCTTGCAGCAGACAAAAACACTTAAGACTTCTTTCCGGTATAAGGGGGGGATTGACTTAGTTGAATGGTGATACTTATCATTTATCGTAATAATGTACTTAATCATATAAAAAAAACAATTTTCTTCGCTTTACAGTATCCTAATTCACCTAGTCAGCACTCATCAAGAAGTGGAGGCCCTCAGGTAAAAAAGCTTTACTTACCTTGTTTTTTTTTGAAACTTTTTCTTTATTTTGTTTTATTGTCAATATTTTCATGCCGTTACTATTTCAGCTCCAATCGCCCGGTGGTTCATCACGACCGTCAAGTGTGTCGAGCGGCGGAAACGGTAGCAGCTGTTCCTCGAGTAAAGCGAAAGTTCCTCAAAATTTTGGTTACGTCAAAAGACAGAACGGAGTGCAGCAGCCAGCCCCTCCTTCAAATGGACCACCTCAACATGGACAAGGGCATGGTAAGTAAAATAACATACAACTACCTATCACATAATTGAAAACAGCGCTATCTATCAATAATAATATGATTAACTGCTCCGACATACTTTTGCTACTCAGCGTTAGATGGCGCTAATTCAATAAAAAAAAATTTGGTACTGTCAACTTTTAAAAACAATATAACATACCGGCTGGAAAAAAAGTTAAAACAAAGTTGCCAGTTAGACAAATTTTCTCCATTTTGGTAGCTTTTTTTCTTAGATATGTCTGCTTTAGGTCCATACAATTTTTGACGATTTAGTATATTTTATTGGCATTTTACTATTACCTTTATACCAAACAGTTTTTTCTTACGATATAAGTTATAAGTAAATTTTTTAATATAATTGGTAAGTATGAATTCACAAGATTTTTAGGACTACTTTTCAAGTTTTCCCTTTGTCTATTTTGACAGCTGGCTACACTTGATTAGCGGGCGCGGCGGGCGATTTATTTGATTTATTTTGATTTCGCTAGTGTTTTTGTTATAAATGTGTTGAATTCTATTTTGTGAAACAATAATTTGCAGGTGGAAGAACTGCCCAAGTATCTGCTGTTCCAAGAACGAAAGTCAAGGTATCTGGTGGAACTCAAACATGCACACAAGACCTTCAGATTCACAGTAAGTATTCTACAAAAGGCAAATAACTTTCAGGGTTGAAATATTGTTTGATTTTAAACCTACCTACCTAACTCTTTAAAATAATAATTTATAGGTAAAGGGGTGTGTGTGAATATAGGTACCTACGTAGTTTTGTTTGTTGCTCTTTCACTCAAAAACTTCGGAACGGATTGCGATGAAACACTAGGCAAATAGTTAATATTCCCTTGGAATCAGTTCTTACGCGGGTGAAACCGCAGGGCGCAGCTAGTACCTACTAATAAATTTTGTTACACAGAAAATGGGATTGGTCCAAAATCTTACTCGTTGGGTGGTACAGCAGCTGCTCAGCTCTCAGCATCAGTTCGAGAGAGACTCCTCGGGTCACAGTCACTTCCGAAGCCCGGTACACATGAGTTTGCTGCACTGTTTCATCATCACAGGTGAGAATCATCATTATACTATACATACATGTTATACCTACTCATTCTCCATACAAACGCAGTCAACTGTTTATACCCTGGATAAAGACATTAGAGCAAAGTTTATGACATAAAGTCTATTTTATATCTGCCATGACCATGCCCCTATGTTTTGGTTTAGATAAAGAATTTGATAATTAGAATTGATAAAGAATTTGGAAAAATTAGATATCCTGGGAGGAAACCGTTGACTATGTTTGTGAAATTTGTATGAATATTTATATGTAATAAATAATAATAATAATACACACCTGTGGGAAAAGCTGGGGTGGGCTGCTACTTATTTATAAGAGGTTTGATAAAAGTGACTGTTGTCTATTAGAATATTTATCTTGAATTAAAGTTTTAGGTTTTTTTCCTAAACTAAAGTCATTATTGGTACCTAAATACTCACAAAATCAAGTTTTCTCCATTATTAGAAATTTTGACTTTAGCACATATCCACATCTAGATATCTGCTAAATTCTTAAAGTACCAGGTGAGGGGACAGGAGTAGAACTATACATTGTTCTAGAATCTAGAAGAAAGGAACAATTAAAAACCTATAAACTTTTCTGTGACAGAAAAGCTTTCTGGGTTTTGACAATAATTTTGTGATAACAACTGGTAATGGTAACTGGTAACCATTTAGTAAATAAAATTAAATAGACACATGCATATAACTAAAGGTATCTATTTATTAATGACTAATCTATCTATTTATATAAAACTAGCTGACCCGGCAAACATTGTTTTTCCTTATAAATTATAGATAGTAGCCGATTCTCAGACCTACTGAATACATATACAAAATTTCATAAAAATCGGTCAAGCCGTTTCGGAGGAGTACGGTAACTAACACTGTGACATGGAAATTTTATATATTAGATTAAAAGTCCTGACTAACATATATCAATTCAGAGTCCAAACTGCTGGTCCTAGGGACATAAAATTTGGAGAGTATGTTCTTCGTGATGTGTAGGTTTCCACTAAGAAAGGGTTTTTAAAAATCCCGCGGTATCGGGACTTACGCGGCTGAAACCGCGGGACTCAGCTAGTATTATAATAAGTTAATGTTGGTAACATGTTGTTGTAGATGATGTATGTTAGTTAGGGGTAATCTTCATAACCATTAAACCGATGTTGATGAAATTTATTTATGAAGATACATTGTATCTATAGGAGTGACATGGGCCACGTTTTATCCTGATACTTTCACGGGATTGGGACTTGCGCGGGTAAAACCGCGGGCTGCAGCTAGTCAATAATAAAGATATCCAATTATTCAAATATCAAATACTTAAAATAGGTAGGTATGTATTAATTTAGTGATTAATTCAAGTGCTTACAAACATTCTCTTTCTATTTGATTAACACCATTTATTTATAACCTTTGAGAAAAAACACAACAGACTTTAGGCAACTAATTCAATTCATTGCATACCACCGATCTCTTTAATGGACAACACTTTAAAATTATACTGTATTCTTCATTGCAGTGAAGCCATTTGAGTTGTACAGACGCACATTCGTTAATTAGTGACAATTATTTCGTTTTTATGAAGTAAATGTGGCTGTGTTTAGTTGGATATGTCTCATACTTTTAGGTAGGTACTTAGTTATTATGTCAGATTTTAAATAATCTTATAGAGTCTGTTATGTGTTCTTTGGGACATTGTCTGTGCCCCGCGTGGTTTCCGTGGAAATACCGGGTTCCTCTGTTATACCAGGGTTTAAGTACCTGTGTGCTAAATGTTAGGCAAATCTGTTTAGCCGTTTTTGTGTGATTGGAACACAAACATTCGCATTTTTTATGATCGATAGACGAGCGTTTGACCACTATCTCACCTGTAAGTGATGATAGTGTGAAGAAGTAGCATTCTCATATAGAAGATAGGAAGTGGAACAAGATTCGAACCGGCTTCATTTGTTAGATGTACCGGTCTACGTATCGGAACATGGACCAGTCAATAGTCGAGAGTCGGACTATCAATAATAATATCAGTGGGATTTTTAGTGCCGATGAGCCATTCGCCAAAGTAATCATCAAGACACCCAATGCAGTTGACTGTCTCGAAGTTTATTCACACGATGGTTTTTGCATTGGCCTAATGATCTGGCTCAGCAGTGGGTTGGCTCGAGAATCGACAGCTTCCAACTGGTTTATTTAAGTGCTGTGGGAAAAACCTTAAATGTTTCCGGGCCCTGATAATAACTCTACGCAGATATAGGCATCAGTTTGTTTGCTGATCAATACTGTCATGTTTATTTTACCATTATTCCAATTTTGACAAGTGAATTTTCTTATCGATGTTTTTAATGGCTATCACTGTTTAAAATGACTATAAGGACCTAATAGTTAGTGCGCCTCGTGGGACTTTTCTCTAGTTTGCTATGAGTTTGTTGTTTACATACCTTACTGCACTGTCTGGAATAACCATTTCAAAGCTTCAGCACAGTTTATTTCATTTTTCGTCAGTTATTTTTTTAAACTTTGACACAGTTCGCTTCAGTTTCTCCAGTGTAGGTATTACCCTAAAGTTTAACACAGTTTTTAAACTATTGCTGGCATGCGCATCTACAAGGAACTAACGATGGTCAACTGGTCAAGTCTACAACTATCACGGATTAGCGAGATCTCGATATTTTGTATTGAACAATTGCTTATCCGTACTGGCTAATCCGGATTAGTTAGTTCGATGTAGCTTGCGCAGACTTACAGTATAATGTTCTTTGGGATGATGTTGAATAGAAAATATGTCATGTAATGAAAAATAATAATGTGTTAGCAAACTCTGGTTTACCTAAAATAAGCATGTTTGTACAAGCAGGGCTACAAGTGTAGGAGTTAATTAAGTACCTAAATCATTTATCGACGTTTTTTGTGTCTTGTTTTAGAATTACTCCGAGGGGTGGGATGAAAATCAGTGACGGTAGTCTCTCGGACACACAAACATATTCTGAAGTAAAGTCTGATTATGGAATACCTTACGCGCCTTGGTTAAGACACAGGTATGTTACCCTCCAACTATTATATGGTAGTAACGTGTAACTCAGTTGGTTCCTTGTTGAATTGCTGGAGGCGAGAGGTGACTAATTCATACGGAGCTTATTTCCGTATTATTTCTCTAAACCACTTCAGTATACCAATCCACTGGGTTGGCCTGTTAGCCTCATAATTATACTAGCAGGTAGCAGGCTTTTTTGCATTGGTTTACTTGAGTACCAATGGTTTGGGAATCGACACTGACACTAAATGAATTATTTTAAAGCAACAAGAAATCTACAAAACCACAACGCATGGTATAAAAGCCCGGTGCAGGCTTAAGCACTTAAAATAAAAATAGAATACTCTGTAAATGGTCCTGAAAGTATTATGTAAGCTGATTTTAAGCAAAGCAAAGACCATCTCTCCTGTGCTTACGTAATACTTGAATGGTTAACGCGCGAAACTTGGTTCGGTCATCCGTCAGTTCTGTGTCCAAAAATCAAGGGAACCCCCTCAGTTACACGCTTAGCCCTACTTGTAATGGTGTATGTATGCAATTGTCTTGTACAGTGATTGTTTGTGAATGCAATATAATATGAAATGGTTAGTTATTTATTATACCTATCTAATTGTCATACCTACCATTATCTTGCCATGTACCTATTACCCAATCATTCTGTTTGGCCCTCTTACAAGTCATTTGCGCATTTAATTGTGCTGTGAACACAATTTGAGTGGATGGCTGTCTGTATCATAATCATGCTTCATGATCTTTCTCAGTTGGCCAGTTGTTATACCGTAGTAAACTTACTGTTTTTAGAAAAACATTAATAATTTTACAGAACAAAACAATAATAAAACTCTTATTTAATAATGACACTTGAAACTATATTGTTCGGCTGATTTTTTAAATAATCGAGATTTAAATAAGTTTCTTCTTACTCTGGAACTAGTTTCGATTTGCTCCACAGATGGCATTAGAATCTAAGATTCTAATAACCCTCTAATCAAGATATTTTTGCGGGCTAATGAATATCATTGATCCAATAACAATATAAACAAATCAGGACATAAATCATCAACTGGTAATTTTTGAAACATAGAAATCTTAAAGCATCTTTATAAAAAACTTATCGATAAGTCTGTCAAACAAGGACTTAAGAATTTTTGAAACATAAAAATCTTAAAGCATCTTTAAAAAAACTTATAGATGTCTGTCAAACAAGGACTTAAGAGGAGTAGGTACTAGACGGCAAGTTGATGCAATTTTCTCTATACGAGAGTGAGGTGAGGGTGAAAAGAAAAAAGCCGTTGTCCAACCCTAAATACTATCCGAATCCGGTGATATTTGCCTCATAGAGAAGAGAACATTTGATTTTTTTTTGAAAGATCTAAATCTTCACCAATAAATCACCGGAATTGAATAAGTTTAGGTGGAAAAAAGATTTTTTCTTTTTGTATCGATAGTCACGTGACCAAAATCTTCAAAACATAAAATACCACTAGTTAGAACCACAACTGGCCAAGCATACGTCATCTCTTTCCCCATTTCAGCAACACATACTCTGCCAGCGGTCGCCTCTCGGAAGGCGAGTCGATGGAGTCGCTGACGTCGCTGCACTCAGCGCACCACAACCACACACAATCACCTAACTCACACCATCGCAGCTCACTCACACACAATAAGCTGATCATGCACCGTGACGCACAGGGTGCCAGGTTAAACCGGAGCAACAGTATTAGGTAGGTTTTAGGTCTGATCATTTTGGGCGGTACAATGCAGTTTATTTGCTAAAGGCTTAGATTACTTAGATGGTGGGTATTCTAGTGAACGTTTGATTTTGATTCGCCTTTTTAAAGGTGTGTGCGTAATTTTCCGCATAGTTTGACTTTGGAATTGGCAACGGTCGTCCGTAAGAAACTGGGTATCCACTTGCGCAGCCTCGTGACGAGCTGCCTCGTCCTGAGCGTGCCGCATTTAACTATAAGTACAAAAAATTAAACCAGAAAATCTAACTTCAGTCCGTTCAGATTAACGACGACTCTTTAAAAAAGTTGTTCAGATAAGTTTTCGGAATTAAGTAACACACTAAACTGTTTTTATAAATACTAGATAATTTATTTAAATTCCGGTATTTACTAGGCTTTGTTAGTAGATGATATATAAGTGAAGTTCGCACAGCTTCCTACTTTCCTTTCCCTGTTGGCAAATGGACTGCATTGTATTGATAGACTTTCATCTTCTCATAGCTCGGCATCCCCTAATTTGAAGGTTTTTTTTTTGCATTCAAATTAGACTGGAATCGTCGAGATATTAGCCATTAACTAATTAAGGCCACTAGGGGAAAGTGCGGATTTGAGGAAAGTTCAGCGAGCATCAATTTACCGTACTTACAATTATTATTGTTATATTGGCAAAATCGCCAATCATGATAGGAGAAATATCATAAATCTTGACTAGATGGCGATTTTATCAATGTAACAAAAGTCCTGTAAATTGATGCTCGCTGCACTTTCCCCTAGTAACCTTAAATCATTTCATTCTTACCTACTTGTAAATATTATTATATGTATTTGGGTAAGTTACACGTACTACCACATAATAAAACAACGCTCCTAACAGAATTGTCATAGCAAAATCGTTCAATGAATTTCATCTATCCATACATAATCGCTATACCATGCTTGATATCCTTCTGTATTTACTGACAAGTATTTATTTGTATGTATTATTTGTATTGACATTAAAATCCTTAGGCCTGTTTACCTGATGTTAAGTACAAAATGTTGGATTGTTTAGCTACCTCAGAGATAGGACATTCCCAAGGTATGCCACGACTGGAAGTTTGTTCATGTTTTAGCTTTAAGTGGCACGCTTCACCTAAAATAAACATGCATGTAATGAACATGGCACGGCTTACCTTTGGTTTATTTATTTATAATTATAAGTATGTACCTATAGATTATATTTATTTACCGGCAGCGTCTAATGGGTTTAATTACGTTATTCTCAATACATATAAGAAGCAGAACGCTTTCTCATATCGGATCGGCAGAATTTTTGTTGGTACTCAGGTTGATGCTTTGGATTTTCAGAAAAACTGGAGGTATCTAATGGTGATATCTACATTTAAATATAAAACCTTATATTTCACAGTCATTTATTTTTATTTATTTCATTCTATACAAAATTGCAAAATTTAAATAATTCACTAAACTTAACTTATACCTAAATACAAAACATCTTCAATATAAAACTGAAATTCATCAGGTTTTATATAAACCTACATAACAAGAAATTTAGTCTGCCAAGATTATTTTTGCTTCCATTTACAGTACAGACACAACAGACTTTCCATTTTCTTTACCTTTATTAGAAGTTATAGATACCTAGTTACAAACAAACAATTTGTGCAAACAAGAACTCACGGAACTAGCCTTGTATTTAAAACGAGATATTTTCACTTTTTTTTAAGTAAATGTATTTGAGTTCTGCTTAACCCCTTCAATGTATTCCGCACAGGCGGCTGTGCGCTTAAATTTTGTTACCGCTAGTGTTTCGCGCACAGACGGGTGTGCGCTTTAACAGTGCTCTAATTGGTTGATGATATTATACGTTTCGTGTAGAAAAATACTTGTCAAACCCTATAATTACCGTCAGTCACATCAAGCTCTCGTCAAGCCTATAAAAATTGTTTGTGTTTTGGAACGAAAATTTTAAAATAATAGAAAAAATTAAACTGATGACTGAAATCAATCCGCGTCAGTCGGCGGTTAGAGTCTGGCCAACGAAAGCTGTCCACGTATTATTTTCAGAAGTTTTGATATGGCAATAATTTAAGACTGTCATAATTGACACTTTGACGTTTCGTACTTGAGTCATCTTCTGTTTACGTTGGTTTATGTGCATCATATTTTCATTGATTTTGTTTAAAATAATGCCGAGAACAATTAAAAGTTCGACGAGGAAGCTTCTATTTACTATGATTGACAAATATAAAGACATAAAAAGTGATTTAAAACAGAAATCTGCAGAGAAAATACTACGACTGGATTCAATCCTTTCACTTTCAGGTTAGTTTATTGAATTTCTAATGAAACATTTTGATACTTTTAGACTATTTAAGACAAATCGCAATAATTTTCATGGTGTATCTACTTTTCAGGAAGTATTAACAACGAGGAGACAAAACTTAAAATTGTGGAAGCAGTAAAGAAATTGAAAACTCTCGAAAAAAATGAAATGACGACTTCTGAAACACATTATTTAGAAAAGATATTTCAATATCAGGTGTAGAGTTTTTGGAATCCGATTTTAACTATGACTCATAGCTCCTATATTTGTACGGCTCCTCGGGGTCCTCGACTGTACATAAATAATGGATTATTTGAAAATAATAAAAAGACAGAATTAAAAGTAATCTTTTATTTGATATTCTTCATAATACATTCGAAAATTTCAACAACAGTTGCTAACAAAACAAAATTTTTACAACTCGAAAAAAATGTACTTGCTGAAAAATAAATAGTATCAACTCCGTTTATGCAGTGTATAGCCAGGGTTAACAGCTCTTGATTTTTTTAAATTCCCGCCTTTTTTCTTGGACAGCTTTCGTTGGCCAGACTCTAGTTCCGCGGACCGGTAAAATGGCGCGGGTCAGTTTCTCAGGTGCTTATTGTTTTTATTTAGATTAGGTCATAAAAAGTCTTTGTTTAGCTCTAATTAGTTTGTAAATAAGTGTCTAAGTATATTTAGAAGTTATGTGAATGTGTTTATTATGGTTAAGTGTTTGTGATTGTGAAATTTATCAAAGAATATCGTCCAAGCAATGAAAAAAAATCAAAACAATGGTTTTGATTTCATCATAATTTTATTATGTGAGTTATTTTTACATTCTAATTGGAAAAGGATCATAGGAAATTTCAATAGGAAGCCAATTATGTGTAAATTATTTATCGCCCAATGTGATATCAACCCCAAAATAGGTATCTTTATCAACCCTCTTGAAAAAATTTTTTTTTGACGAAAGTTGCGACACTTGCTCCAGACTTTCTAAAGACAAGTCTACCACGGGACGGGTTAATGTCAAAATGCAAATATTTCGAGGCCAAAGCGTTTGAAATAGAGGTCAAGAGAGCTATCAAAACATGTTAAAATCAAATAGGCTTTTGTCGTACATACGCTAAATGATACTGTGCCATGTTGTAACGTGCTCCGCACTAAGGTTCAATCCATGCTAGCGCAGAGTCAAACACATCGAAGTTGCAGTCTTCAAGTCTTAGAGTGGATAGGTTTCTTGGCAAGCATGTTGCACCGTTGACCTCATAGTCTCATCCCATCAGGTGAGATGAGGTCAAATGATAGCCTATCCCATTTAAATAAAAGTTGCAATCTCAAAGTTAACATTGCAGATTTAACCTTTTCTTCATAACGGAAAAGTGCAAAGTGCAGTTGCACACAGGATATGGTGCGAATTCTTTTTTATCTCACATGGATGTGCATTAACCCAGTGAAGATAAGGGCGCATTTGCTATGTCAACTTTAAGATTGATGCTTCGATGCGCTACTATGCATTAGTATGGATTGATCTTTAGGCTATACGCGCACTGATAAGTCGCGCTAGCAGCGCATTGCCTTTGCGTCGCGTATTGCTATGTTACCTACGCCAATGCTGTGCTTAAGTCAAAGTAATACGCCACGCTATTGCCACGCGACTCTGCCGCGGCTCATCAGTGCGTTTATAGCCTTAGGCTTTCACAATACGACTACAAACAATACCTACACCACTGCTTCTGATATTCACAATCGTTAACAGCTCATTAATACCGTAATTATAGCTTTACAAACTTGTGGGTGGATTGTGAAAGTCGTTCGAGTTAACAGGTGTTAATAGGAAGATGATTGCAGATCTACAAAGTCTGAGAAATTGTACCCGTCGATGCTGCAAAGGTCTTCGGAGAGTGACTACGAGCCGTATTACTGTTTGCCGGTGCAATATGGACCGGGTGGTCAAGGTGAGAACGTCGCTTCATTTTATTATAGGACGGCAACAAAATTGCATGGGTATAGTCTACTATATGTATGCATATACCTATCTATATCTATACTATAGATACCTTAGCACTCTAAAATAGCTGTTTTAGAAATGTATTGTATTGATTGATACAACTACGGCGGTAATAAACACTGTTATTGCCTGACTATGTACCTATCCGTAAATTTTTTTTTGAGCAACTTATTTCTCTTTGCCTATTTTATTTTTATAGTTCTTGTTTATTAAATCCGTTCAATTATATATTTTTAAATGTTACGATTTCACTGTTTCATAATATTTTTTATTTAATAATTTAGATTTATGCTCTACAGACCTACTAAAAGCGGATGCATTGTATTATTCATTGCATCTAAATTTCCACTCTTGATTTGTTTCTAGTTAGATTGGCGAGTTACGTTTGTCTTTAACCCCCTTACTCATAAACGATGACACAAAGAAGATGAATAATCTTCTTCTTCGTGTCAAATAGGTACTTAGCTTTAAATGAACTTTGCCCAAAACTTGGCGACAGATACAGCATTATCTGTAGCTGTATTCAGGTCCTTTGCCGAACAACTAGTATTTGTGGAAGGGTCTGCTCGGCCCTTCCACAAATACTCTGCTTGTAACCCTGTACCCCAAAATCCCACTTCTCCATGCTCTAAATATAATAAAAATAAGACGTTATCTGAAAACCCATATAATTTAGGTCTAAACTACGGCGTGTCAGAGCCTCCTTCGCCGTCGCCGCGCTCCGCGCTGAGTCCCACTCACCAGCCCGGGAACGTAATGCACACGCCCCGACATTCGCACCACTACCCTAAGAAGAATGATGATGGTAAATATGTACTTTCTATACCGATAACTACCTTTTTGCATGATTTTTAAGTTAGGAGAAGGCAAAAGACTCATACCCTTTCACCAACCCTCTCATACTCACTCAGAACGAGTCCAAGAGTGAACTTTTTACCATTTGGCTTCTGTATTGGACAAAATATTATACATATGGAAAACAAGTTAAATGATCGTTTAACGGAAGCATTTCGTAAAATGACCAAAATAAATGTAAAATGAAAAAAAAGCCAATTTTACTTGTTTGTTGTTAAATTGTTATTGAAAAGGGCATCTTAGTGTTGGCTTCAGTTCCACGCACACCTTCCAAAGGTCTGGGGTTCCATAGCCTCGTGATACTGGACGAATAATGGACGAGTACGATAAAATTAAGACCATTTTATTTTATCTCGCTAATTTTCCCAGTACAGTTCTCCTCTTAGAGGGGTTAGACAGTAAGACTTCACGGGAGCCTACTCCGAAAGTCCCATGCCTTCAGACTGCGGATCAACATATTCTAGGACTCACCTAGGACATGTCGGTTTCCTCACAATGCTTTCCTTCGCCCTAATAGCTATGTTAAAGGAATACAATTTGGTTAAATAATTGATTTTCACTGGTAAATTTCATTGGTGCGCGATCGGCCGTGATTCGGGAGATTTGGCGATAAGTCAGGGGTATCTATTACTAGACCAACACCACTCCAAGGTTTATTTGTCAACGAAAAACAGTCAAGCTAATAATTCGGTTTTTTTTATGATTTGCCTGACATAATCTCATATTTCCTATTATGATAATATGGCTCTTATTAGCAATATTTTTTCAATAGATAATCCTACATCGTAAAAGCCTAATCAATAAACTATAATTACAGGCCTATTAACCGTCCGCTGTGCTCCATTACAAGCATTAATTATACGACCACAATGCTATATAAGAAAATAAATTATAATTAAAGTATCCTGGACTAAGACACAGATGTCCAGCGGCGGTGGCAACCGCAAACATGTGGTGTGCATCGTCTGCATTCATTAGACTAACGATGGGAATAAGGACATCATATTTTTGTTCATGTTCAAGAAAACACAGTGGTATGCGAAATTGTATTGGCACTTAGACAGGTGCTGTGGTGTTTCAAATGGCGAAATTAACTGCAATGTGCTTCGTTTTTATTGCGCACCTGTATCGAGTATCTCTTCGTACAGAATCATAGTTATCAAAAAATTTATTGTCAATAAAAATATGAGTTAAAATTATATTTTTATTTGTGCAAGCTGTAGCTAGTTTATCTGAACAATAAAAGTTTATGAAGTGCCATTACTTTTAACTGGAAGTTCAACATTTATACTTTTCCTTTACGATTTTACAGGCCCATAAGTATATTTGAAGTTTTATGTATAAATATTGTATGACTTTGCAGACAGCGCCATCTAGACCCAATCGATACTTTTCATCTACACTTGTTTACACAAATAATATCATTACTGCTACCTACAACGATATTATTATAACAGGTGCCAATACGGAATGAAATCATTTGCGTACTTAGTACCTAGGTACCTACATACTTGTAGGAATATGTTGTAACTAGAGATGCGCCGAGTACTCTGCCGAGTACTCGTTACTCGGGTACTCGGCAGTATTTTACTACTCGTACTCGGCCTCGGTACTCGGTTCATGAGCCGAGTAACTCGGGTATATATAAATATTAAAACTGTGTAACTGTGTGTGTTTCATCTGTGTACAGCTTTGGCTTCCTAACGGGTAACAATTTAGATGAATTTAACACAAAGGTACAGAGCTAAAGAACTTTATATCGACACATAAGCTGGTAAAGTGGCAAGCGTCTAACTCTCCTGAAGATCGCGACGCGAACAGGTCCGCCAAACGTGCCACTAAAAGAGCAGTAGCCAGAGACAAACAGCACCACTAACAGCCATTGTACGATAAGTTGGAAACGTCTGAGGGGCAGAAGCTTATTTATAAGTAGGCATGTTCTAGGATCAAAGCGGCGCATGATATATCCATGTGCCGCAGTATAAAAAATCCCGATAGCAACCTGCTATACGAGGACCTCGTGTTTAAAAAGAGATGGCGCTCATATTCCCACGAGCTGCTAAATAAGCAGTATAAAGAGGTGCAGACATCGGAACTCCTTCCGAATCAAGGACTTCTGCCACTGATTACGCCTGATAAGGGGTTGCTGTACCGTCAGGTTACTCCCAAGAGCAATCGTCAGGGATTGTTTTAGACAAATCGTGTCCTCAAACGCTAGTTCGGTCTTCTTAAAGGACCCGCTATCTACACGCCCAAAGTGGCTATGGCCACTTTGAAAGAAGAAAGAAGAAGAAAAAAAATAGATTTATTCAGACAAGCACACAACTACATAACAAAAACAAAAAAAAGTAAATAACATTGTGGACACAATAAAGATAATAACAAAATATACGTAGAGAGTAGTGCGCTGCCCGAATAGGCGCAGCCTCAGCATAATGCTGCTGCTAGTGTAAAATAACATAGCAGCAGTGCTGGTCATCCGACTGCACCCACCCTTCTTCCCGGCGGCTCACCCTTCTTTGTGCATGTAGATAGCACACCAATGTAGACGGTCATATTGTCAAACGGACAGACCAGTTTAAGTACTTGGGATTTGTGCTTCCTGCGCTGCGTCCGGCCGGCGACATCGGTTGCTACGTCAAGTCTCGTGTTTCGGCAGCTTGGGCTAAGTGTCGAGAGGTAACTGTTATCGTCTGCGACCCCAAAATACCGGTTGAACTAAGAGGAACAAGTGTATAAAACGATCACTAGACCTGTCCTTTTGTACGATAGTGATAGTGGCCAGTGCTTGAGCGACATAAGCAGGAGCTGCGTTTCACGAAAATGAAAATGCTGCGCTGGATGTGTGGAATGACGCGATAAGACCGCGTCAGAAACTCCGGCATCAGGGCCAGCCTTCATGCCCGAGAAGAATGGCCAATGACCATGCAAGAATGGCGTTTACGGCCGGCTATGGTCCGGCTAGTTAGGTAGGGAACAAATGTTTAGCTATGACGCCTCCGCCCGACCGCAGCAGATTGGGAATATTCAAGAAAGGCGGGCTTGACGGCGAGAGAGGAGATATGCGTGCAAATGGCCTCACTACATGGGATGCCAAAGATCGTGCGAAGTAGAGACGTAAAAGTAGGATAGCGGACTCCGGGCTCCCGAGAGTGTTGATGATGAGATGTTCCCATCAGGAACATCGCTCGGATGATGATGATGATGAACCGCAGGTGCAGCTAGTAAAAAAGAAAACCTGCTTGCTTTGAGTCGCCTCGCGTGTTGCGCGTCGTCTGTAGCGCGTTGCAACTTGTTTTCGCGGTTATTTAAATGAACCGAGTAACTCGGCAGAGTACTCGACTCGGTAAATTAACCGAGTAATACTCGGTAGATTAACCGAGTAATACTCGGTACTCGGCTACTCGGTAAAACTGGTACTCGGCGCATCACTAGTTGTAACCATCAAAAACAACACACCGCTCTGGATACTTCTGTGAATTTTGTATGTGAACATTTACAAAATAAGTAGGTATTCTATCCGTTATCAGGTCACCATAATACAAGCCTAGTTGTTTAGTTTAGAGCTAGACAGCGTTGTGTGATTCTGTTAACATGATATGTCTTGTAATATTTAGGTACCTTTGTTATTTCCACAAAATATAAAATCGTATGGCCATAAACATCAACATCACAGCCCCTATCTATCCACTGTCTCACACAGGGCTCCCCCATACGACGCCACAAATAGCGATCCCGAGCCGTCTCCATCCACCAACTCCCCGCGACCGCTACAATGTCGTCTGTCCACGGAGTTGGTGGTCTTTCAACAATACGTTTAAGCCGTTCCTTTGGCCATAACATTATGCGCTTTTGACAATTTTATATCCATTAGTCATATTGCTCTTTTGACGTCATGCTTCTAAACCTGTTATTCCGACCTGTATCTCGATTTGGTGTAGGTTAGGAACGATAAATCGGGCTAGGTTACAAAGAGGGTTAGGTAAGGATTGACAATAATAGTTTTTTTTCGTGTCTAACCCTCATTCGGGTTAGGTTAGGAATATACCATAAAAATTGATTATCATTTTTTAAAACAATTTTTCTTTTATTCAGCTCACGGGTCTACCGCATCTCTGGTATCGACGGCATCGTCATTGGCAGCCGGTGCAGGGTCTGAAGAAAGGCAGGCACATGAGGTGGGTGTAAGTTACCTCATTTCATTATTTTTATTTTTACTACCTACTTCTCTTCTGCTTGATTGCATTTTCATTACTGAAGGTTGTGCCTTTCTTAAAAATCTTAACGGAAATGTTGCCAAACTGTTTTTACACCTTCGGATTTTATTTTAACTGCTCTCCTAAAATCAAGTTAATTTTTTTTAACTAATACTTGATAGACTGACTTGCGCTGGGTGGAATATGTTACTTTCAGGGTTCGCTAACAAAATGATCTCACTATAGTAGATATTAAAAACTAATTGACAGGTGCAAGTAGAGATATTATAAATCTGAAAGTTAGTGCATGAGTGTGATTGTGTATATTATATCACTGTATCCTTGTTTTCGGTGTTCACTAGTCCGATACGTGATACAGAAGCCGATGAAGCCACCAAAGAACTTGTTTCAAAACAGTTTTGCCTATCATCAGCTTATAACCCTTAAAGACCAAGGTTCCAGTAACGAGAGAACATTTAATAAATACATATTGCTGGTCGAGAATCATAAAATGTATTCTTAATTTAAAACATTACATATTTTTTCAATTATTTTACACATAATAAACTTAAGAGATTAGATAGGTACTAAACACATATTTTTTTATACATGCAGGTGCGAAAATTAAGAAGAGAGCTGGCGGATGCTAAAGAAAAAGTTCACACCTTGACAACGCAGCTAACAACCAATGTGAGTACCAACACTTAGTTTTAACACCGCCATGCGCCGTCGATAAATTGATTGTTGCTTGTTCCATAAAAGTAAGTTCGTAATTGAAGATTTATTCTAGCGTAGTAGAAACATTATATTTGATAGACCGAAAAATAGGACGGACGGATATAACTATTTGACATCGATCTAGATATAGCCAGAAATAGCTATCATAATGTAGCTTTCTGAAGACTGACCAACATGCACTGAGGGTATTATTTACGTACTTATAGAGACGGCGAAGAAAAAGAGTCTTTCATGTTAGAGTAAACCGAGTAAATCCCACACTAACCACCTAGTTATAAATATTGCATAAATAAATAAATAAATATTGCACGACGTTACACACAGAGCAATCTAGCCCCAAACTAAGCACTAGGCTTGTACTATGGGTACTAGACAACGGATTTACTACATATTATACTTTCTTTTTGTAAATACACACATCTTATACACAGGAAACATCCGTCCGGTCTGGATGTTTTCTGTGTATAATTATGTGTGTACAAATATTTATTTTTTAAGCATAAATACTTGCACCCGGCGGTAATCGAACCCGCCACCTTCTGCATTGCAGTCGGGCCTTCCCCCGACGCGTCACAGAGGTCGTCAGATCAGTACAGGGTAAAGATTTTGTTAAGATGTCTGCTCCATAGTATTTGGAGCACTACTAAAATACACTTGATACATTTAACGTCACATGTAATTAGTTTTCAAAGTTGAACTCTCTAAACGAAACATAATATAATGAAGAATCTGTCAAACATCATCAATTTATCACATTAGCTAGCTGTCACGCGCAAGCGCAGCACCCATCAAGAAATTCGATATTATCGGGGACAATAACTACTATGTTCCACTATCTGTAATCATACGCTTACTGACACATCTATTGATTTTAGATTCTGTAGATGAGCAACTTTTGATTGAGCGATATTATTAAGGAGTTAAAAACATCGAATTCGATTCTTTAATGAAAGCTAAAAGTAATATACAGCACGCGATTAAAACCGAAAAATGTCTTTAATTTCAAGACCTAATATTTATCTTTTCAATCAAATCTAACAGACTATAAATTTAAACTGTTTTTCTGACGATACTTACCCTCATTAAAATACGTAGGTAGTTAAATATAATTATTGAAATAATATGATCTTCGATCTCCAAAACATCAACTTCAAATCGTAAGTCGCCGTAAAGACAACATTTTCAACGATCGACTGTCTAACTTGATATATTTACTGTGAACTTAAATCTAAACAAATTAAATTCAGTAAATAAAGAGAGTTGAGTAGGGCAATTATCTTAAAAGCTTTTGTAGTTTAATTACTACTTTGTGTTGAAAAATAAGGTTCTAAATAGACTTGGTACTTGAATTCATCTTGTTGCGTAGTTATAATACGTATGTTTTAGTAGGTATTTAGTTTGTATAAAGATTTTTTATAAAAGCGATTTCTATATTTTTTATCACTTACACTACATATCAAAGTAGGTATTCTTGTTCTTCTTTTCGCGTAGTGGTGTGGCTCATCTGTAGTGTTAGAGTTTTCAGGTCACCTCTAACTTGACCTAACGACTGCTATCAAAGATATCAGCCGAAGTAATAAAAGCGTATAATAAACTTTCACCACATAAAGGGCACTTTCAGCAAAGTTAGAAGAGTATTTGATAATTTGCAAAGTTAAGAGTTTATTTTGATTAATAAAACACAAGATATATTTTACTATTCTTACTCAAATGTATTTAGGTATAAAGAAATGTATTCTCAAAAAAAGAAATTACTGTCACTTACATGAGAACATAATCACAATAATATATATATATTTGTCAGGTCGCATAAACAAACAATATTAAATTAAGAATTAACGATAAAATAGGTAGGTTATATTACATCACAAAATTATCAAGCAAGAAGTAACTTCGCACTACTTGTACATAGGTAAGGTTTTAACTATATCACACTATAATTAAGTCACTTCCACTACCAAAATCGAAAGACCAAAATTACTAATTTTATAACAATTCGTGTTAGAATGTGTTGTGCAAGTTGTTTTTGATTAATCTAACTCTTCTAACTTTGCTTTGTTTGCCTTTTATGTGGTGAAACTTCATAATTCACCTAACAATTTTGTTGTAACTTAGCCTTTAATTTAAATCCTGTGGTTGGTCTGTTACCTTTCGCTTTTATCATTCTATATTATTCCATAACTCCATAAATAGACATATTAAATCAACTGTAAAGGCTATATCTTGTGTTTTATGTCATTTTGTCGTGAGAAAATCTGTAACCAGTTGGAATAACTTACTAATCTAAGGTTATCGGTGTTTTGAACTAATCTGTAGTGTTTACTGGTTGGGACGTAAATTACGTATCAACACGAACTTATAAATAAACTTCATATAACTGTTAGATTTTACCAGATTGTAATGTTGTATGACTTCTAAGGCGGCGGTTATATTAGACAAGGGTTGTATTCAATTTGTACGCAAATGTGACGTCGTTCGTAACGTTGTTAAAGAAGGTTGATATTAATTTCAACGTATGACGTTACATTACCGTGCAAATTGCATACAAGACTCGTCTGACGGAATCGCGGCCTAAGATGCAGTAGATACGCCTACCTGTTCACTTGTGGTCGAAATTTTTGCTTTAGTAAGAAGAACTCGTATCAATGCCATATGAGTTCTGGCCCGTGTTTAGTGGCAGGTCAGGTCTGGTTCAATTTCTCTTAAAGGTAGAATCTCATATTTGACAATATTCAAATCGATTCTCCGATAAGCGGTACCATGTAAGTCTTGATAAGTCACTAGAAGGGTCATTGAATAACGTAGGTCCGTGAGACGTGCGGTCGCCCGTTGCTCTCCCATATCTGGCGAGCGGAATGTGTGCCAAATGCCAACTGTCAGTAGCTCGCAACCGCAACTTGTAATGTGTGAATACGATAAAAGCTTCGTCAAACATGACGTAGAGTGAATCACACATTATCTTGTGTGATTTAATAAGTAAAGCTTGAACTTTGTGTTCTTTATAATTAAATAATGCATCTGTTATTTATTACCCCTCACTATTTTTACTACCTATTTTCACAAAATCAACCCCAACGATACAAAATCCAAATTCCTTGTATCGATATCACAATCTTGGTTGCTTGGTTGTCGTTCATGTTGTAATACAACGTATAAATTAAAAGTTCAAGTTGAAATGGCGTATTAACAGTTACTTATTCCAGTGTTTCAAGACAAGAGAATCAGATGTTTCTCATTATACTTCTTGTTGCGTGCTCCACATTTTGCTTTATGTTTATCTCGACTCTTTATTTTATTTGTTAAACCTTCTTAATTGCCTCAACAAGTGCTGTTTTCATTTAAATAATTCAATCATGTTCATTAATATTTAGCCGGCGAGTCCTTTAAGATGTTAAATATTCATTAATTCTGACAATTCACATACAAACACCTTTATCTTTAACTTATGCATATGTCCCCGAACTGAATATTAATATACTATCAATACACTTTATGACGGTAAATTAAACAGTATCAAAACAACAAAACTATTATGGTCGCTATTACTCACATTTGTCTACATTTATATGTCAATTTCGATACGCTTTTTTCATAGCATCTTTAATATTATATTAGCATAACAAGAGTCTCTAACAATTACGAAATACTTTCCATTTAATTTAGAAAATTAATTAGTTGAATAAATGGAAGAGACATTCACTAAGAGAAACGCATTTGTAACGTTTAAAATTTCTCTGGATTTTGTCTGCAACGCTTGAAGACAAAAACTTAGATTGGCGATGCCTTTTATAACTGGATAAAAATACAATCAGAGAATAGCAGGAATCGACAGCGTTAGGTCACGTTTGACTCTTAAGGACAAAGAAAAAGCTAGTTCTAATGAGGCTGTGTTTGGATGTTTTGTCTGTTCAATTCAGTCAATAAAGCAAGCGCACATACATTATTCATCACGAGAGTTCAACTGGCTATCAGCGTTCGGTGTTCTTGCGACGCCATTGTACGTTTCTTGTGATTTACTCTACCTCGGGACTAATACATCATTATTCTTTGAATTTATTTATGTCTGAAACTTTTGTTTTTACCGTTTCTGGCGCCATTAACACTGCCATTTCCTTTCTATGTCTCATTTTGATTCTTGGATATTTAAATTAGAGACACATCGTTTGGAATATCTACAACAAGATCAATTGTATTTTCCTTCTTTTATTTTTCTCTAACGATTTGTTACTTTAAGGAAAACAATAGGTAAAAAATAATGGTTTTTCTCAAAATCTGATATTATTTATATGTCGTTCTTCTTTTATTTCCAAAACTTTTGTTTTTACCGTTTCTGTTGCCATTAACACTGCTATTTCCTTTCTATGTCTCATTTTGTTTCTTAGATATTCAAATAAGAGACAAATTATTGGGAATATCTACAATAAGATCAATTTGTGTCTTCCTTATTTTATTTTTCTCTAACGATTTTTGTTACTTTAAGGAAAAAAAATGTTTTTCTTCATTCAGATATTTATATGTTATTCCTAAACCAGGTACGTAAATTATCTGGTCAGCCTTCATTATTGGAAATGTCACTGTTGCATTGTATGCATTTCCATTTGTTTCCGTGTACTAAGTTGATTGCTTAATACTCTTACAATTTATAGCTTTTTATAAATTAATTCAATGAAAATATTACAATCTATCATTACCTCTTGATTATGAATGCACTTATCATAATTAGTTGGAAGCGATTCCTTAAGAGCTATGTACCTATTATTTACTGCTATTGTATTTGTATCCAAACAAGTGACAAAGAATTCATATACCTATTTGCTGTATAAGGTATATTGATTTGTGCACATTACTTTTGCGACACACATGAGTCACACGTCTTGTTTATTCCAAATGCCAAGTGATAATTTGTCTTTATTGATATTTAAGTTTCAATTTCAATTCAATTGGAAGTAACCGCGTAAAACGTCCATTCGTCCAACGACATAAATGTATGTCATTACTTTCTTTACATATTCGATTGTATGTATATCTAAATGCAACTAGATGACTTAAACCTGCATTTGTAATCATAAATTTACTTTGAAGTATTGTCAGACAATCACCATTAACTCGTTGGTAGGTAATGTTTTGACTACTCAGAAATGTTGTTACGAGATCCAAGAAACTGTCTCAGCATAAATTGTACATAGAAATTTAATCTGACTGAACACTGAAAGGCTTAAAGTCATTGAGGTTTGTTTGCTTTAGCAAAGTTCACACATCTTATATCTCAACCGCGTGTGCGCAGAGAGACGTTATCAACTGTAACTCGAGCCCGTGGCCTATAAATCGTCCAAACTGCTTGCGCAACAAGTGCCCCTCTTATACGAAAATGTCTTTGTCCCTTTTTTGGTACATCTTATAACTGTAGGGACCTTATTCTTGGAAAACAGTAAGTGCGTCTACGACACTTTATGGTTACGATTTATTTGACCTTCATTACAGTTATGGATTGACGATGTATGCTCATATGTCGCCATAAAGTCAGTTCCCCACACCCTAAACGTAACCCCTGTTCCTATCCTGTTTGAAATCAATAGACCGTGTCTTGCTAGTTTGATCGGTAATCCGGGTTCTTTGGGTTCCGTGAGTTTGTAACATTCAATGCAGTCGGTCACAAACACGATACCATCAGTCAAACAAACTTGGGAGCCAAGCCAGTGTGTGCAGAGCCTTGTCGGAGGGCGGACGCGCGCTCGTCGCCGACCCTACTCAGTCTTGCACGTTTACTATATACTACGTTCGATATAAACAAACTTGTGAATAAAACTTTATTTCGAAGTGAACTTTTTTAAGTGTATCAGTGACAGTGTTTCAAGAACAAGTACATATTGGTACCTGCTTTTTGTGGAGCGCACAGTTTTGTTCTCTATACGAGAAAAACACGTTTGATTATCGTTTGTTGTTTTGTTACCAAGACATCCGGGTATAATTTGACTTCTTTACGTTTGGTCGATAAATGATGCATTATTGAATTATTAGTCTTCCTATTATCTAAATTATTTAGACATACAAACTAACTTAGTATACATTGTACGAAAAACATTGATGGTAGAGTATAGGTACTTAAGTTAATGATATCTATTACTGCATTTACTTTACCTATTTGATAATAAGTTGAGTGGTTAGCTAGTAATTAAAATGGTTAGAAAGTAGTACCTATAACTTATCGTAAGGCCCGCCTGGGGCCATATTTTTGAAAGAAGTACGATGAACAAACCAGTAAAAAAACATTTCTTTAGAGTATCTGTGTCTGTATATTCGAACCAGGAGCAGGTAACTCTGTCCATTTTTTTACGAATGTTTGTAAGCCCCTTCTATTATTAGGCCCCGTTTCAATTCGGACCCCGGAATACTCGGTTCTCTACAGTCTTTTGTGTTCTCATTGTTGTACAAAACCAATGGTACTGTTTTACTTGTCATGCTAGTTCAACAATTATTTCGAATCATTATACTAACAGGAAATATAAACCAAAGGTAATAAAATATGATGGTTTAACTAGAAATACTGGATAGACCAAAATTTTAAATGAATGAGCGTAACGAATTAAAACATTTTATGCAGATATGAGAGAAATAGGATCCGCTTTACAAGTTGTTTTGATTTCTGTCACTATTATTCAAAGTGGTATTTAATGTGTTTAATATAAGAATACTCTATTTAGGTATTTGAAGCGGCAATATAGTTGTTACACTACTAATTGATCGCATCTGCGTATAGAAACAATTAAATTAAGCAAATCGGTCAACTGGTTCGATTACTTTACAGCTAGTATTTAACAGCTGGACGACATCAAACGCTAAAAGAATGTCATTGCGACTCGTCAATTGGGAAGAGTTGCGCATACGCATGAGACACATTGTAGATAGCGATAAAAACATCAAAAGGAATTAGGTACCACAGTTTGTTTACGGCAGTATCTAGTTTTATTTGGGGTCAAACGGTTAACACCATTTGCGTTTGATATGTTTAATGATCTAAACCTGGTAGTTTTTACTCGTTACTTTAATGAAACCGGGTTTGCATTATTTTTAGGAATATGTTCATAATATTTTATGAACAACCTAACACATTTCTGTTGTTTATGTTGAATGTTGTTTAAAAATTTAGCATTTCTTATTAATTGAGGCACAAAATTCTACTTTCACTAATGTATCTTACATAAAACTACTCTTACCATAACAATACATACTTAAACGACAACAATAGGCAATCTATCAATACTAAGGGATTACTATTCTTGGGAAGCGATAAACCTGCGTAATGTTTTTAATCAATATATCATTGTTTTATGGTCGCGTGCTACAGTAGAGGCAGGTAACTTATGGTATTCCGTCTTTACCCCACTTAAAGACCACCAGTCATATAGTTTTTATTATTTCTATGTACTGACATGAGACATTTATGGTAGTTGTAAATCAGTACAACTGAGAAAATCTACCTTGTTTGTGGGGAGTAACGGGCGGGGTGGTCACTCGTGGCTTAGACTTGTCATCGCAGTAGGACAACAACGGTTCACGTCCTATTTAAACAATTTGCGGGCGACACGTCGCTACTGTGTCATTTGAGATAATGTAAATAAACTCTACTTCTATTATTCTTATCATATCATCCATCTAAGCGATAACAATATGTATTTTATACTCAAGTTAAACTCCAAAATATCCTTCTACCGGACGGGCGTAAACTCCCTTGATTTATTATTTTTCCACATCAATCATACTCGGTTTGAAGCGTTGTTTAAACCTCTCACAACTTTCTGTAAACAGTTAAAGACTTTACTCGTTTTGTAATAATGGGACGCCTCTAAGTGCATTTCTTGGATTATACCGCCTATATCTAACTGTCCTAAGGGTTTCTTATCAACTGATTACAATTGAATAATCTAAGTTTTGATAAATTAAACCGAAATACCTATCTTTACTGGTTAAACGAATGATAAGTTATCTTGATTTGTAAGGAAAAATGTTGTCAACAAATATATGAACGTCAAATGCTGTTCTACTTTAGTTCTATTTGTTCGAAGATGTTATCTTTACAAAGTTGAATATTTATAAAGCAGGACGTTGGAAGGGACATTTACTGGTTGTTAGACTACAGTGTGTTCAATCAGCAGAGCGCCTTGTCGACACTGTCAATTGAGGTTAATTCGTATGGAGACTGGCCAGGGATCTTTAGATAGCGCCCCTGCATTATTTATTCGTTCAATAAGCTAAATGGTCTAGTAAATAGCGTAATGTTACCATAAATAAATGTTGTGAATTCATTTTATGTCGCTATTTTCTAGTTACACCAATGATACCGCCGTTTAAATTTATTATTTCACTTTTCACGTTATCTTTCTTTGTGGTATGACTAGTTTATTATCGTCTAAGCTTCTGAATGCAAGTCTATTTACTCGAAAGCTATATCTGTCTTAAACGTAATCATTACCATTAATCGACTGTACAAGTTAAACATAAATGATTCTATACGTTTAGGGCGCGGACATCTGAAATGGTGTTTAGTTTACAGTAGAAAGACAATGAACTCGTAAAATCTACGAAAAGACCGACTAAGGTCAGAACAGAACGGGTAAAAACTAACAAATACGTCTGGTGTTATAATAGGACTTTTTATCTAACTTTAACAATCAGTTGTTGTACCTATGTACTTGCTTATGATTCAAAATGTTGTAGGCGTTGTGTAAAAAATAATGACTTCAATCTAAATGCGGACAAGTAGGCACATAACGATGTGTTACTTTACATGTTAATCCGACTGCAACAATCTAACAATCTGTAGGCTCGAACCAGAATCAATCGTTAACAGGAAACTTTATTAATTACTAATGTCTAATTAACTTCGTCCGTTGCTAGTTAACTGGTTATCGGCACCGAATTTTTACGTAACATGAATAATTACGAAGGAAAGAAATCGTTTCTATCATCAATCTATTAATGTGCCAATTTGGAAACATACTTTTTTTGTAAGAATTACGGTATTTTTTGATAATATCGCAGAAACATTTACGATAACTTAACCTTTAGGTTTGGCCGGCCCAAAATTTAAGATCCAGTGATCCTTGAATGTTCCGGTAATTGCTGAGTAATACTTATTCTCGAGTCCTGACTTTTGACCTGATCACTACAAGAATAATTTATCAATGAACATCACATTATAGTGATACGAAACCCGTTTAACGAATATTGCGTCACCGTCAACCGTCGTCGTGTTGCCGACCTTGACAGGATGACCGTTCAGCTCTTGTATTTTATTAAAAGCAAGCAGTATGACTTACTTAGTGTGGGCGTATTAACAGTCTTCAATAAAAAACTGTACCTAATTCCTCGGACGTTAAATTAACCAAAATCTCACGTGTAGATTAATGTCGCTCTTAGGTGTTTGGTACTTCCCTAAGTGGTTTATCCGTTATCCTGTAATAGGGCTCATAATTGTATATCCATCACGGAAGGAAGCTCTACTAGACAGGAACATACCGTATCTATTCAGAAAGCGCCGGTAGCTACAGTACTTAAGTATGAAAGTGGATAAGCTTGAGCTCAGACTTAAGTTACAATGAACTCTAAACATAAGTCTATTTTTAAAATAGATAAAATAGCGTTTGAAGCCTTTCTCATTGTTACCGACAAAGTGGTCTCCTTAACGTCATAAGAAACGGACGAACATAAAATGACTGATAACAACAGTCTATACCAGTTACAGCATATTATGAGTATGTATGAGTCAACTTAACTTTCTTTTTGTTCAATCACTATCGAAGAACAATTGCAGTTTGATTGTGGACGGATAGAGCTGCAAACACCGTTAAATATCTAATTGCGATTTGGCGTTGAACGATAATCTTGATATGATGTTTAGTTTCGTCACGGTTGATTCGTAAACGCGATTATCATTAGCATGACAATAGGTTTGTTGGTAATGTTGGTATGGAGGTCATAGGTCACGCTGTTGCCCTCAAAATTCTGTATGTTCTTCGGTATAATACCGCAAACAATACGACCCTACCCATCGCGTATATGACTCCTTAAAACGATTGTAATACGTCTGCTAAATTCGTTCAAGCAAGTATCACGTCATGCCATCGATTTGCACATGTGTGTAGGTATGTAATTGAGTACATAGCTACGAGTAATTGATCCGTTCCAGGTCACTTGGATTTCGGGCGCAATTCTTACAAATATGACATTCCACTTAAATTAAAATAATACTGTTCCAAAAATTATTGCGTGTGTTTTATCAAGTAACGGTAAAGTCTTATATCTAGAGCCATTATGTCGTAATGTTAGTTCAACCTACTTGAACAGATTAGACTCTTCTAATGTTTTCACGATAATTGAGTGTATGTAGTTAAGTGTACACAACTGTCTATCCATCATAAAGTTCCTTGACCGCATTTTGTGCTTATATTTTATGAAAAAATACGCCTAAATACGTTATAATTTTTAGTTTACCTCGGGCGTCGTATGTGTATCAAATGCCTTCACATCAAGTGTGTTCTTGTGTTAGTCTTGCTACTGGAGCCATGTGTGCGACAGATGCTACCCTCGACTTCAAACTTCCACTTCCAAACAGTTAGGTACTCGTTCAACTTTATGTTAAGGATTGTATAGCTAGCCAAAATTATTTTTCCTTATTCTAAGAGATCCTTTATAGTAGGTTATATTACTTCTAGGTGTGCGAATGAATTAATATTCTTTATTCAGTCTTGACATTTATTGTGATGGATTTTTATGGCAATTCTGAAACGTAAAGCTACATTATTTTACATTGAGATCATTCTTATTTAAAATTTCTGAGCGTCCTTCTATAACATCTTGCGCATTATCTATTCGCTAATCAATTAGCATACGTCCTTAGATTCTTATCCATATAAAGTATATAATTATTCAAATATCTCCATTTCATACCAGAATGTCGGATTTATTGCCGTGAAATGTTTGTGAATGAGGCACCAACTCATGTATTTTGGGGTTACGTAAAATTATATTCGTATAAATTATTACAAGCTGAACCCTACAGTTTACTTTCTAATAATCATGGTACGGGTGTGATAGTGAAAGACTGAGGTTCGAATTCTGTTAGTTAAGTATTTCCTAAATCTTAAGTACGAATGTAATTATGATAACTGGAGGTTATCTCAGATGGAGCGCTGGTGTCAGTCGAATTATCTCAACCGGCCATAATATTTTTTTCGTCATTAGTCGTAACAGAACAGGATGGTGTTCCGTGCACCAACTCTAGAATTAGATTGCCTCTCTCATAATAGGAGATATAATGTAAAATTGGTTCAAATTGCTGCTTGACTGTCGAAGTAGCCATACACGTAATAACTACCTATACTTAAACCGAGGTGTTTTGTACGTTTTTATTATTATAAAATATCTTCTAATGCGCAGACACTGCTTTTTTCATCTCTGTACAGAATTGATTACCTACCTAATTACGTGTGTGTTCATTTTTTAACGTATCATTCTTTGAAATTATAGAATTCTATTCCGTCACAGTTTCTTTAAATGATTGTGTGCTAATAACTGTGACAATTGTAACAATCAATACGTTTATTTCTTTTCAAAACAATCGGTTCTCATATGATCGAGCATGTTCAGAAACACCGTTACTTTTAAGGTCATGATCTCTTTACCACATGTCATTATCTTGCTTGCATACATTTAACTGTTACTTAGTTGTATTTATAACAACTCGAGTGACAAATTAATTGTGTTGAGTAATAGGTACACAGTTTATCTAGTATTTTGCAGTGTTACTGATATACCTATGCCTTTCTTCGCAGCTTTTCACTGTCTTCAAGGTTTTTATGGTATTGCATCGCGCCTTCTCCATTTAAGCTATTTTATTTTGACGGTTTATTATATTATTAGAGAATCGTATAATAAAATCATTATACTGTTATCAGATTATGGAACTCATAATCATAGCTATTGTGCTCGTGTTGACTATAGTAAAGTAACCATGTTTATTTACAATCACCAATCAGTGAACACTCTCATGGGGTTATTGAAATATTACGAAATGACCGTGAAATGAAAACATACGAGCCTACCTACCTACTATACTGGGCACAGGCACACTGTTACAACGGCCTCGCCGAGCAAACCCAACACAAACAGGTCGTTGATACGCGAAAGATGCATGCATTAGTAGGAAAGAGAAAGCTATATAAACATTTTGTGTTGCTCCCGCTCTGATTCAACTACCAATGGCCCTCAAACTGTCAACTTGAGTGTTTATTTTATATTCATTAAAAAAGATCTTTATTTTCACCAACAATGAATTCTAACGACTTTTTTCGAACCGCTCTTCGTGCTGCGAAATTGGTTCCAGGCACCACAGAATTGTTTGAATATTTCATTATAGTGATGTCATTTTCTATCACTTCGGTCTTCTCTCCTAAATAATATTTTAATATAGAAACTTGAAGCTTTTAATTGTCTAAACTTCCAGCAGTAGATATATTCATTGCCTATCGATACGTCCTATAAATGAACGCTTACAGTTTGAGATCCAGCGTAAGACAGTAAACTGTAGGGTCCGCTTTCCCGACCTCCCCGTCGCCTGAGACGTTTTACCCGTCGAAGTTGTTTTAGTCCATGATCGGCCCTCACATAATTTACGGCCACTCTTACCCGTATTACATGACATGATTGACTACCTATTGTTTGTATACCAGTAGCTAAAACTAACACCAATTTTCTCCCTTTGAAATTATAATTTCTTAGATAAACAAGGCTTGACAAATTGGCTTATTATTCAGATTATTCAATGAGATAGAATTTGATTTAAAGGTTTCAAATGCCAAGTAAATTTCCTAACAGACTAATGTTAGCAGTCCTTTACTGAGAACCTATAAATGAATAGAATATTCAACAACGAATGGCGTGTCATATGGAATAACTTAAGTCATTGTTATAAAGTACAAAGAAATACATTTCTCTCTTTCATTTCATACAAAATAGGTTGCAATTTGGAATACCAACTATCTACATATTATATCATACCTAACATTTTTTACGTTAGCCTGTCACGTTGGAAAAAGGTACCGAGTTATTGACTACATGCTTAAAAATTAAATTGTAGTTGCGGGCCATTTGAACTCTCTCGTTACGTAGTTTAATGTGTTTGATCACTAATAATTCTAATAAATCATAAGTTATATGTACCAGAGTGTTGTCATTAATCACAGTTTGATCTGCGTAAAGTTCAAGAGCGTTACGACATATTGTTCTACCTTAACTACACTATATCGTGTTTCTTGCATCATCGTAACTAACGTTCCCATTTGTGTTGAACCCGTTATTATTCTGAACAATCCTATCTTTCTATTGTAATTTTTTAAATGTCACTCGTAAATTGGAACAGCATTTCAGAGGAAACAATTTATCTAATGTTCGGGTCGTGTAGAGCATAAAACAGAAACACAGAAAACTAAATTGACTACTTACATTTTTTAAATGATCTTACCTACTACGATTATAAATATTATAAGCCTAGAGACGATGTTTTTTCTTCAGTATATTTGTGGATTAGTCAACTTTACTACTTTAGCTTGTGGAGTAAGCTCCGATTGTATTTTTAATAAATGTGGAGCTTGTTCTTGTTGGTGGATGCTCATAAAAATGTATATTGTCACCCTGTCACACCTAGTGACTCATACTAACCGTTTTGTAACTTACATTTTTCTGATTCTAACAAGAAGGAACACAGTGTTTTATATTCAAAGCTTGCAAACTACGATTATGTAGTCGTTTCTGTTCATATGCACGCACGGCCGTTGACTGAAGTAAAAGCTCTTTCAATACCTTTCTTTCTTTCTTTCTCTTACATACTCTTGGACAATGAAAACTAGTCTTTACCATTTTAACTTAGTATTACATTCATATTTCAATTTGCAATTGTAAATTAAAACGAAAGTTAACGGATTCAACATTGTTTATGCCTTAGTGCACCGGATGCAAGCTGTCTTGTTTCTTGTTGATATCAGAACCAAATATAGCGAAATACGATCTAGGTCTACTTGAAAATAATTATATCGACATTTTTCTGTAATCGTGTTCAGCCAACATGCACAGATGTCAATTTGCTGAATTAGAAAGTTCATATCAAAGTCATTTAATTAAGCGCGGGCCTACGTCGAAGTTGGATCTTGGATCATAATTTATTTCTTAACACATCTTACTTTATGAGCTAATATCATAAAATCGGGCCTGTTAAAACGTTGTATATCTTCAAATAGGAATTCTAGAAAGACTAAATTACGATGCAATTATACTAGACGTAAACTAAATAATAGAGATAGCTATTAGTACTTTTCCTTGCTGCCATCAATGTATAAGCACGTTTTTTTTCTTTATTGCTATTAATAAAACAACAAACAATAATTTAAAAGAGATGTATGTTTCAGTTGAAAATGTTAAACATTATACAAAATGTGTTAAAAAAATAGAGTAAACTAAAACTCAAGAAAATGCCTGAAATGGCAGTGACCTCTCCCGGCTATCATGGTTCGCCAATTCACGACGGATTTGCTACTATACGAGCTCCGAGAAGCCGAATCAAAATACGGAATTTGGTTGAACCAACTCCTATTGTTAATCTACCTCAAAGACACTCTGAGTATTTTACCTTAAATAGAACGCCAAAAAACTCCTTCCTCATGAGTCCTGAAGTTCAATATATTGCAAATGCACCATCTAAAAATGTCTTCGAAGAAAAGCCTTCTCGGTTGAGTTTAACAGAACCAATATATGCGAAAGTTACACCACCACAGTCTCTATGCAGTTCCCCTGTGAAATATGTGGAGGATAAAAAAGAAAAACATTATGATTCTATAAACACAAAGCCACGACGACGCTTGAGAAGCCTGGAATTACAGGGGGAACAAGAGGTGGTTGTAAGAAACGGAGAAAAAATTGGTATCTGGAGCTTAAATAACGGCGATCGCTTTTCGTATGATCAACACGTACCCGGCAACCAGGATGGAGTGGAACAGCATTCCGTACGGACGGACGTTACCGGATCGTCTGGCGACTGTAGAAGAAGTCATAGTGATCGAGATAATTGCTCGGAATCCTCATCATACCTTACAGATAATGACCGCCCTATATCAAGTTACAGTGACAATTCCACGATACCATCAACCGATACGGAAGACGTTTTAAAAGAATTACCGAATAAATCAAAATTCCATAAATCTCCCCAAAAATTTGCAACATTAAATTTACGAAGACCTAAATTTATTGACCTTAAACCGCCAAGTATCAAAGAGGACCTGACTTACAGAAGCTTGAAGCGAAATAGCATTGGTTATCATTCGGAACCTAATACTCCACTCAATGGAGAATTTGGTGGATTGAACGAGGACCCTAATATTTTAAGTGATGTACACCAGATACCGAGAATGGCTTTGCAAAACAATAGGAATGGCTTCAAAAGATCAGTAAGCGAAACAAACGGTTTTTCTAAACGTCTAAGCTATCGTCATTCATTTAGTGCCGACTTTAGACCACCACCAATACCCAGAAGACCACACAAATGTTGCGAATGTGTTATTGGAACATCGGTTGATGATAATACTGAGGAGTCTTCTAGACCATCATCAAGAACTTTAGGTACTTTGTATGAGTCTCAAGATCCAAAAATTGGTTGTCAAACTATTTTGAGATCAAAACCTCCAGTGCCATGGTGGGAGTTAGCCATTAAGAAGTCTCGATATAAAAGCTGCCCTATATTGGAAGAGGTATGTAAATCTTATATTATTTTGTTCATGTTTTCGATAAAAGTAATTTACTCAGATTTTCTGCAAAAAACGGATGTAGTACGCATATCTAATAATTTATGCTGTGTTTTCTTAGAACTTTCAATGGCGGATATTAGTCTGTAAATTACATTGTCAGGGTGAATCTAATAGCAGAACAGACTGGAAGAAAAAGTTGATCATAAGTCTTGACATTATACCTGCATCTTTTTGCACGACTACTCATATTTGCGCGTACGTCGGTGGCATTATGATATGAATCACTCAAGAGTCGTTTCATTGTTTTCTAATCAACTTTATAATAGACAAGACAGTGGGTAGTAATAACTTGCACATTTTTATAAGACTACATACCTTGACTACGTGTAATGTTCCTATCACTGTATAACTTTCATGTTCGTTTAAGGTGTGGTTTTGGTTCCCCTGAGTTTTATATAATGGGATTATAGATGGTATGTCAGTGACTTATCGGATCGAAACATCAGTGGGGGAAAGTTACAGGCAGGGTAGAGACGTAGCGTGTGCGTGGATACACCTGATGTATGAGCTTTACGTGCATTACACTGTCGACAAAATTTAAATAAACTGCTATTTTATATTCACGGATAGCACTTAACTACACCTACTGTATGTAATTAATTAAAAAATACTATAATTATGTAGTTTAGTAGGTACATAACACCTAAGCGTTATAATTTTAAGTATCCGAAGTACTCAAACTATATTCGTCTTACAATATTGAGCTTATAGAAATCACTGAACCTGCTCCTCGTCGTTATAAATTATGTTCTATCATCTTTAATTCTACAAAAAAAAGTTTTACCTGACTACCAAAAAAGGTACCTTTACGTCTAGTTGGTCAGGTGTTGACTTTATCTTTCATGTGGGAAATAAAATCACCTATCGGTCTATTATGCAATATCCTTTCCCACGATAATAATATATAAGCCTAGCCATCACATTAATATTCCTTGAGAGCGTATAACATCTAATGACAAAGAAAAAATGATGTTATGGTAGATGTATGATGATTAATAATAACTAAGTAATAGTTATATACAGTTTTTTTAGTAATCCCTATCTAAGCAGCAACTAAAGTGTTATCTAAACTTCTTGTCTATATCTTTTAAACATATTTTATAATATTACTAATCTGATAGCTCTACTAAGTATGTACCGTTTACCACGTCCGTCCGTCCGTCCACAATCCACATCGTTAAATGCCGAGATGTTGATTAGTAACTTTTTAATAATGTTTATTTTAAGGGGACAGACATTAAAGCTAGATCGATCTTATAAAACGAAAGAATGAGCTTTCTTTTTCCCAGAATTGTAAGGGTTGAACTCACATCTCAGTGTCCGTGTTCCGCTCATGATCACGTATTAATATATTGGGATCGCACGTGAGATAACTATCGTTCCTTATATACTCTGTGGCATACTCTGTCTTTCCGAAGGTGGCAAGCTCGAACACGGCACACTTTCTTTATGTAGCAGCATCCGCTTTTCTTGAAGGATTTTATTGGGTCTTTGTTTTTTTTGAACGTATAATAAATATCGCGAACTACTTCAGCTGTATTGTACCTTTCGTAGATAGTATACTCGTGACATGCCTTTGTTACAAAACCTTCAAGAGATATGCTAAACATTTTTAAAATGCATAGGTACAACACCTGTATCAATATAAATTAAAATAGAGGTAGGTATACCTATAGCTTTGAATATTTCTCCAATAAGCAGTACAAGCCACATTCATAAATAATAATTGAAGACGTGTAGCCCAGTTACGAGTTCACCGAATAAGGAAGAGTGCACTTGAACAAATAACCCTCTCGTTTAAAATGCCGCCACTGCATTCGTAAAATAAGTACGTCAGTGGGATTCGAGTGGGCAACAAATAACGAGTAATATTTTACTCCTACTCTGTAACAATTTTAAAAGTCGATTCCTGTTCGGTGTCGCCAAAATTTTAGGCATAAACCCACAATCATAACGAATTTGGATGAATGTAACATTTCGTAAAAAGTATTCATGACTTTCTTAAGCTAAGTATCTAACTTTGTTTTCAAGTACCTACCGACCTACCACTGCGGTGTTATTTAGATAAGAACTTTCATTGAATGAAATTTAACCATACACAAACATCCAAAGGCAATAAAAAATAATCAACTGTCTATCATTTGTATTGCCGCATTAAATTGATTGTAGGTACTGCATATAGAAAATATTTGGAACTACAAACCGTTAGCTTACAACTAGGCAACAATAACTTAACCTTAATTAAGAGGCATGAAACAATTTGTAGCATTGAATACTTAGGTATGTAGAACAAGCTCTCTTTTTTGTATTTATTCTTCTACAAAAATAGCCTCACATCACATACTATAAAAATGCACATCCTTAAACGTCTAAAAACATGCCATACGGATTATATTTTTTTTATTTTAATTGTTTTGCAAAAACCTAGGATATTTTGATCTTGTCATTAAGCTTTTAAAACACGGCTGTTTCAGCAGCTGTTGATTAATAATTATTGCCACCCACCTGCGTTTGCGCATTTCATACACTTATCCGCAATGTACTTGTAGGTAGAATAAAAACGTCTATAGGTATGTCCGTTTACTGCGCAGCGGATCGTCTCTTATTACGTTTTTCTAGATTCAATTGTAAATGCAAATGTTTAAATACATTAAAATTTAATTTATTCAAATAATTGCTCCTTGCGTAGTTCATTTGTTTGCGTATGATTGATTACGGGGACGACATTCCAAATGCCGATATTGGTCTACCTTCTAAGGAATGTGACTGAATTACTTAAAGCTGAAACCTGGAATCTAATGCCACGAAACAGGTAAAGCGAGACTTTCGTAACAATAAATTATTTGCGCGGAACCACCACACATTTACAACAATGGTGGATTGCCTGTTTACATCGGCAGTCGGCACGCGCAAAAGGTGCCTCGAAGGCCTGGGGGAGATCTATCAATGACGCCTGACACACCATAATTAGTTAAGCAAGTTGTCGGGTAACAGGTGAATGGAACTATTTACATGGTGTCTGTCTGAATTACAACGAATTTATCTTCTGGTATTTTTAATTTTATTACATTGAGGTATACACGCACTATGCATGTTTGAGGGAGGGTCTTTACCCTCCATTTTAATTTTGCTAAGAGCGTTCCTGTGACGCGGCAAACAAAGGGCCCCTTGTCCAGCTACGCCCACGACCACCTATTACGAGGTTTATATAGCAATTTACTTCGATGAGTCACTGCAGTAACGTTATGTATCAGGAGTTTACAACCAATATTTATGACAAAGTTACATCAGTAAAATTGTTTTGAGCCCTGATACGACCGGTTTGTCGACGATTCAACTCATCTATCGCTAGCGCGAGCAGACCAGTAACTCGTTCCGTATGAAGTTATAAAGGTATCTCTCGGTTTGTGGTCATATCCGATTACTTTAACCCAGTAGAAATCACAGTTATGTTGGTCAGTCTGAAGGAAGCTTGTTAATTGTATTTAAACGCAAGATAATTTTAAGCTTTGCTCTTTATGGAGTAAATAATTGTGACGCGGCATTCATTAGTGATTAACTTAATTGTTCAGAAAACAGCTGATTAATTAAAAATAAATTATCTTCTTCACGTGATGCTGTTGGTACTAGAATATAGATTTTAAACTAGTTACAAATGTAGGACATTAGTATAATTACAATAGGTACCTCCTTGCAAGTTCTTTGCTGACTGTAGCAACTGTCGAGCAGGGGGCTCGAGTTCACTTCTCGTGCCTGTCAAATTTTCCGATGCATTTTTCTTTGAAGATCTTTGTAACGATTCATTATTGTTTTAGGCGCACGTAGTGTCAGCGTTCGAACAGAGCCTGTCGAACATGACGCAGCGACTCCAGCAGCTCACAGCCACCGCTGAGAGAAAGGTAATAAACACGCGCCAGTCGCCAGCCGCCAGTCACCTAGCCGCTCCTAACACTTTACATAATCTACATTTATTCATACACACGAAATATACTAGACAATATCAATATTCCATTCGCTATTTCTAAAACCAAACACTATAACTGATTTATTCAAATTGAATAACATGTACATTTATATGTATGTATATTGTTTACTGAACCCACTATTGTATACTGTAATAAATAATGCTTTGCACCGCGCAAACGTTGCCATCCAGACAGACAATGGATATAAAAACCTACCTACTTATACAAAGAAACACGCAGAAAAGGAACTTTTTCATATTAGATTTTTAATATCAAACCGTGGTCGAACCCGCAACATTCTACGTCACAAGCGTGTGTTCGCCTACAAAAAGCTCGTCTACTACGAACAGTATTTGTACAAAATTTCATTAATTAGTAACAATTCTCATACATAGTTCAAGTACTTGCATACATACTTTCCTACCACGCCTTACGCGATAACAATCTATTAGAAGAAGAACTGCGTGTGAACACTCAAATATAGGCACTGTTTCGGTCGGACCGGTTCTTACGGATGCAAATTACTTTCTTTTAATTACTGTCTCTGTTTTGTTAATTACTTTTTGTTTTTATAGGACTCCGAGCTAACGGAATTGCGGCAGACGATCGAGTTGCTGAGGAAACAATCCATCCAAGCTGGACTTACGACGGCGCATATGCAGTCGATGGGCATTCGAGCGGACGGTGTTAATGTCACTGGACAGGTAAATAATGCTCCCGTGTCTCCTCAGACCATATAACATTACCTTGTGATTACTAGTATAGGTAAGGGTAGGTACATTCAATTGGTTTCTATAGGTAAACTTCCCCTGAATAATGAATCTCCAAGCATGGTACTTTCCAACTATATATTTTCTTCTTTTACTTTTCTCAACTTTGATACACGTCTGGGCTCTGTGTCGCCCTTATCCCCAATGATCTCATTTGCCTAGCATTAGTTTCAAGTGACTTGTTATTCTTTTTATAAACAGTTTTGCAACTGTAAGAGCCAAACTAGTGATGATTCAATTCAAATTAGCTTTAATAAAGTAAACCTTACAATATGGATATCTTACTGACGTGCAGACCTATCTACCGGCTTTGCAAGGGTGTCCAGTCCACGGTACAACTTCCGGAATTGTCGAACTAAATTATAGTGAAAGAAACCGTATCGACTGTTGCATAGTTTATAAACAGGACGAAAACTACGACTTAGCTGTAGGTACTTAGATGTTTACAACAGATAAGTGAGCGTTTGATCGCTATCATACAGATACTCGTACATAGAAAATGCTTTATTGTACTTAAACTCAAATTATACGATGCGGTCTAAGATTAAGCACGCTTAATGCTCATCTAAAGGTTGCCTAATCATTCGTGAAAAGAAGTAGTGGAACGGATTCCGACTCGTCGCATTGAACCAATGTATCGGAACTATCTATATGAAATAGCAGAAAATTATCCCAAATCCCTGTTTTCGTTATCTTACTACGTCGCGTCGTATGCTTTTCGATACTGGCACAATACATTGGAAAGGTTAAAGGCGATCTTTAACACCTCCACCTATCGACTCCCTTCGATAGTCAACATTTTCACTTTGATTTCTCTCGGTGTAGAAAACGAGCAAAAACCGCAATAACTTTAATGATTATGCAGTTGTCTGCTTATTTGCCTCATGACAGTGACATGGCAGTCCGAATGTGTCCAGTGTCTGAGCATAATGAGTTAACTTCGGCAATAAATGTCGTGGGAACTAATGCAACTTCCTATTTAAAATGAATTTGCATTTTAAACGCATCATCGAATTCAATTCGACAAGTTCACATCGGGAACTAGTCATTACAGTTCCATATACTGTCAACAAATCGAGGTTTCAAAATGTACGCTTCATTAAAATAAAATATCCCATGTCTGATCCGTGCTTCAAAGATAATTTTATCTCAATTAGTATTCGAGTGAAGTAATGCCGATATGTCGGTCAATGCGATCAGCCATCGATCATTATGCATTATGCAATTTAGTATCTCCTATCGACTTCAAGTGCATCTTTGGTTTAAACGTACCTATACCTACCAATATTTCCCGGAACTAATAACGATGTTCTAGATACCGAACCGACCATTTAAATGCGGGATTGATGTTCAATAAGAAGATATAAATAAGGTTCGGCTAACATTTACATTAAATTGGCAGTCAATAGATATGTCCCCGTTCCACATACTGGAGAAGCGATGAAAATGTACAAAGTGTACAATGTTAGAGCCAGGTTTCTCTTAGGTTATAGGGTTTCATGCGAATCTCGCGTTAAGTATACATGATGCGGCACTTTCAAAATGCAATTTTACCTAACATGGATACAATGACGAATTGCTTACTTAGGTACTACCAAAGGTTCTAAAACATCATAAATCATTTTAGAATTGTTCAAGAGAAATTCGAAACGTACATATTTCATACACGCTGAAAGTAATGACTACCTACTTCATACATAGTTTATACTTACGTCTTAGAAAATGTTATTTTGTCTTATATCGATTGTAGGGAGTGTTACTAAGACATAAACATATCAACGACCGCCACAGAGCGGTAACAATTTACAACTTTCAGTCAGTAAACAGTGAAAAACGGCTTCTGTTATATCACTAATTGCAGTTGAAAGTCTGACAATGATATAAATACTAACGCATAAGCTCTTTATTATAATGACTTAATCTAATGTAAGCGTAACCACACGAAAAGTGAAATTTTACTGTACACCTACTCTGCCCGCTTGTAAAATAATGGTACTGATGGGATAAGGCAGCGTTTCCACCAGATATGCGCGAGGATGCGTAGCTAAGGATAAAAAAAACATTGAAAACCAATAGCATTGCTCTACTTACCTAGCCTCCTCCCCTTAGGCTTTTCCATCTGAGCTGCGTTAAGCAAGGTAAACGGGGCGATTCTATGTGCACCAACAAACGCGTCCAAAGCATTGTATCCTCGCATATCTCTGGTGGAAAAGCAGCCGAAGTCAGTACAAGTAAGATAAATCGATGTCCAATGTCTTCTTAAATAGTCCAACGATGCCTTTAATATAGCCGTAGGTGGGATACACTAGATCTTACGACACGATTTTCTTCCGTAGGATCCTAGCATAAATCAAACGCAGCAAGGCTCGCCTCAAAGGACGCTTCAGACGGGGAACGGTGCGATCACCAGACACCTGTCCACGGACAGCGTCTCCAGTATCAATAGCCTTAGCAGTGGCTCATCCGTGCCCCACGATAAGAAACATAAGAAGAAAGGATGGGTAAGTTACTACACATTTACTCCCTTACTTATAAACGATGACTAAGTCAGTAAGTTATGTAACGGTTATCTCTGTCTCTTAACTTTGAAACTCATGTCACTGTAATAGACAAACGATACATAGTTTATGCAGCTGTTTATCAGTAAGGGGGCTTGTGGTTAATACCTTTCATTCCCGATATCCATTGGGATCTGTTAATAACCGAACCTGAAATTTTCTTTTGACCTCAACTACTCGTAGTCGTATACCAAAGTCAAACAATGAAGGCTCTGAGAGTAGGCCTAACGTGCAGCGCAACAGCACATTTAGGAGCAACTCATCATCTTTTATGTGTAGGTACATCATTCATTTGGCTTGCGGCAGTTTTCTTAATACTATAAAATTTCCATAATATTGAATCCTAGATCATTCAATTAACATAAACCATAGAGGATTGACTACACCAAGTAGATAAATAAAGTTTAGTTATAGTTTAGCTCTAGTAGACAATCAAATAAAGTCCTTCCCATTAGTTTAAGGGAGCATCTCATAACTCCTTCGGGTCGTAAAGTTAAAATTAAGTCGTAAATTCACAAGCGTAAAATAGAACACTCAAGAGCCTAGTATTGAATTCAACTTTATTGACTTGGCGTGTTCATAATGTGTGAATTTAGACAAGCGTGAGTGTTCTAGGAATATGCTCGAAGGGAAAGACTCGCTGTATCATTCTGTTGAATATTTAGTCTCGTGTCTGTCTCATCTGCAAATAAATGTACGTTGCATATAGGTTTCAATAAGTATGTTAGGTTGCTAACGACTATCATTCATTATTGTATAATATGTAGTATATCCGTTGTCTAGTACCCATAGTACAAGCCCAGTGCTTAGTTTGGAACTAGATTGAGCTGTGTGTAACGTCCTGCGATATTTATTATTGAAATATTAAATGCTTTGAAAATATCATCAATATTGTTGATTAGTTCCTACTTTTGCGTGATTAAAACGGATCTCCGAACAGGTTTTTGCGTATGATTTACTCGGTATAGACCAGTATACACTATACATTACCTACTTTGTTAAATTAGTTTTGTAAACAAGATCGAATATATCCCCTGTTTGCAAACATCGTAATTGTTTACAGGTTTTATTGCGATATTAGGTGATTTTCGTGCGTGTCCCGAAACATAAATTGTAAAACGACGTTGTTAAGAATGATTTATCGTTAAAGCTCAATAAAGCTTTTGCAAGCTCAAATTACTTAAAATAACTGCCTATTAATACTAAATAGCTAACCGTTTTAGGTATTGTATTATTAACTTATATAAGCTAAAATAGCTACACAATGACGTTTATGTAAATAAAATGTGCATGCCACTTTACTACGTCTTTGAAATATAAGATTTGTAGTAGTTAGCTAATTACGAAGAGACGTAGGTATATTACAAGTGTACCTACCTACCCATTTGAATCGTTATTATCGGACATTACGTACTAATACGTTCTGTACCAACTTGTGTAATTTTGAACAATTGAGCCTACCTATTGCCATTCGTTGGCACTTACAATATCTTATAACAACATTAGACATTTTTATGGGAATAGATAGTTTACTGGCAATTGGTCATGTGCAATTTGGACATGCGAAACAATAAATAATCGGTCATTACTACACGCTATTGAATTAATTGCATTAGAATTTAACTAGAAGGCGGGACTAGCCATTTTCAAAAAATCTCTTTGACTTCTCTTTATAAATGATTAGCTGCGTCCCGCGGTTTCACCCGCATAAGTCCCGATACCGTGAAAATATCGGGATCAAAAGTAGCCTATGTTACTCAGGGTGAATGTCGCTTTCTAATGGTGAAAGAATTTATGAAATCGGTTTAGTAGTTTTTGAGTTTATTCATTACAAACATACAGACACACATACACAAAAAATACAAATCTTTCCTCTTTATAATATTGGTGTAAGATATGTTTACTGATCCCTTTTAATTAGCAAAACAAATGATTTATGAAAAATATAAAATATTCAATAATAAATGATATTTGATGCTAAAATCGTTAAATTAAATCGATCAAGTCATTTTGAAGATAAATGGGAACATTCGACTGCGCACGCTCCGCAAAGAGCTCGCTTCTCTTAGAGAAGAGCAGGCGAAGTCGCGGTGCACCCATGCATCCCAGCCTACGCCCGTTCAGTTCCCTAGCGCTGGCCACCCTGAGGCGCGACACAACGCGGAACTGGAGGCCTTCCGTCGTTCCCTCATGGTGGACCTGGGAATGATGGTGAGTGCGAAGCTGGCCTCAATAGACGACAGGCTCCTACCTGCCCCGCGTCTGCGTCCGCCGTTAGCGGCAGACCGAGCCCGAGAGGTCATGGAGGTAGAGTTTCCTCCTCTGCAGGCCCCCTCCAATAAGGGGAAAGGCCAGGGTAAGAAAACCAAAGGCCCTTCGTCGCCTTTGACCCCTACCCCTGTGCCCTCACTCCCAGTCCTCGCGACTGAAAGTCAGGCAGAACTGAGCCCACCGCTCCCACTTGCCCAAAAGGGTAAGAAGAAGAGGAAGAAGAAGGGAAAGAACGCGACTTCCTTCCCCCCAGCCCCACCGGCTGACATCGCAGTTGCCGGGCCGTCCTCGGCCAGACCGGCAGCACCTACACCAGCTCCGTCCAGGGAGTGGGTGCGTGTTGGAGGCAATGGCAGACGGGAAGCCAGTAACAAACCGCCGACTTCCTCGGAGCAAAAGAAGACGGCAAAAAAACCGAAGCTTCGGGTACCTAAAACGGCAGCCGTCGTCATGACGCTGCAACCGGAGGCCGAAAAAAGTGGGATCACCTACGCTACGGCGCTGTCGAAAGCCAAGTCGGAGATAGACTTCTCCCGCCTTGGCATTCCAGGCTTACGCCTACGCAAGGCGGCAACGGGGGCCAGAATATTAGAGGTCGCCGGGGAGGATAGGGAGAAAAAGGCCGACGAGCTGGCGCAGCTCATCCAGCAGACGCTGGGCGAACAATGCGTCCGAGTTCAGCGCCCAAAGGCTACAGCGGAAATCCGAGTGACTGGCCTCGACGATTCCGTCACGGGCCCGGAACTCTGGGCCGCAATAGCCAGCGCGGGTGACTGTGCCATTGAGTCGGTCACAATTGGTGAAATCCGTCAGTCCGCGGGGGGTATGGGTGCCGCATGGGTACGATGCCCAATCGACGTGGCTAAAAAGCTCTCAAGCGCCGGCCGCCTCCTTGTCGGCTGGGTGTCAGCTAGTGTAAAGCTACTGACACCCAGAGAGAGGCGGTGTTTCAGGTGCCTCGAAGCCGGGCACGTGCGCGCACAGTGCAAGTCAGAGGTCGACCGAACCGACCTCTGCTATAGGTGCTCCGAACCGGGACACAGAGCGAGCAACTGCTCGACAGCCCCACGCTGCACTCTGTGCGTGGCGGCTGGGCTTTCGGCGGGACATCAAGTCGGTTCGAAGACCTGCAAGGCCTCCAGGCCCAATAATAAGAAGAAGGTAGCTGTTGCAGTCGGCCCAACGCCACTGACTGCAGCTGTTCCGACACCTTCTGAAGCCCCCGGGACTTCCCAAGAAGGCATAATGGATGCTGACGAGGGCTTCGAGATCGAGTGTCCCTGATGGATCAAGCCCACATCCATCAACTGGTGCAGGTCAACCTCAACCACTGTAGGATGGCACACGACCTGCTCGTGCAGACCGTGGCCGAGGAGGGGATAGAGATCGCCGTACTCTCGGAGCCTCTGTACATCCCCGAGAGGAGCAATTGGATCGCGGACGCGGCGACCCCAGCGCTGGTCGCGATAGTCCCGTCCAGGGCACTTTGCATCCCGCCTCCTAAACCCATCGCCCGCGGCGTGGGTTACGTCGCGGTGCTTTGGAAAGACGTGGTCGTCCTCGGGGCGTACTTTTCACCGAACCGGGGCGACGACGAATTTGAGTCTTTCCTGGGCGAGGTTGGGGCCATTTTAGACCGCACACAACCTCGCCCGGTACTCCTCCTGGGAGACTTAAATTCATGGTCTGCGAGGTGGGGCAGCGTAAGGGCCAATTCCCGGGGTCTGATCCTGGGGCCGTGGATAGACTCCTACGACCTCGAGGTCCTCAACCGAGGGAGGACAAGTACCTGCGTGGCGTCTCGGGGAGAGTCCATCGTGGACGTCTCGTTCGCCTCCCCCGCACTTGCCCGCAGAGTGCATGACTGGAGGGTTGTGGAGGAGGTGGAATCTGGCTCGGACCACAGGTACATTCGATTCCAGATCTCCACCCAGACCTCCAACCCCGCGGTCCAGTCCTCGCGGAGAGACCGCCCTCGATGGGCACTGAAGCGGCTGGATAGTGAGCTGCTCGAAGAGGCTGCCATCGTCCAGGCATGGGTGCCCGTGCCGGACGACCTGGAAGATGTACATGCCGAAGCCGAGTGGCTCACCCGGGCCCTGTCCAGCATGTGCGATGCGGCGATGCCTCGAGTGAAGTCGCGAGGTCCTTCGCGGCAGGTGTACTGGTGGTGCGCGGAGGTCGCCTCCCTGCGCACCGCCTGCGTGGTAGCGCGCCGCCCGTACACTCGTCACCGGAGTCGTCGCCGCGGTCGCCGGCTTGCGCCGGGCGAGGTGGACGAGGTAGAGGAGGAGCTGCACGCTGCCTACAAAGCAGCTAAAAAGGCCCTAAAAACGGCTATCGCCGCATCGAAGGACCGGGCCCGCAAAGAGCTCCTGGAGTCTCTTAGCGAGGACCCATGGGGCGTCCCTATCGCTTCGCGAGGGAGAAGCTTCGGCCATGGGCTCCGCCGCTAACGGAGACGCTCGACCCCGAGTTTGTCTCCGAAGTGGTCTCTGCGCTTTTCCCAATCAGGGAAGAGCACGTACCGCCGCAGATGGTCCCGCCTACATCTTCGGGGCCGACGGTCGAAGAGGAGTCAGGAGAGGTAACCGCACAGGAGCTGAAGATGGTCCTCCGTCGCCTCAGCGCCAAGAACACCGCCCCCGGGCCCGATGGCATACCGGGGCGCGCGGTGGTTCTGGCCTCGAGGCACTTGGGGAATCGTCTTCGGAGGCTGTTCACCGTTTGCCTCGAGCGCGGGGAGTTCCCGGCTCGATGGAAGGTGGGCAGCCTCGTGCTCCTGCGGAAGGAGGGGCGTCCGGAGGACCTACCGTCGGCGTATCGGCCGATTATCTTGCTTGATGAGGGGTGCAAACTCCTCGAGCGGATAATCGCCGATCGCCTAACGTGCCACCTCACCCGAACTGGGCCGGATCTTTCGGCACACCAGTTCGGGTTTCGGAGGGAGCACTCAACGGTGGGGGCCATCCTCCGAGTGAAGGCCCTTGCGGAGGAGGCCGTGGACGGGGGAGACGTGTTGCTCGCGGTGTCACTCGACATCGCAAACGCGTTTAACACTCTCCCCTGGGCCTGCATTAAGGAGGCTCTAATCTACCATGGGGTGCCGGTCTACCTACGGCGAATCATTGAGTCCTATCTGTCGGATAGGCTCATCAATTTTGACAGCCGCGACGGGCCACGTACGTGGAGAATGTCATGCGGTGTTCCACAGGGGTCGGTCCTCGGACCTCTCCTGTGGAACATCGGATATGACTGGGTGCTTCGCGGTGCCTTGCTCCTGAACCTGGACGTGACGTGTTACGCCGATGACACGCTGGTCACGGCCAGGGGGAGCACTCACCGCGAAGCGGCCATTTTGGCAACTGCGGGGGTCTCGCACATAGTGCACAGAATCCGGCGCTTGGGGCTGGAAGTGGCCCTAAGCAAAACGGAGTGTGTGGTGTTCCACGGCCCGCGGAATAAACCGCCGCCTAATTTTCACCTCACGGTAGGCGGAACCCACATCGCTGTCGAGTCGACGTTAAAATACCTCGGATTAGTCCTCGACAGCGGGTGGAATTTCCGGGCGCACTTTGCCCGGTTGGAGGGAAGGCTGGTTGGCACAGCAGGGGCACTCGCCAGGCTACTGCCTAACATCGGTGGCCCCAGCGTATATACCAGGCGCTTGTACATGGGGGTGCTTCGCTCCATGGCGCTGTACGGCGCCCCGGTGTGGGCCGCCTGTTACTCTGATGGCGTCATCAGGACACTCTGCCGCGTGCAGAGACTGATGGCCATCAGAGTGTCGCGAGGATACCGCACGGTATCGGGCGAGGCGGCAGCCATCTTAGCTGGGTCCCTCCCTTGGGACCTCGACGCGAGATCCCTCGCGTCACTCTACGCGTGGCGCGAAGATGCGCGAAGTCGGGGCAACCGCCCGGCGCAAAGGGAGGTGGACGAGCGCAGGGAGGAGCTCCGTCAGGCCCAAGTGGGGGTGTGGCGGACGAGGCTGCAGCAACCGAGGGCCGGTCTATGGACCGTGGAGGCCACCAGGCCAGTACTGGAGGATTGGCTGAGCCGAGGGCATGGCGCTCTCTCGTTTCGCCTCACTCAGCTCCTTACGGCACACGGATGCTTCGGCAAGTTCCTGTGCCGTATACGCAGGGAGGCGGACGAGAGTTGCCATCACTGCCCCGCTAGCGTAGACAGCGCCGAGCACACGCTCACTGCGTGCCCAGCATGGGCCCAACAACGGCATACACTGAGGGGGACCGTTGGCCACGACTTGTCTCTGCCGGCTGTGGTTCGCGCTATGGTCAACAGCGACGAGGCCTGGCAAGCCGTCCGTGCCTTTGCGGAGGACGTAATGTCCTCAAAGGAGGATGCGGAGAGGGCTCGTGAGCTCCTCCGCGGCACGCAGCGCCCTAGGCGCAATCGGCGAGTGGTCAGAAATGACCACTTGCCACCCTAAATGGCTCATGGCGGCGGACTCGGGGGGGTCCGTCGCCGTACGAGAGCCCGAGATGGCGGCGGCGTGTCCGCGCCGCCACTCGAGGGGGTTCTGCCCGTAAGGGACTATTTGGAGAGGAGGTCTGACGGGACCACCCGCCGCCGGAGCAAGCTGACGTATTGCCGCAGCTTCCGGCTTCGCTCTGGCTCAGCGGCGAGAAGGACACCGTGGGTTTTTAGTGGGTATACCCTGGCCACCTACCACCTTCGGCCAGGGGGACCCCCACTCACCGGGCCGCTCTCCCCCGAGAGCGGCCTGATGGTCTTAATAAGATTTTCCCACGATAAAAAAAAAAAAAAAAAAAAGATTAACAAACGCACAACCTCTCACCTTAAACGGCTATTCCTCCTCCGTTGTATCATGGATACAATTCAAGAAGAATCATAATCAATAACAGTAACTCAGAATAAAGACATGACTTTTATGGTAAAACGCCTTGTCGTCTAGAATCATAGCTAAGCTACAGAAGTGAACTAGACTAACAGGTCCATTAAATTAGCAGACGATTATTGCTAATCAACAACTTCAGGCCGGGCGCACTTTGAATACGTTTCCGTTTGAATTTCATTCGTACGCGTATGTCGTATTCGTCGTACTATAGTACGGAGACGTACGAACAATCCCATCCTACCAAATACTATGAAAGCGCGCAGACTGACTGACAAACTCAAATTTCTTCGCAGTTACGATCATCGTTCACGAAGGCGTTCTCTCGTAACGCCAAGATATCGAAGACGGCGAAACACTCGTCTCTGGGCCAGCTCTCCTCCCAGGACAGCTCGTCTGGCTCCCACCACTATGACGACCCTCACACGATCAGAGAGGGGAGCAACGAGAACAGTCTCGAACATTCCCACGAGGCCTTGCCCGAGGTTAAGGAGAAGGCTAACGCCACAACCAAGACTGATGAACAGACCAAAGGTAAGATTCTGTTATTCAACTAATAACAATAATTTGCCATTAATCCAGATCTCCTATATGCATGTTCTTAAATACATTTACATTTTGTCCGTTTATAGGTTTTTAGTTTGTAGTTTAAGTTTAGCAATATTAATAGGTTTAACCGCTATATCACGTTGTTTCGGGAGGAAAAAACATATAGGAGTTTCTCGTTTATCCTATGAATGCAAGTACTTTATTACTTGCATGCAGACTTTCGCCTTTACAATACTAGTAGGAGGTAATTTCACTATAATATGTAACATTTAATAACTTAATCTATCCAAACATAAATGTCTATAAAGCCGTTACTAACTAGATGAAATTAGAAATTTTCCGTTTGAACAAACAATGCTTGACGCTGCCGCTGCCCTGCTCGACCATTTAGCCCCGAGTGAAAGCACTGGATCATTGATGTGACGCCTGAAGTACGCACAATTAGACTCCCGCTCCATGTTAACCGCCTCAGGCTGTTTAAACAATAAACAGATCGAGGTGAAATTGTAGAATCAATTTGCCGACGAACATTATTATTTTAATTTATCATAACTGTCATAGAACCTGTGTGTATCTACCAAGTTTCATTAAGATCTGTTGAGAAATTCTATCTGTAGAGGAGAACCAACATACATACGAACAAACATACTGACAGACGAAAGTAATTTTTGCAGCTGAGACGTTTGCCTGGCTTGGTCAGAAAGTATTTTACACAAAAAAAATACAGAAAGAAAAACAAAGACAGAAAGTTTTTTTTTTTTTTTTAGTATTTGACTAGACGTCAGGTGTCGGGACTAAAAACTAAATATTATTCTTTTACAGAGTAGAAAGTATTTTATTATTTGTGACCCAAATTGAGACCTAATTAGGTACTCTGTGTGAAATGTCATAATTATATTGTATTGCATTGTTTAATATGTGCTAATAAATCACTTACTATTATCTTATAGTCGTTTTTTAGCTTATTAATTTACATTCATGTTTCTAGATAAAGAAGACGCGCATTTAGTCGACGAACTGAAGCGGCAATTGAGAGAAAAAGACTTGGTGCTCACAGATATACGATTAGAAGCTTTAAGCTCAGCCCATCAGTTGGAAAGTCTTAAAGACACTGTCATTAAAATGAGGGTAAGTTATTAATTAACTAAATAATGTTGTCTCGACTTTCTGTAGGTAACGGTTTCGCTGGGCGTTTTCCGTACATAGCAACAAAATTAGTAGGTAGGGTCGCGATGTTATCCTTTACTGTAAGAGCGATATTAAACAAGTTTTCATAAACCGTATAAAATATATAATTGTTTCAGAATGAAATGTTAAACCTAAAACAAAACAACGAGCGTCTACAAAGGCTAGTGACGTCGCGGTCTCTGGCCGGCAGCCAGAGCTCGCTCGGCACCGGCGGCTCCGCTGTCGAAGACCCCAGGAGGTTCAGCTTAGCTGACCAGGCCACCATGCACCAGGTAACACTTCACACCATTACAACTAATTATATTTATTCAATAACATTTCACATGATCCTTTTCAATCGCCTTAGGGCCACCTCACTCAACATACTTTTTCAAATATTTTGTTTAGACGCGCATGAAACTCATTTTTTTCGGGTTCCGTAGCCAAATGGCAAAAAAGGAACCCTTATAAATTCGTCATGTCTGTCTGTCTGTCCGTCCGTATGTCACAGACACTTTTTTTTATCTCATCGTCGCATTTAGAGATATAGTGGAATAGGAGCAATATTTCTTAATAAGTACAAAAATTAAGGGGGGATGAATCAACAATTTCGTCGTGATGTTGTTAAAACAAACACACCATCTCTACAGAATTCCCATTATTCTCAAGTGTATATTTCTACCTCCAGGCGACAATAGACATGCACTCACAACCTCTCGACCTAGACTTCAACTGCATCTCATCGACCCCTACCATGGACTTCTCGAAGAAAGGCTCTCCTAACTCGACGATGGTCGAACCGATTTACGGCAACAAAGCCGCTTGCGAGTTGAACGAAAACAGCGAGGCTTTGCTCGGCGCGCTCAATGGCACAAGTGATTTGTTTGCGAACGGACTCAATGCGTCGGAAAGACTTAGCGGAGATTACGATATAAACACCGTTCTGCCGCCGCCGAAGAGTCGAGAACTCGCGATAGGGGAAAGTTACTCCGATATCGGTAAGCTTTGTTGAAATCTTCATTGTTACAACATTCATAAATCCCTTTCATACTGCCTTACTAGAATAATGAGCATACCATGTAACTTGTTCTTGTTAGACGTAATTCATACCTATTGCTTCAAATCTATCTATATAAAAGAAAGTCGTGTTAGTTATACTATTTATAACTCAAGAACGGCTGAATCGATTTGGCTAAAAAATTATGGGGAGCTAGCTTAGAACCAGAAGACGGACATTGACACTTTTTTTTTGAGACCATGACAGTCTGCAACCTTGACATTCTGCGACCATGACATTTTGCACCCGCATTACATTATGCAACTTGGTCAAACCGGGAGCAACATTGTGCACTTAAACGTTTTTTGTCTCTAAGGTGGAACAAAGTTCGCCAGGTCAGCAAGTTTCTAATAAAGATATTAAATCTATTTTTGAACAAACCATAGCCTTCTACCGTGTAGGTATAATTAAACCCGCAATAGTAGAAATCGTTTCCGGATACCGGATCTAAGCAATTGAAATCCGGAAATTAACGAGATTTAGCCGGCAGCTATTTCAATTCTAGTTGTGCGATGTACGCAAAAGTACTTACTGATCAATAGATAGTAAAGTGAAGAGTGAAAGGAATGTTTTTCCTAAAATACCTCAGTTAATAATATTAAATTATTGTGCTGTGTAATGGTGGCCATAAATCTTCGATACCAATATAATTGCGGTTCGCAACTTCGCTCACTATCGATAGGTGTTGCTATTAAGTCATTTTGGACCTACCATAAAAACTAATAATTGCTCAAAACAAAACACTTTTCTACTATCCAATTAATTTTATGATACCTAGCTGCGCTGGTTACAAGGTTTCTCCCGTAAAATACCAGAAATATGGATATAAAAATTTGCCGGGTTAGTTCAGGTCTCCAGCTATCTACACATCCAGTTTGGGGGCGTCCATAAATTACGTGAGATGTTTAAGGGGGGGAGGGGGTCGAGTCAAATCTCATCTAATCTTACGTTGGTGAGAGGGAGGGTCTCGGCAAATATCACGCAATTTTTTTTCTGATTGAAACAAAAAAAAATTATACTATTTTGGTCCAAATCCAGATTGTACACACTGGAAAAAAATTCCATTGTTAAATTTTTATTATATTTATAACTCTCAGCAATATTGATTACTATATAGTCTTAACTAGTCGTAAATAAAAGCACGAAGCATTTTTTTTTTCTTTTTACAATAACAATCCAACGCGTTTACTTAAGAAACCCACATTTTGAAAAATCTCACGTGAGATTGGAGGATAGGGGAGGGGGTTGAATAAAATCTCACGACATCTCACCAGGGGGGAGGGAGGGACAGAAAATTTCAAAAAACACCTCACGTAATTTATGGACGCCCCCTTTTCTCGCAATTGGTTAAGTAGTTTTTGCTTAAACATACATACTAACTTACATGCATCTTCAAACATACGCCATACGCCATTATCTTCTTCTTCGTGTCGATGGCACAAAAAAATTGTCAGGGTAATGAGGTTAAATCCGTCCACTCCAGTATATTGCGAGGTCTTCGGAATTTTCATAGGCTGACATCAGAACACCATTACGCCATTATAATCAAAACGTTCCTCCACAGGTGTAGCAGATAGTCAAGGCGACACGACCGACGGAAAGAAAATAGCTATCGCAGTATATTTAGGACAGCCCGAGACATTCCAAAGATACTTCGAAGAGGTTCAAGACACACTGACAGAGTCCGAATGCAGATTCTACGCGAAGCAATCAGCCAGCGCTTACAACAACCATTTCGATAAACAACCCAGCTTCGACTCACCGAGAATGTCACAAACTCATAGCCCAGAGACAGAACAACAAGACTACCCACCCATTAACAAATCTAACACAAACAGCTTGAAAAGCAACAAATCAACACACAGCAGTTCCTACAAAAACGTGTACAACACAGACTCTACCATCAACTGTAACGAGTACACAATTGCGTACACTTACATCTCAGGGAAAACGACTTGGCAGAATCTAGATTACATAGTTAGAAAGACGTTCAAAGACTACCTGTCTAGAATAGACTTGGGTACGAATCTCGGGTTGAATACGGATTCGATAACGTCTTATCATTTGGGGGAAGCGACGCGAGGGCCCGAGATCGGGTTTCCGGAGTTGTTACCTTGTGGGTATATTATTGGAACTGTGAATACTCTGTACATATGTCTGCAGGGCGTTGGGAGCTTGGCTTTCGACAGTCTTATACCAAAAAATATTGTATATAGGTAAGTCAACATTGTCTTTTATGTATTAACTAACTTATTAACTTAACTATTAAATATTTAACCCACGTAAGTCCCGATCCCGCAGGAATATCTGGATAATAAGTAGCCTATGAGTTAATCCAGATCTCCAGCTATCTGCATACCAAGTTTCATTGCAATCAGTTCAGTAGTTTTTCCGCCACGCGGTTTTTGGTACTTAAATTTGGGATTTGGGAAATAAAACGTTCTTCTCCGGTCTTATATTACTTGCTTCGACGTTCTTCATTGATCCAAAAACACAGCTATATGCATTAAAATACCTGTATGTAACTGAATGTTCATTAATAATTCTATTTGTTGTAGATACGTTTCATTACTAACGGAACATCGTCGTGTGATTCTCTGCGGACCGAGCGGTACTGGGAAGTCATATTTAGCCGCGAAACTGGCTGAGTTCTACGTACAAAAGACGCAACGAAGAGGCAATCCTGCCGAAGCCGTGGCGACATTCAAGTAAGTTGAGTTTTGAAGGCAACACGTTGAGGAAATGTGTTACTGAATTTTCATTTCCGTTTAATTTCCGTGCAAGTATTTATGCTGAAAAATGAATATTTGTTTGTGGTCTGGGTGTTTTCTATGTACTTATCATATGTATCTATTTACAAAAAAGAAGTATAATATGTAGTATATCCGTTGTCTAGTACCCACAGTACAAGCCTAGTACTTAGTTTGGGACTAGATTGCGCTGTGTGGAATGTCGTGCAATAATTATTTATTTAGTTTACTATATGATATTTTTTTAAAAATAAACAGGGCTAAAACTTGAGTCAGGACTTTGCAGTCTTGTTGTAATCTTAAAACTGTACGATAGAATACGATATGCACTATTCTCGTCGACTGTACAGTCGTCAAACATACCTTTGTTTTTACATTTCCCAAAGATTTTCGTTTACACATTAAAAGCAATTTACCACTTAGTTTGCATAAGGGAACGTTTAACCCTTATAACGTGCCCCTGTACCTGGTTAAAACTTGTCACTCCCATGTTTTAGAAAGTTAAATAAAGGGTTAACTGCGAGGTCGTCTGTTTGCGCTCATAAGGAGTAATTACTGAAACTGATATTGTGTTGTAATTAAGCAGTTACATTCGGACATTTCCTGTGAATCAGAAACTTAGTAGGCGGCAAATAACACCTGTAATTAGAACTTATTAGGCATATTTAAGAGATTGTTATGCCCGGTGTCTACTGGTAGAGTAAACTGAGCGTCCGCTTCTAACCTATCAATTTCAAGTTATCTCTACTGCTTTTAGTTATGACAGTGACAATCAAAGTCTTTTGTACCATCGGTATCGGATCTGAGGCTGTGTATACACCCAATAAGGTGTAACGTATCCGATGGTACCATTAACCCAATCTATAAATTTAGGTGCAGTGGGTAGTTTTCTGCATCAAAACAAACAACTTTTGGAAATTCGAAGTACCTAGTCGAAGAAAGTGTTGAGTTTAAAGTTTACTTGAAATTCTGCTGTTTCTTACCCCCGTATTTATAGACGAATCGAGTAATTACTCTGGCTAAGTAAAACTTTCGTCAAATTTTCGCAAACTTTGAAAACCACTGACAAGAGCGGGACAAATGCATTACTTAGCCAAAGTAAATTACTCGGCTTGTCCATAAATGCGGGGGTTAGAGTTATTAGTTTACGAGTTATACGATATTAATAATTTACATTTTACAAAATGTTTAGATTAGTTTTTAGAGGTAATCGACCTGTAATCCAACAACCCTGTATATTTCCCCCCAGCGTGGACAGGAAGTCATGCAACGAGCTGCGCCTGTACCTGGGCAACATAGCGGAGCAGTGCAGCGCGGCGGGCGGCGCGGCGAGCGGCGCGGGCGAGGAGGCCGCGCTGCCGTCCGTCGTGGTGCTCGACAACCTGCAGCACGCGTCCGCGCTCGGCGACGCCTTCGCCGGCCTGCTGCCGCCCGACAACAGGAACATGCCTGTTATTATAGGTAAAATTCACTACCGGGAACTGACACCGTTCCGGGGGCAGACGTTTGTTCTTTGTTGTTGTTCATTTTTACGGTTCCGTAACCAAAGGGTAAGAACGGGACCCTGCGACTAAGTTTTGTGATAATGATCCAAAAACTATGTTACGAAATTGGAGTCTTGTGACAATGCTGCATGCAGTTATTTTTCTCTTCTATTTTAGATTAATGATTGTTGATGTCTTGTGTCATTTATTTGTTAGCCCGATTATGCATTGCCCTGTAGGGCAAGTGGCTTCTCTTAGAGAGGTTAGGCACCACGAGAGCCTACTCCAGATTGACGAATGTCCCATGCCTTCAAGGCGAGTCCTAGGACATGTTGGTTTTCTCACCCTGTTTCCTTCACCGTACCTACGGCATTAAAATACAAAACATTGTCAATACTTCACGATCACGGAATGTCATTTTACTATTTCAGGTACAATGTCCCAAGCTACGTGCAATACGACGAACTTGCAGCTACATCACAACTTCAGGTGGCTACTTACCGCCAACCACATGGAGCCAGTCAAAGGATTCTTAGCAAGGTTAGTTACACGCCTTCAACTTACGAGACACGCATTCACCCGAGAGAGCTAGGTGATAGTCATTCTTCCTGGTCTGAACGTGGTTGCAGCTGTCATTTATTAAGATTTATCAATATTCGACCTCAGCATCGAGCACTTGAAGCACGCGGGTGTGCACTTGCCTAGGGTTCTCTCGATGTTCTTCAACCTTTGTATGAGTCACAGTTACCTGCCTGAAAAACTAATGTATACTGTAGTGGTACCCATCGTCAAAGATAAATCAGGTGACTCATCAGACTTGTCCAGCTATAGGCCGATTTCACTGGCTACTGTTATAGCGAAAGTGCTGGACAGTTTGCTCGATAAGCAGATGGAAAAGCATCTCCAACTTCATGACGCTCAGTTTGGTTTTAGACCAGGTCTGTCAACTGAGACTGCGATCCTCTGCCTCAAGCAAACTGTTCAGTATTATACCAGTCGGAGTACGCCAGTTTTCGCTTGTTACCTTGATTTGTCAAAAGCCTTTGACTTGGTATGCTATGACAAGCTGTGGCAGAAGTTAAATGGTGAGACTGGGGTACCACAAGAGGTCATATCATTGTTTAGGTATTGGTATGGTAACCAACGAAATAGGGTGCGGTGGGCAGATGCGCATTCGGACGTGTATGGGTTGGAGTGCGGGGTAAGACAGGGGGGGTTGAGCTCGCCTCGCCTCTTCAACCTATACATGAACGGGCTCATCGGTGAGCTCAGTGGGGCTGGAGTCGGCTGTTCCATAGATGGGGTGAGCATTAACAACATAAGTTACGCTGACGATATGGTCCTACTGGGCCCATCGATTGGAGCGATTCGCAAGCTATTGTGCATCTGTGAGTCGTACGCGGAAGCCCATGGGCTCAGATACAACGCGAAGAAGAGTGAGTTCATGGTATTCAAAGCAGGTAACAAATGCTATACTCAAATTCCTCCTGTAACTCTGTGCGGTACGCGTTTGAACAAAGTCAGTTCATTTAAGTATCTGGGTCACTGGGTGACCGATGATCTTTGTGACAGTAAGGACATCGAGAGGGAGCGCAGGGCCCTGTCCATCCGGTGTAATATGCTGGCTCGCAGGTTTGCACGTTGTATGAGACAAGTCAAGATTACTTTATTTAGGGCATATTGCCAGACTTTCTACACGTGCAGCCTGTGGACTAGCTTTACAAAACGGGAGTACAGGGATCTGCGTATCCAGTACAACAATGCGTTTAGGATACTGGTAGGGTTCCCACGTTTTTGTAGTGCTTCCGCTATGTTTGCTGAGGCGCATACTGACGATTTTTACACTGTAATCAGAAAAAGGTGCGCCTCGCTATTAAGGCGTCAGCGTGGTAGCCCGAATGGTATCCTGAGCGTATTGTCCGATCGATGGGACTCGCCGATGCTAAAGAGGTGGATGAAGCTGCACGCCAGCGGTCCTTCTTACATTTAATATTTATTTTTATATTATTTTGGTGACATAATTTTTTGTTTTTATTTTCTTTTATATTTATTTTTATTTGCTCTTATTCTAGTGGACATTTCTATTTAATTTTGAATCAATTTGACATAAATTCATAACTTTATTTAATTATTATTTGACATTAATTTAAAACTTTATTTTATTATTATTTGGCATTAACTTAAAACTTTATTTTATTACTATTTGACATTAATTTAAAACTTGTTTTTATTATTATTTGACATTCATTTAAAACTTTATTTTATTATTTTTCGACATTAATTTAAAACTTTATTTTATTATTAAGATAGAAATTATTTGTAATTTGTAATGTTTTTTTTTTTTATATGGATGTATTATCTGAAATAAATGAATTGAATTGAATTGAATTGAATATTGATTCAGCGGCTTAACTTCGCCACCTCAGCAAAGAAGATATTGGACTCCAGAATGAGAGTCTTCCAATTCGCGTGCTATTTCATTCCATTTGTTGGCACCAGTTGTCGACCTCTTGGACAACACGTTTATAGACTTGTCTGGCACTAAGGTCCTCCTTTATTTGTTCAATGTACGTAGCCGACAAATTTATAGGCTTGTCTAGCCCCCTTTCGCAACGCGCGATAAGGAACTTCGTTCCAAAAACAGAGCTTTACCTTCTCGATCTTCTCAGATACCTCCGGCGCAAGCTGTTCTCCATGGAGCTCCGGTTGGGGCGCCGCGACCCGGCGCTGGCCGCCGTGCTGGAGTGGCTGCCCGGCGTGTGGGCGACGCTCAACGCGTTCCTCGAGGCGCACTCGTCCAGCGACGTCACCGTCGGCCCGCGGCTCTTCCTCGCCTGCCCTATGGATCTAGAAGCTAGTCAGGTAACATTACCTACTAAATTACTAGCTTCATACGATTTTAAACTTACATGGTTGTTTTCACTACAAATATTATTATACAACGGGGTATTTACCATGTTTAAACTTGTTTTTTCACAGAGCTCGATATTTCGCCAGTAATTTCAACTGGCTTGTTCACGAGACGAAATATCGAGCATGGTAAATTGGTTTCAACATGGTAAATATCCCGTTGTATAATAATACTACTAGCTTTGTCACACGTAAGTCCCGATCCCGTGGGAATATCGGGATCAAGTAGCGTATGTTACTCCTCGATAATGTAGCTTTCTATTGGTAAAAGAATTTTTGAAATCGGTCCAGTATTTCGGAGCCTATTCGTTACAAACAAAAAAATCTTCCCTCTTTATAATATTAGTATACAGTGTATCAGTTAGTAGAAAAAAGATAGCTGTGTATACAACCTCTCGGGTCTACTCTCTCCACTCGAGACTGCCTCTAATAGATAAGTTTGATGCGCCTTTGAGTATTGAAGGTTTACCGACACCGAATGAGTCGTAGGGCGGCCGTCTCGTTCAGTTAAAGTCTTTGTCCAATAGGGGCACGCTCTCTACTTGCGCTGCCGGAGACCCCTGCCGGGGGTCTAGTTCTTTTCTCATTCTGCCTCTAATGACCAGCCGGCTATAGATGTACATAGCTGTACAAATAATGCTCTGTTGCTTTGATAGTATGAGACATAGCTTTTATCAAGTCTCGTGTACACGGGGCCGTTCTTCAAGACCTACACGACAAGCTTAGACTTCAAATTCCCAATCCTATACTTTCATATTAGTGCCATCCATATTACACACGGTAAAAATCTGTGGTAAGACCACAATAATTTACTTCTATTACTTAAACCGTACTAACTTTCATATTTAATTCATCAGTTGAAAACTCTCTTACTTATGTAAATAGACTTCTTTATCGGCCGCGAACTTGGAAATTTGCCCTGACTTAACGTAACACTATGTTAATTACAATGTCGGACATGTTTGATCCTCTAATTAATTAAAATGGCTAAGCTTTTAAGCGCTTAGAAACTTAGAATTATTGTAATCTTTTATGCTTGCCAGTTACTGGCATGCCCTGTATGCAAATCGGTACAATATTTGTTTACCTAAGCAATAAATTAGCAAACCTGCAACTATTTTGTTAAACTATGGCTTCACCCGCGTAATTCCCGGGATACAATGCCTGTTAGTTATTCCTGGTCTTTACCTACACTTCATATCATCGAAATCGATTCAAGTTTTTGCGTGTAGTAATATTCATAATAATATTACATTAGCTCGTATAGGGCTTACCCAAAGGGTAAAAGGATGCCCCTTTAGCTAAGACTCCACTGTCAGTCTGTCTGTCACCAGGCTGCATCTCTTGAACCAAGATATCTAAACAGTTACAATTTTCATAGATTATTTTATTACTTTTTCCGCTACAACAACAATAAATACTAAAAACAGAATAACTCCCATACAACAAACGTGATTTTTTTGTGATAATGGGAGTACTTTTTTAAGTTCCCGCCTTTCCATAATCTAGGTAGGTGAATAGAAAATGCAGTAAACCTTTACATGGTTATCATAAAATGAGTTTTAAGGCTAGACCTGGTTTAAACCATGATTTTATAATAGCACGGTAAAAGTATAACCTCATTCGTTCCCTCTGCAGGCATGGTTCGCGGACGTATGGAACTACAGCATCGTGCCGTACGCGTCGGAGGCGGTGCGCGAGGGCATCGCGCTGTACGGGCGGCGGCGCCACGCGGCCGTCGACCCGCTGCACCATGTCAAGTCGTCCTACCCGTGGAGAGAGCCTAACCACTCGCATGTAAGTTTACATTGTTTGTTGGCACTATTGCGCCGGAGCGTTTACCGGTATCGATAGGGGTACCTACAGTCTCTGTAGTTACTGTGAGGTAATACGCTCCGCCTGTTCCCAGCCGCGACTTGCCGGTCGCGAGAACCGTTCCAGTGCACGTATTTACATAGCAACTTATGGTAGGGAAGGGAACAGTGTTAGTGTGCATCCTACAGTTGCACCTGCGCCGGTGCCACTCCCGCATTTAGTGATAAAAACCTCTTTAGTTTTATATCACTTACTGTACTTTATTCTATTTATAGACTAGTCTGCTGCATTTTTACCGTACAGAAATATCGTATGCGATTTTGCACCAATGTGTGTGCAGTATAACAATACTGCACACACATTGGTGCGACAGGACACATAGGAAACGTCATGTCACAAAGGTGCAATAACGCATGCGCATACTATGCGATAAAAACGCAGCTATGTGGGGGAGTCTTAAAGGTTTCTGCATAGGTAGGTATGTTTATTTGCGGAACGTGTCGATTTCTACATATAAATACCCCGTCCTTTTGTATGCAGAAATCGACACGTTTTATCCGTTACGTATACAGCCTTTACAGCATCCTTTCGGTTGCGACTGCTTGGTCCCGATCCTGTGAGAAAATATTTTTCTTTAGATCATCAATAATAACTTACTCTTTATTTCTTGCAGACGTTAAGAGCGATAACAGTAGAAGAGATTGGCATCGAAGAATCGAATCCAGATCAAAATACTAACAACAATCAAGATCCATTGGTATGTGTATTCTCCTTTCTCTATGATTGTTTACCCACTTTGCATCTTGCATTACCTATCTAATCGACATGACGTCATCTTTTCAGCTGAACATGTTGATGAGGCTGCAGGAAGCTGCCAACTACAGCGGGAATCAGAGCCAAGACTCGGACAATGCCAGCATGGATTCGAATCTCACTCACGACAGTTCGATGGGCAACGAGCTATGAAGCAAATAAATAGACAATCTTTTGACTTCTTCCCAGTAACACAGTTACGTTAAATGTGTCACTTAAGAGGCCTCCTATGGCTGAGTTTTTAATACAAACACAACCATTATGGGCTACAAGTTGTGGCCTTTTCACATACTTACAGTGCGTTCTGCCTGTAACTTTTTCAAATAAGTATTTTGGAAAAAGATACCTACCTATTGATAAAACCAGTAAAACTCAAAATAACACCACAACAAAGGTAGAAATTACATTTATTATAAAAAAAATTGGCATTAAATTTATAGGAATGAAAAAGCCAACCTTCAAGAGGCCTCTTAATTTAACATTTTTATTTCTTTGTTGCTCGGCAGATGTCATTTGAATAAATTTAAACCTATTATTTTTCTATAGCTTTCTATTAGTTCAACTAAACCAGCGATCTTCGATAGTCTTTTCAGACACAGTAATGTGTAAAAACGCTGTTATATAAAGCCAAATATTTGCCATATTACTATTATGTACATTATTTATTTTAAAATGATATTTAGATATTCATTACTCAGTGATATTATCTATTTAACGTCTAGCAGTCGATTTTTTAATTTCTTTATGGAAAGGGTCAACTCAGCAATATTTGTGAGTGCAAATATTATAAGTATGAGTAATCAGCTTTCCTTACAATCTAAGATTCTTATAATTTATCGCAGTTTCTCTATAAATGTGGACGAGAATAACTACAGTGCCTGGAGCGATATTTTTTCCATTTTTATAAAGTATTCATATGATGTAGGAGTGTTACTGTTTATATGGAACATTGTGGCTTTTACTATTGTTATATTTTTTCAAATTTAGGATATAAACCGCATTTGTATTACAACGCGTATGTAATTATATTATGGAAGTGTAATTTTTATACCGTTTTCGTATAAAACTCATGTACCTATTAAAAGTATTTAGGTGTAAATATGTTTAATATATTTTTTGTATGCGATAATAACAACTAACCGCTATTATGCCATTAAATAATTTTGTATAGAAATATGTAACGTTTAATTTGTTCTGTATGGATTGATGTGTGTGCATAAATGAACCGTGATATCTACAATCTATGCTTTACAGAAAATGTGAAATAAAAATTGATTAAGATAATGTTTTTACTTACTAAAACCCCATAGCTCAAACCTATATTTTTCAACTACTGAATCAGTAGGTAGGTACCTTAAGTTTATAGATTTATATTTGAGTGATTCTGATCATCAAAATATAATTCTTAAGTCTGAAGAAGATCGTGCGAAGTGGAGGCGTAAAACTAGGAAAGCGGAACCCGGGCTTGCCAGAGGGATGCAATCGCTCGGATGATGATGAACTTTAGTTCAAAACACAGATCACATCTCGTCCTCTTTTCCTTCAAGCGTCTTATTTCTCATAGGTGATGGATGATCTTGGTGACTAAAAATAGTCCATTACTTACTGACCAAAGCTGCGATTCCATTAGGCAAGTCGTATGCAACTTGTACATTAGTGTGTCGTCACGTTGTAGTTTAAAAGGATTGAAATTATAGTCATACCAGTCATACGTTGAAATTACCTTCCAGAATCGCGGCTTTACATACTACCAAACATTTGACATAGGTGAAGGTCATAGTTGATTTTATGTGACTAGCTGAGTCCCGCGGTAACCCACGTAAGTCCCGAACCCGTAGAAATTTTCAAAAACCCTTTTTTATTGGATGTCTAGGTACATCATAAAAAGAACACACTCTCCAAACAGCTCTCTACTATCAGCGGTTTAAGCTGTGCGTTGATAGATCAATCAGTCAGTCCCTCAGGACAAAGCATTTTATAGATATGAGATAGGCGTGGGAGACAGAAAGATGTTTGAAGAGAAAATGTGAACCTTCTGGTAAATTATTATAGCCATTACACACCAACACCTACTAAACATTTCGCACAAGTGAAAATATAGTGTAGGACTTGCTCTAGTATGAAGCAGGATAACTTACAGCCTGGCGCAAACTCTGCTCACGTGCTAAACATTGACAAGAACGGCGGCGACGCGATGGCTATGTCTATCTTCTGAGTCAATATAATTAACTCCATGGCATTTAAAGATTTTGAGCTGGTCGACAGGCAGAGAATCAATACAGCGGTACCAAATCAAAAAAAAAAACGTGTTTTTTTCATGAAATGCAATTTATTGGCAATAAAATAATGTACAGTAGTCCAGCATTACATCATCAGAGAGAGAATAACAGAGCAATTTGGACGGAACCTGTTTTGTTTTAGGACTAGAATAATCAAACTGACAAAGGAACATTTATTGGAACCCGATAGATTCAATAAAATTAAGGCACAACCATTTTATCAAATAAATGCAATTGTTCATTCGCAGTGATACAAGTTAGAGCAAATGAATCTGGCATATTCTACAATCCCAATGCAATCTATTTTTTTAAATTAATAATTGATAGGTGTAATTTAAAGCATTAAACTAGGTACTACCTTACCAGATGAGAAGTGAAATGTGGTCTATGATGTAGCACTGAGTCAAAGCATACATATTCTCCATTAAGTTATGTTGTATAGAGAAGCACCCTCATTCTAAAACAGAAACCTCTTTTCCACCCCTATAAATAATATAATATAATATACTATCCAATCACAGTGATTTTTTGTACAATTTTAAACTCATAGTGAACTAGGCTTCAAATTTTTCCTTTTGGAATCAACTTTCAAAAATAAGTAAAGCAAAATTTTAGACTAAGTTTTCGTGAGACACAAAAATTGGATGTTAAGAGGTGGAAAAGAGGATTTCCTTTTATTAAGTCAAATAGCCCCCTTGAGTAGCTGCACTGGCCTATGAACCGGAACCTGGAACATGGATGGTCCCACTTGCTGACAAAAGTTGGGCTGGTGAAAAATGACAACCTACAGCTGAAGCCTTGTAATAGGCGATTGCTCCTTTAGCACCACCCAGGGCTTACATATGGGATGTCTATAGGCTAAGTCTCAGGGGCGCTAGCAATGTGAAACCCCTTAAAATCTGCATACCTACCTTTTAGAAGTTAGTGATTAGATAGACCTACTGCAATCTGGCTTAATCATTCACTAGATAAGTTTAGGTAAGCAAGGAAGTACCTCTTATAGTGTCTTACAAGTAAACTACTTACAAACTACATGTATTGTATTCAATCATTATTCTAAATATTGATGTAGTAATTGAATTTAAACAAGGCCTTAACTAGATTTGTACCACTGATTCATCCGTCACATTAAACAAGATTACAATTTAGTTAGTGATTGTAATATAATTTCAAAGGAACTGCAAGACTCATACATAATAGAAAAATACTATAAAATAGTTACTGATTTCGTATAAATTACTAGTATACATAAAAATATCAATCACTATGGATATTGAGACTAAGATTAGAGAGGGATGGTACTGGAGATTCAGAAAAGTCTCCAGAATCATCACTATACAGTTTACTTTGTTTTACAGAATGTTTCTTAGAATTAGCGCTTACAGGCGACTTTGATTTGTCCTCATTTGAGTGGTTATCAAGAGAAGAACTTTTCTCACTTATTAAATCGGCAACATCAGATATTGATATCGAGCTGTGAGAGTTTTGATGAGGACTTCCAGCAGGGGAACTGGACATCTTATTTCTATCATTTTTTAGATCTGTCATAGAATTAGGAGAGTTTACTTTGTCAGTACCTTTCTTAGATATCTCCGATATAGTAAAGTCATTGCTGTAGTCTCCAGATTCTCGAGTCGATTTTGAAGACATGTCTTTTGAATGCCTGTTCGAATCCATTTTACTTTCATTTTTTAATGATAATGAAGAGACACTGCTCAAAGTTGCAGATTTACCCGAGTCAATAGCTGTTTGGGCATCATTCCGATCAGGCTGCGAATGGGGTGATTTATCAATTGTATCAACATGAGGTAGACCTGTTGTATTCAGCATTTTCTCGTCGAAAGAACTAAATGGTTTCAATTCTCTATAAGATGTGGAATCACTGCTATTATTGCCAGATACTTTCAAAAAATAAGGAACACTGTCAATTTTTAATCTTTTATCTATAGCATTAGGAACATTCACTTTAGTTATCTGGTCAGTATCTTTGTCTATGTGCTTCTGAGGTATGTATTCAGCCGAACTTTTATCTCTAGAAGAATCGGAAGTGTCAGTGTCTGAGTTATCTAACTGGAGTCTAAGATGTAGCTTGTTCTTCTCGTCCATTGAGTTGTCAGATTGTGATGAACTTGTGGTACTACTCTGCGAGTCATCGTGTACGATATAGGAACTGTTGTGCTCATCCTTATAGTCATCATGTTTCTTGTCATAGGTTTTATTGATGCTATGTTCCAAACCTTTCTTATTTCCAATAACTTTGCATAGATTCTTTATTAGTGTCACTAGTATCGGTTCGTTAACGTTTTCCTGTTTGTTTAAACAAAACTTGTCGGTTAAAGCCTTTTTACCTTCGTAATTGTACTCTTTTCCTTGGCGGGACTCTGAAGTGTAAACAAACAATGTGTTCTTCAAGTTGCATGATTCCAAAAAATCGTGAACTATGGAGAGAGCCAGTATGCCTTCCGGTACCTTTAGTACATTATCCAAATTGATATTTTGTTTCACGTGTTCGTATTCATCTTCAAATGCTAAGAAAATGTTTGCTCTTAGCAAAGCACGAATTTTTGCTAGTGATCCATTTTTCTCCAATGCTTCTATGACTAAATCTCTTAATTCTGTGTCTTCTACTTGAGCCATTTATTTAATGTTTATTCTTTATCCAGATACAAAGAAAACGAGGCGGAAACGATTAACGATTTACAAAAATATGCGAATTTACAACAAACAATGATGCATGCAAGCAAATGCAAGTTTGATTGACAGTTGACAGATGTAGTAATTTGACATTGACAATATGATGAAATTGACGTTGACGTTTTTTCGTGTCCGATTTACAATCTGCGCCAAGTGGCGCCAAGTTGCACACCATGGATGGGGCATTATTTTCATTTTACCATTAAACATATTTTATTTAATTTTTATTAAATCATTTCTTATATTCCTACTACTACAGAAATGTAACTATAGATACGCCTGGTTCTATCAAAATGGCGAACAAATTTGATATTAAAATTCGCCAGCTGTTTTTTTCTCGGATTTCTTATAGGTTTAAGTTTTTTTAACAAATGAGTTTCTTGTCGCCGCGCCCACACGGTAATGAAAAAATATATTGATATTTTTTTATTACCTTACGGTTCGGCACGGTAGCTGCATAATATAGCCTCCATATAGTTGTAGTTATGGGTAAATAACTTTATTATTTATATTACTAGCTGTGTCCCGCGGTTATACCCGCATAAGTCCCGATCCCGTGGGAATTTTACAAATCCTTTCTTATCGGATGCTTACATTACATAAAGAACACACTCTGCAAATTTCGGCTCTCATAAATCTGCGGTTTAGGCTGTGCGATGATCAGTCAGTCAGTCAGTTAAGTCCAGGACACTAGAGCCCCTCAAGTTGGTTAGTGGTTGGGTAACCTACCGCATGGGGTACACGGATTTGGCGGTACCATTTGGTGTGTACCCCATAGAGGGTACATTGGACTGGTTACCGTGGTAAAAAGCGCTTAATATATCAGCTGCCTTTTAGTATTAAGACAACAAAAAAATCTAGTAGGTACCTACTTACAAAGAAAGTGTTTTTGGAAGATCGGGACTTCCGCGGGTGAAACCGCGGGACGCTGCTAGTTCAGTTTAAGTAAGTACTTAATCTGTCTTTTTCGGTCCTTTTTTTAAGGAGTTTGACAGAATAGGAATTTAGAGAATATCAGCGTTAATGAAATGGCAGAAAGGTGACGTGGATGATTCCAGTTCGAACTGAAGCTCATCCAGGTTTGAGGAATTGGTGCAAATGACTGTATACTGCAAGAGACGCCTTTAAATAAACCGGTGGGTGAACGATCTACAGGCATGAAGGATTGGCTAGAGAGAAATATAAGAAACATACAGTTTAGTATCCAAATAGGTAGGTAGTAGGTACTTTACTTATTTAAGGTCCGGATAAGATGTTTTTGACAGTCCAAGGTTTTCAAACTATTCTGCGAACAGTAGGTAGACCTCGCGAGCACTTACCTCACTTAGTGGGGGAAATACCCTTCCAATCAAACAACCCCACGACAAAAAAAACTAAAAATTCAAAGGTTACGAAATATGACCCGTAGAGAAGACGCAACATAGGTACCTACTGACATACGAAGAAAATTTTGTCAGACTCGCTCGGCCAAATAGTTAAGCGGAACCAGCATTTGTAGCTGAAAGTGAATACCTAGCCAATAGGTAGGTACTTTATGAATTTTGAAAAATGCTCGAACCCCGTCAATTCATTAATAAAATTATTGTCTTTACCTATATTAACTGGACCTACTATCTCACCTTTTATACCTAAGTATGTATACAGGTATGTAGATCCACCTTCTAATTGTGTAGATAAGTAATACCCACTCTACCCAACTCTACCTAACTCAATAGTAGGGTACCTAGAAAGACTTACCACAGGTCAAATATATTTTCTTACAGTTAAACCTAGCTAGGTACTTGAAAAAAGAAACAAAATGAATGGCAAAAAGCTTGATTCGAGTCAGAGCTCAAGCTGAGAGACAGACAGAGCACATCTAGATTTTACTGTTTTATCTTCGCGGGTGTGCTCGATTACAAGGGGTGAAGGCTTGCGCCGGGAAAATGTGGGAAAATCAGTCAGTCGGGTCGAGCGAGCGCGAGGGGCCGCACCGTCCGCTCACCTTAATAACATTTTCAGTAAAGTTTCATCCTATTTTTCATTGAACACTCAAAACAACAGTTCTGTTGACAGTAAAACAGTGTTCCTTTCGATATAAACATTTAACCCAGTGATAATAAGGTCGTATTGGAAGGATATGTGTCTAAATACTAGTGGCGGGAAACCGTTTTGATATCTCGCTTGACGTGTTGTGTCCTATGTGTACGTAGAGAGAGAGGACCCGTCTGCCTGCCCTAGAGGGCGGTCGACATGCTGGATTCGCCGTGAATCGATATTTTTGGAACGCTGTGGAGCTGAGACCATGAGGTTCCAAGCTCAATAAAGATACGACAGGTGATTCTATATTAATATTACTTAGCTAGTACTTAAATATCAATTCGCAAAGCCTGGAACATATAATTTTACTACCAATCCACGTCACATGTTGGGCGCCACTTTTGACAATTTCAAAGCTGGCTAAATTAAAGGTTAACTCGTAGCAAATTACTACTTATTATTATGTGAGTTAAAAAATAACTGGACATTTTCTACGTGGACGATTTATTTTTTGTAACATTGGTTCTTAATACTTATAGTTTTTTTTTTGTACTTGGAATTAGAGTAGGTACAACACCTAATAATGTAGTAACGTTAAAATTATGAGGTATTATGTTTAGTATCAAGGACCAGTAAGGTTATTAGTATTTTAAATAATGTTATGTAATATTTTGAATTAAATTATTTGTATTAAGTCATTAATTGCAGGATATTATCCTTCACCGGTTTCCATTATAAAATTTAATATTCACCCTCTTACAAAAACGTTTTACTGTAAAACGAAAGGTTTAAAAAGGGAAATCTTGATTTTTGTTTCAATAATTAATTAGAATGGCTTGACTTAAATTAATTATTTCCCTAATTTCAAATTACTTTGAGCCATTAGAAAATTCTTCAACGAAGTCAAGAAGTAAAAATATTACTTATTTTGTCTAACATTTTCTTTTTAAAAGGAAGTTTAGAAGATATATTATTGCTGAGTTTTCTGAAAACTCAACACTGCGATTGGGAGAACTTGATAACTCAGATAGATCACGAAATCCACCGTCGTCGCCGCGTCGTTGTAAAATTTGATAGTGTCTGACTTCTCACCGGCCGATCTTTTCCAAAAACACCGGCTCTTTGAGGAATCGGAATGTTATCTTTGAAAATAAGCTAATCTATCTAAACCTGGGAAAAATAGGTATTAAGTTATAATACTTGTTTTTTAAAATTTAACTCATTTTTCGGTTTTAATCGCGTGGTGTTTATTACTTTTAGCATTGTTTCAATAGGTACTTAATGTTACATACCTTTACAGGTTTCTTTTTCAGGTTTGTCAATCCAAATTTTATTCCAACATCGCGAAAACAGAAGAAAAATCTTCTTTTATTTTATTTATGGTGCTATACTACATTCTCTTTTCTCTCGACAAGATTCGAACCTGCGGCCAGAAAATCACCATTCCACAAAAATCTCGGGAGATTTCCTACACTTGGATTACTGATTACCTAGTTCTTTGGATTACCTACTTATTTGAAGAAATGCTTTTTCAAAAATTAGCAGATGTAATGTTTATAAATTTGTTTAGGTTTTTTGCTAGCCTTCAAGTAGACGTTGTCGGCGAGCTAACGATCGGTCGAAAAGTCTAGGGGTCTCCGTTTGCCCTAAATAGGTAATTTGCTTGAAAAATCTTTAAAAGAAATCTCAGCCTCTACATTTCACTGAATATCCGTAGACGTAAAAAAGCTAGGTAACGAAAGGTAGGTAGGTACCTACCTATACTTGGAAATTTGTAATTTCCTTTCGTAACTGTACAAATGGCCAACGGCATTTTATATAATTTACCTTCAGATCACAAGTAAAGTACCTACGTTTAATTTTCTCATTAATCCCACTTCTTCTTTTTTGTTTCTTGGTTTTCTTTTTTTTAATTGTACCTTCATTTTTTAGGGTTCCGTACCCCAAAGGTAATACCGGGACCCTATTTCTAAGACTTTGCTGTCTGTCCGTCTGTCTGTCTGTCCGTCTGTCACCAGGCTGTATCTCATGAACCGTATTTATCTACCTAGGTATACCTAGAACTAGGTGTCAATATATCGGAGAGTAGCTGGATCTGTGAAGCAACGATGAAATCCCCGAGAATGTGAGGTTTCGCATTTGGCAGCGTGCTCGCGGGGGCTCAGGCCGGATTAGCCATTTCCAACCATCAGCAGGGTGCGACAACACAGGATTCTCGCGGCACTTGCCTTAGATTGTGATTGCTTAGGTGTACCTACTTGGATATTGCCTCTCTCTATATAATATACTAGTTGCGTTCCACGGTTACACCTGAGTAAGTTGGACCTGAAAGATTTTTTGAAATCGGACCAGCGGTTCCTAAGATTAGCGCGTTCAAACAAACAAACTCTTCAGCTTTATAATATTAGTATAGAGTATAGATATGTACATACAATTATCTAGCGGCTTAGTGAAAGATAGTGATAATATTGAATAAAATAGCATATGACCTTTTTGATATCGTGCCTCTCTCATTTATCTTTAATAGATACCGAACATGCTGCATGCATGGTGCAAAGGATACCGACATTACGAAGAATTCAATAAGTGACTATCGATCTGCAAGTAATGGAAAACTGTGTGCAACCCTTTAAACACCATGAACCGCTTTAAATTAAAAGTGGCGTCGTCTAAAAAAACTAAATAAAAATGAGTAGGTATTCCATATTACATTAGAAAATCCATCCTCACCGTTCCCTCACTGGAACCATTTTGGAAAAAAAATAACATAGCTGATAATTAGGTAGGTACATATAATTTAGACATATTATTTGTAAAATACGGTCCCACGTCAATGCTTTACAAGTTTACACACTTACTTATAAACGATGACTAAGTTTATGTAACATAACATATCTTGTTTGTCACTGTATGTTAACTTGAAAACTTTAAGTCACAGTATGTGACAAACGACAGATAGTTAATGCAGCTGTTTATAAGTAAGACAGTTAATAAATAACCTCTAAAAAGAATCGATCAATACAAGTAAAAGTAATTCGAAGTTAATTACAAATTCGTGACGACTTGACTGAAGTTACCGTGACTTATAATCAAGTAATTAAAACTTAAAACAACACAAAACTAGGGCTTCCGACGAAGGCCGCCTTTATTAAAGTAGGTAATAGACAAAAATATCAACTAAAAGCTTAGATGCAAACAAAAAACAGCAGATACGTTATCTAGTCTCGGAAAATAAGTCGATAAAACTGCATCTAGCTGACGCACTAGCCTCAGTCGTATGTCGAACCGTTGCCGCGCGAGCACGTGCAGTCACACTGCGATTATCTTTTTGAAATCCATAAGAATGCCTTTTTGCTTATTTACAAATGCCTGAATCATTCTTAAAGACAAATGTTTTTAAATACAATCTAATATATAAAATTTCCATGTCACAGTGTTAGTTACCGTACTCCTCCGAAACGGCTTGACCGATTTTTATGAGATTTTGTATACGTATTCAGTAGGTCTGAGAATCGGCTACTATCTATAATTTATAAGGCAAAACAGGTGTAGGTGTTTCTAGCTCATTTTTCGAATACGCAATGTTAGAATATACCGTATCTACTATTTTTGTTTCCATCTAAGCACAAAACTAGGGCTTGCGACGAAGGCCGCCTTTATTAAAGTAATAGACAAAAATATGAACTAAAAGTTGACAACTGCCAGTGGCGCGGCCGAGTCCGTCGGAAGGGGTTATTCTTGGAGTCAATCGATACAGGCGTCTGCATATTTAAATCAATGGTAAGGTGAACGGCTCTTGATTGTGTGTGGATGACGTGTGTGGTACCAATTAGGTACTCGATTTCCAGCGATATTGATCGCGTAGTTATTGTCACTTACAAAACTTTGACAATAGGCTCGTAACTGACTTATGAGAATGTAAAAGAAATTTACATATCTGTTTCGGTATCTGTGTATCAAGCTATTATACCTATAACAAATTATGTAGGTATATCCGTTGTTTAGCCGAAACACAAGCCTAAATAGTAGCTAACCACGGGGCAAGATGGCGCTGTGTGATGTTCACAGAATTTATTTATTTTAACGAAAAATCAGCATAAACAAAAACATTCAAATAAATTCAAATCTTTGTCAGTGACTTGCTAATATTATCTAACTAAACTCAAAGAAACTGTTACAAACAAAATGGTATTGTAACTTAAGATGATGTGCTCCAATATTTTCCAAGTTATAAAATGTATACGAACCTTTGGAGTTTTCTTACATTTCCTGTGGTTACAGTCGGAGCAATCGTCTAGAAATTTGGCAGAGTTATAAATTCAGTTGAAGCAAAAATATTTTCATTTATCTTTTGGAAAAGGGGTTGAAACGTAGGTACCTACTGTCTGGGCAAAATTTAGCTGGAACTATTTTAGTAGGTCAAGGGTGTTTAATAGAACTTTATTCATTTTACCCGACGACAAAAAAGAGTAGGTAGGTACCTAACTTACTATAACTATACATTTATAGTCAAAAAAGTTGAAATATAAAGAAAAGTACTTCTGCAAAACACAACGCACTATTGACGCAGGGCGAGATTCGAAGCAACAACGCAACATACTCAAATCCATTGTGTTATTCAGAAGTATTTTTCCGTTCAAATTTTTCTATGAATGCCCAGCTTAAGCACTTAAAATAAAAATAGAATAATAAAACACTTGTAGCCATTTATGTATTTTGTGGTAATAGTAAGCTTAGTTAACCTATTTTGCAATCATTCTAAATACTTTTAATATTCTAATTCTCTTGACTTTTGTTTTAATAAAATCTGTAAACCGTATATCCCTACCCTATTACATTTGAAGCATTGTTAAAACATAAACTCTGGTTTCTACAGGCCACCCCATCTTCACTGGATTAGAAAACACAATCAAAACTTTACATTACAAAATATAACAATTGTTGGAAATTGATTGTTCTTTATGTTTTACGGAATAGGTACCTACTTCCCACTGCGTAGGTATATATTTTGTAAGACGAGGGAAGTTCTAATGGAGTTCGGGACAGAAAACAAGCTTACCATTAGGTACCTATCTCCAACTTTGACAAGACAACCATAATGTAATGTTATTAAACATCTACTTCTTCGTGACCCGGTAGCTATGAGTATTTACTTTGAAAACTCATTAAAATTCAACATCATGAGAAGGTAAAATTTAATTATTACAAATTCTCTTGGTAAATTTTCCCATGGATTTGTCCTATGGTGACACAATTCTGTCTGGTCCGTTTTGCTAGCGGCGCGCCTTTGACTAATTTGTCATTTTTCAGGTAGTTCTTCACTGGGAGCTAATTTTTATAATTTTAATCACCGTCTCGTATTTAACAACAAGTAAGTAGAACAAAAGTCCAAAATTCAATGCTCTTAACGGGTTGCTTGAACCCAAGTAGGCAGCAATTGAGTTATGAAACAAAAAAATGAGAGCAACACTAAAATTAAATAATCGATAAACATATCGATTCGAGTAATCGTCAGTAAGAGAAAAGAAAAATTATATAGATATAGTAATAGGTATACATTTTTTAGCAAAATAAAGTATTGATATTAAAATTAAAACCTTTTTTTTACAAAAATGACTTGGAGAGTGCTTATTGAATTATTTTTCACATTGTTCGACATTTCATCAATCAACCACAAGTAAATAGACTGCAAGCAACAAATGCTCTCGGTGAGGAACTGCCATTAGCAACTTTTTGTGACGTATTTAATTCCATGTTATTTCAAGTCCCGAGGTAACTTGGATACACAGATAACTTGATGTAAAAAGTTGGATAAGGAAAGAGAATATTTGGGTAAATCATTTTTATGGGTAAGAAGTACTTAAACACCTATTACAAGTGCTTTTGAAAAAATGCTTTCAAAAACTTTAGTACCCGGCGGGATTCGAACCCGCTGCTTTCAAAAACTTTAGTACACGCGTTAAACCGCTTCGCCACGGGTAGCCCTCCAGCCGGGTCGAATTTTTTTTCGACCCTCGAAAGCATTTTTTCAAAAGCAGTATTCCTAAGTTAAGGCCGCGGGTTCACGATGGATGCAGGCCACTTATGACCGAAGCATCTGCAAATCTATGAGGGAGGCTTATGTCCAGCAGTGGACTTCTTACAGCTGAAATGATGATGATGATGATGATTCCTAAGTGTGGATTAACACTAAGAAATAATGTTTACATGTTTGGAATGTGTCATCTTATATTGTAATCATTTCCATGTAATATGGGAAGTTACAAGCCGAGTCGATCTGCAAAGTTCGCCGGTAGATGTCACTACGAGGCCTTACTCGCAAGAACACACGAAGAGGTGCTTTCTTAAATTCGACCCGGCTGGAGGGCTACCCGTGGCGAAGCGGTTTAACGCGTTGGTTCGGATTACCAATAGTCGCGGGTTCGAATCCCGCCGGGTACTAAAGTTTTTGAAAGCATTTTTTCAAAAGCAGTATTCCTAAGTGTGGATTAACACTAAGAAATAATGTTTACACCTATTACAAAACAAATTGTTTAGGTAATAGCATACTTAGTCGATTAGGTACCTACCTACTAAGTTAATTAGCGGTTCACTAACTATATATAATGGTGTATAAAACCCCTACATATTTGACAACTGTGGTCAGTCTGGGGAACCATTAATCCTACAATCATTTCCAGTTCATTTGGCAGCCTGTCTGATGGTGCACCAGAATTCGATCATTAGATTAGTAACAATGTTAAGCCACTCGACTGTGAGAGTTCTCACTTGAAGTGGACGCTCGATACGTCATCACCTTGATAGGTAGGAATCGGTTTTAGATGTTCGAAAAGATTTATTCTACCTTTTCGCATTTTGTTTCACGAGTATAGGTGACATATCTCCTATCATTACCTACTACATTTTTTAATTGCGTGATTTTTACCTTTCAATTTTCTCACCACACTGTTTTGACAATTTTACAAAGTCTTGGTCGCGAGAAGACTGGAGCTACAGAAGGCATCGTTTTGTATTTATTATAATCGATGTCACATGGTAATTGACGAATATTATAGTTGTGTTTTTTTATTACTGTGTAAGTAGTTAGTTAACGTACTTATAAACAAAATATTAGCGTTTTAAAGTAATTTTTTTCCGCAAGTCGTTTTTACAAAGTTGTTGGTAAGTTAATCTTGGACGCTGAAGTTTTTAAAGTGCAGAAAGGTGATTTATTCTTTCATAATTACTAACAAACGTTTATAACCGTTTTGAGATTCGCCGTTTACAAAAACTTTGTTCTACTTTGCATTACGTGCATTATTTTCTTTATTGTGTTCATGGTAGGTAGGTACTTATAGATATAAGTTGTTCCATGTAAACTATGTGTAAACTATCTACTGTTTTTTATCTTGTTATGTAGTAGTGTGCTTGTCTGAATAAATTTATGTTCTTTCTTTCTTTCTAACTAAAATAAATGGTAGATTTGGAAGGTAAATACCTGGCAACTAGTCACAGTTTATCTCACCGTTAACGTGACCTACGGTGTTAGATTAACAAAACGCGTTCAATGTTGCCATCAAAAGGCAAAATGATTAGAATATCTCTACGTCAGGGACTTAGCGGAGCTTATATTGAATAATATAATATGCCGTGACGTGAATACCTTCGTCAAAGGGCGGAGGATGTGATATGAGGTGTTTAGTTAGCGTCAAGGGAATGAACTTCAAGATCCCCTTCTATCATAGTTTTACTATGCTTAATTATTTATTTAGGAATGGATTGTTTGTTTTGATAAAGGACCTAAATGAGACTATTGTAGACTCTATTATTAATCGGATTAACCACAAAAGGTAAAACATTCAAAACTCAAAAATACTTGAGAAGATGCTTCCAAAAATGTTCTTTCCCGGCGGGATCCTAACCCGCGACTATTGGTAATCGGAACTAGCGCGTTTGACCGCTTCCCCATGCATGGGTAAGCGAAGTGGAAATTAAGAAAGCATATCCTCCTTGTATTTTGCGAGTAAAGCCTCGTACGCAGCGACATCGCGGGGCTAATATTTTATACTAGGTACAGAACCGAAAATGTATTAATCTTTAGAATTATGTGATACGGTCGAGGAGCTTGATTTGGAGATGTGATCATCTTTCTGATCACGTGTGAATTGAAAAATTGAGGTAGTCTTTCCTCGTTGTGCCTTGAATAGTAAACGGTCATATTAGGCGATCTATGTCATCCTTCTGATAAACTACCTACCCAGGTAATTGAGGGGCAACATGAGAATTCTTGGTACGATATCCAATATGTTTTCCAAAAAGTATAAAGCAATATTTTGCTGTTTTTATTCTAAGGCTGGCTTGAAAATTAAACTCTCAGGGTAAGGTTTCACTGGACGTTTTCCGTAGGTAGCCACATAATTGGGCCAAAGTAGTTACGTGATTTTAAGACGCGGTTTTCCTCGCGATGTTTTGCGTCACACACATTTTTATTAAAGGAAAAGGCATCGGGTGGTATATTATTTAAAGAAAAAGGCATCCGGTGGGTTTAGGTTTTGCGTTGCACAGCCTAAATCGCTGACAATAGAGAGCTGAAATTTGGAGAGTGTGTACTTAATGTGATGTAGACATAACGATAAAAAAGGGTACACAGGTGAAACCCTGGCCAGTTTTCTAAATAATTTTCTCTCAGGGTATTCTGTCGGTGGAATTTGGAATCCCTTGACGTGTCAAAATTGGGTCTATACAAAACTGAATCCAGCTATCGCTAGGGCTAAATCATACAATACTTTATTTTAACAAGGTTTGCTCTAATTTTGAGATTAATATCAGAAGGTCTGAATACGCTACACAGCACATCCGTTCAAAGCCAGGGAGCTATCGCTAGTTAGATAAGTTTCCCGGTAACAGCTCTAGAGCACAGTAGCAATATCCAGAACGATCTCAACTCCGGAAGGTATGAAATTTGAACCTTGTAATGTCGCTTGATAGTTTCCTGCGTATAGGACACTAACGATTCAATGTAGTAGCAGTTCTATTCAATTTACATTAGACATTGGAAGAACCATTTTGAATAATGTTGGTTAAGTTACCTTATATTAACTATTATGAGCGGTGTTGGTCTAGTAGTAGATACAGCGGCTTTCATTCTGAAGGTCGTGGTTTCGAATCCTGGCCGACTGCGCACCAATGGCTTTTTCTTTAAGTAAAAATTATGTGCGCTATTAACATCGCTCTTGCGGTAAAGGAAAACATCGTGAGGAAACCTACAGCTTAAAGTCACGCAAAAAGGCCCAGTTATAAAGCTAGTTGCGGAAACACCCAGTAAAAACTAACTAACTACCTTATAGTAGCTTCGTTCTACCGTCTAGTCTGTTTAAATTGCATCTCTCGAGGTATCCCAAACTATAGTTGGCCTCTTCTTCTTTTCGCTTTTGTCTACCTAGTGTAGAGTTTACAGGACACCCTCAGGCATCTAACTTAAGTTAACGGCTGCTATCAGAAATAACAACCGGAACCAACAGCTAAACGTGCCGTACAAAGCACGGAGAAGCTCGAGATAATGTTTTGCAACACACGTTATCCGTCACTACCGACAACCATCCGAGGAATGACCGACCGCTAGATTCTACTATAGGTACTTCTTTTTTTAATTTCAGACTACGATCTGAAGTTTTAGTTCTTTGTATTTGACATTTTTTCTTCAGGAAGATGTGATCAAAGCGTAGTCTGCATTTAAAAAACGAACCTGCTTATAGATAGGTAAAACCGAATATCATTATACCTTCTTGCGCAATTGGTTGATTTCTTTTATTGCACTCAGCACAAGAAAACATAGGTAGACAAAATCTATACATATAAAATTCAAAGCCCTGACTAATTGACTGACTGAATTATATATTTCAATACACTGTCTAACCATTGGTCCTATAGAAACATGACATTTGGATGGAGTGTTCTTTGTGATGTGTAGGTATCCACTAAGTAAGGGTTTTTAGAAAATCCTGCGGGATTCGATCTTACGCGGGTGAAACCGCTGGATACTGCTAGTTTAATATAAATAAAAAACAATGTTAGCAATGTTTAGGTATCTACTAATGTATGCATGTATAAAAAATTAATAAATATAAACTTCACAATGTTCTATTATATTTGTCGAACAAATATAGAGCATCAAATTAATAAATACTTACTATTTCTATTTCATATTACGCATGAGAGTGGTCAGAAGAATATGAAATACTCCTCAATACTAATAATGATAGACTTATACTTATACTCTTATTAACATCAATAAATCGAATACAAACCTCTTCATAAAATGTTCATTATTAGATATCGGATTTGCCCTCATAAATGTCATATGAAAGATTAAATATAAGTACCTACCTACATTACCAACCTACTCGGAGATACTTTCAGAAGCACCAAAGAAACCAATTTTATTAATAAAAAAGGGTCGAATACAAAAGTGCTGCTTACATTTGAAAAACCGCAAAATGTAGCGATGCCTATCTAGAAAAAAGTAATTCTCACAGACTCTTGAGCTTCTATCAACTTAAGATGATGAGCTTTTATGTTCTATTGATAAGTAATGGATGTATTTACTTATCGAATGAATAATCGTGCTGTCAAAAAGTGCGTATTGCAACAATTTTTCTGAGCAAAATGGGAACGCGTCGTTAATCATAATCACTTGTCGTTTAATCCTCCATACAAAGTCGTCTAATTTCCTCTACATGACATATGAATCGAAGATTTCTGAAGATCAGGAAAATGTAACCATCAAACTCTATCCTAGTTATGCAAGGTACAGATCAAAGGACCGAAAGCAAGCGAAGGTTACAAACAACATAAAATGAACCAGGACCGGTAGACAACATGAATATCTATTATAGAAATCCCCAATCGATAGAATTTTGTACGAATTGGACATAGCGAATCGTCTTATTTTCCTAGGCTTATGTTAATCGGTCGCACTCATTTCGTCACGTCATTTCCATACAATTTAAATCTCATCACATTAATTGCGGGACAACGTTTAATTAGGACCCTCACGCATTTTGATATTAGAAAATTTATTGCTTGAATTAGGCGTACTTACCTTCTTGGAACTTCATGTCAACTATGTTACAGAATACCTAAGATCGGTGGGAGGGTGGCGCTCTTTCCGCGCTGCACTAGTCGGGTGTCTAACTAAAACTAAAAAAAATAAAATAAAAAACCTGTGGCACTCGGGGACTACCGCGGTTAAGCTATTGCATAGCATTTTTTATCAACTTAGGCAATTATAATTATATAATTATTTTGTACCATGTTGCCATGGTTACCATGTAGCTCGGTTGAGCTAACGCAGCTAGGTATAGTGTTAGGTTTTATTTTCGTTACAGAATTTCTTGATTCGGTGGCCGCGCTCAAAGCCCGAGATAAAAGCTATGCAATAGCTTAAAAAACTTTAACATAAATAATAGAAAATCATCTTGGCTACCGTAGTCACGTCACGACGAAAGAATGTACGAACGTAATCGCAAAAAGTTTGTGCGCCACCGATCACGATCGGCGATTGTTTGTCTTAGCCTGCGTTCGTTCGTCCGGTCTTTACTAGCTTTAAATGTAATTCCAACCACATTTACTTAGGTACTTAAAATAACCACAATAACCGCAACCTGTTCAGTTCCCTAGATAACAAACTAAAGTGACGAGTTGAGCTGTAGTCATAAACAAACTTCAGCTCAACCCGATGGGAACAACAATGATTGAGAATGAGGTGAAAAAAGTCCAACTTTAATATTGTTTTGGGCAGTACTGTTTATTCTCAACTGATAAGAAGTAATAATATAGTCTAACTAATCTAGTATTATTAATTTATTTTAGTAGGTAATACTTACAAAATCATCGCATTCGCTCGCATACCGTCGTACAACTCGCACGCTTTTCCTACGTGTGTAACATACGCGCACATACGTGAATTTTGTTTTTTATAAAAAAAATACGTTATTTTTTCTTTTCTTTTGCTTAAATAATATATACAATTCCGGTTACCCATCACGTCAAAATGTCTAGCTGCGGAATCTGTAAGGAGATCATCAAGCAGGTCGATAGAATAGAGTGCAGCAGGTCGAACTGCTCCCGCGCCTACCACTGTCACTGTGTTGGGATTTCCTCAAGAACTGAAAGAAAGCTGGTTGACAAAACTTGGGTCTGCCCTGAGTGTACCCGTAAGTCACCTAAAAGTGTCGGCAGTACAAACACTCAAGTGCTTAAAATGAAGGAGATTAATCCAGAAGAAGAACTTTCCCCTAGAGCGCACACCTCTACAACCTTGAGTAAGTCGGAGACATTGTTGGCAATCAAGGATGACATCAAGGTTTTAGTACAAAACGCCATAAAAGTCGAGCTTAGTTCCCTTCGTACGCAAATGTCTTCAATTGAGTCAACCCTAAGTTACATGAGCTCTCAATATGATGATATGTTAAAAACTCTGAATCAAAACACAGCTGAAGTTAAAAAAATTAAGGAGGAGAATTTACGTCTTCGTACTGAGCTTACAGCCAATACATCAAGGTTGCAACGTCTCGAGGAGGATAACATTCGGCAGCAGCAGTGGAGTCGAATTCAAAACATCGAGGTAGTGGGCGTGCCCGAATCAAAAGATGAGGATACCATACAAATCATCACCAGTCTAGCTGCGAAAATCGGCGTACCAATTAGTAATAACGACATTGAGTTTGCTAACAGAGTGCAACCTCGAAAACCGGGCAGCTCCACCGTTGGTCGCACTATCATCGCCCGGCTACGGCACCGTCATTCAAAGGACGCAATTATCGCAGCAGCTCGCAAACATCGCGGAATTAAACCATCTACTGTGGGTATGTCTGGCGAGTCGGTTAACGACGGACATAATATCTATATTAATGAACACTTAATCAAAGCTAATAAGGATTTGCTCAAAGAATGCAAACTAAAGTGTAAAGAAGCTATGTTTAAATTTGTATGGACAAAAAACTGTCGTATTTATGTCCGTCGAAACGAAAGTTCGCCACCTATACCTATAATTACCTCCGCCGATTTAGTAAAGATAGGTTAACTTACATCTTTCCATTCCGCCTTTCATTTATTAAATTTTGTCTTCATTGTTATTGTTACACCCTCTTTTAGTATGTATGCTCACTACAAAAAACACACACTCATTTCACGTTACATTTCACAATTATTTTACCATACTTATCACGTTATCCAATAGTTTATTATTTACAATACCACTCAAATTATTAATATTGTAATGATCACCTACCTATCTCTTTTTAATTAAACTATAAGCTCTAGAAGATTATAAGGTCTAATCTAACTAAATAAAGTACCAATCGTGGTCACGGGCAGCAAATTGTAACGAACACGGGCCTGAATGTATGTCAACTAAAATAAACGAAAATACCTAATTAAACGCATCCCTACTACCTCAATTAAAACGATATAATACCTAATTAATTACGATCAATCTGACCTACCTATCTAAACTACCTAATTTGATTGTGTGAAGTACCTTTCTATGTTTTTGGCTCGTGTGAAAGTCTAGTAGTTACAGATACCCACGTTGTGTATTGTAGTTAACCCAAAGGCTCCATTATAATAAGACGAGATTATTCTAAATTTCTACACCTGACCAAATTATCCTAAGTATTATCTATACTCCTAAACCAACTTAAATTGAAACGTTAAAGGGAAATTTAAGATGATCTTTTACTGTTTTATGTTATCAAAATTATTGCTACTTGAATTTAATTGATTACGCTATAAATTGACAGGAAGATGTCTCTACTATCTATGTCGGATCCTCAATTCTAGTCTACAGAATGAATGTTATAAGAAAGCTAACTTAAAATTAAGGGAATTAGGTATAAATAATGATGGTACACAATAAATTAGATATCAAAATATTGGTTTTATTAAATCCGATGATTCTATTATCACATGGAGAAAGAATCATCAAAGAAAACTCCACGGACCTAGATATCAAAGTTAACAATATCGGACGTTAATTAATTGAATTATGAATTTTAATCTCTATAGTAACTTGACCAAAATGTATTAAATAAATGGACTGCTGACAACAGTGGAATTCCACAATCCTAAAAACTATTATAGTAAATCTCATTATGAGACTTTATAGACTTCAGGCAAATACCTTATCTATTAGCGTGAAATAATCCTCTTTATGAGAATTTGATAGTTTGATAAACTTCATTCAGTACACCTGTACTCAAGTCTTTGTCGATTGCGTTCCGGATTCGGTTGCAAGTAAAGCAGAATTGCCAGACCTCGAAATCCGATCATCAAACCAATATTTCCCACAAATAGAGATATAAAAAGAAGGTAAATTGCTTACGTATAGATTATGATTTGAATTAATCTTTATTCATGTAAATTCCACTCGGAAATATCAAAATATATGTACCAAATGTACTTAGGCGTTGACTTAGTTTTGGTCATTTTACTACAGTAAAATTAACTGATGGATCTTTGTCCAAATATAATTTAGAATTAAATTTATTAAAAGGAAACCTCCTTACGAGCGTTTTCCTATAACTTTGTCCTCAAATATGAACTTTAATTTGAAAAAAGTGAATTTACAATAAACAGGATTCTTTTATAGAATTTCCTGTAGACTGTCTTTAGATAGACTGGTTAAACAATTACGAATTTACATTAAAGCTGTAAGTAAACACATACAAAACACAAACACAACAAAATGGACGTTCCTTCGACTATGTTAGTCTTAGAACAAAAGGTAAAAATAAAAGATATTACAATGTACTTTCCCACCAGTACTTTAGCATCAAAAAAACAATCAATCAGCGCAGGGATTGAACCTCGCTTTAGATAGAATAATTATTGCATACAACTATAAAGTACTTTGTAATCAATAGTACAGTAGGTATATTTCAGTACAAATGCAGGGCGAGAATCGAACTCACAAGGGCTGCATATTAACTTATAACGTCAAATTAACAAACATAAGCTTAGTGCAGGAATCTAACCTGACGCAAATGGCATAAAATCATATATGAGTAATTAACATATTCAACATACACAAAAATAGATACATTTTATACATGTCCCATAATTAAGACTATCGAAGTCTACTCTTGGAGAAAAGTCGTTACAATTCAAACCTCCTCTAGTTTAAACAATGAAAATAATTAATAATGTACCTTATATGCTCTACAGGACTAGATACAGTATAGACATCATGGCTGGATCAAAACTGACTCTAATAACTTATTACTTGCAAACACTGACTCTATAACATCTAGCAAAATTATATAATTCAAACTTATGTATGGCACGCTAAAAGCTATACGTGACCGTTCTCGAAGACTTCCAAAAAATAAGTGATGTGACGCTCTCGCTCCAGGAACGCTTCCCGCTTCAAAATTTGGCGTCATCCCCCGCAAACCTCTGCTTAGCCCTTCATGATTGGTCGAATTTTTAGCGCGAGCCCTACCTAACGGTGCCAAGTCATCTACGTACAAATTTGGAGTTAACTAACCAAGATCGATATCTCTGTCGATCGCAAGGATTTAATATGTCTACATATATTTAAAATTCATGAATAGCACCTGTGTAAAAGGTGGCTTTTGCGAATCGTTACAATATTCTTTATAACAATTCTGCGCAACGACATAAACACAGCACTCGGATCGACTGCTCGATCGCGCCTACACCTGGATACTAATGTAGTTTCTCCTTGTATCCTTCATTACTGTATGCACCGCATCGGTTTATTATACCATCTTTTAATTACGCAGCGAATTTCACCCATAACAGTTAATCTATTCAATATTATTAAGTTTTGTATCTTCCAATGGTTAACATAAAAAAACACCTTCAATTATTTTATCAAAATGTACGCGGTCTTCGAACAAAGACTGACATTTTTTTCAATAATATTCTTTTAGTTAATGCAGATATAATCCTGGTAACCGAAACCTGGCTGCACGACGGTATACTTGACACCGAGCTGTGTAGCTCGGGTCGCTTCGACATTTTCCGTAGGGATCGTGGTTCGTATGCTGGCGGTGTCATGATAGCTTGTGCACCTCGCCTCGCAGCTACCGCTCGGACTGACCTTGACCGCGACGATCTCGAGTGCCTATGTATTACAGTACCTGCGCGTGCGCTCGGCTCGCAGCGTAATTTGACTATCGTCTGTGTTTATTCGACCAGATAATTCGCTTCCTTCGCGTATGAAAGTATTTATTGATCATTTGACTTACATAATGAGAAAATGCCCTGATCATGACGTGATAATAGCAGGCGATTTCAATCTTTCTTGTATTGATTGGAGCTTGTTAACTTCTCCGAAAGTTATAAAAAAGGGACCTGTTGAGAGACAAGTATCCGCATCCGATTTAATTCATGCCACTAATTACTTTGGACTTATGCAATTTAACAACTTGCGAAACTGTTCCGGAAACACGTTAGATTTGATTTTCTGTAATCTACCATTGGCTGTGTCGAGGTCGGATGATACCTTAGTGAAAGAGGATGTTTTTCACACAGTTTTGGATATCAGTGCTAAGGACATATCTATCCCTTCTATTAAACCACCTAGTAGGAAAAAGTATTTATTTAGGCGAGCAGACTATACAAATCTAAATAATTATTTTGTTAACTATGATTGGTCTTTTTTAAAACACCTCAATATGCAGGAATCAGTTGATGAGTTTTATGTAGTACTGAGATCAGGAATTGATAAGTTTGTCCCACAGAAAATGTTATCCAGTAGTCATTATTATCCTGTTTGGTATAGTAATGCACTGGTGCAATTAGTCAAAGAAAAAGCTAAGTATCACAGATTGTGGAAGAAATATGGTAATCCTATAGATTATCATTCTTTTTCACTATTAAGATCTCGCCTAAAGACTCAGACTAACGAATGCTACAAGAGGTATATTGAGTTTTCTCAAAATAAAATTAAGTCTGAGCCTAAATTGCTGTGGAACTATATTAAGTCGAAAAGAAAGTCAACTGGTCATAATTATCCTAACGTAATGCAATGGGGAGACAGAACTTACTCTGGTCCGCAGGATATATGTAATGCTTTTAACGATTTTTTTTGTGCAAATTTCTGTAACCCTGCTAATTCGTATAATGACCATTCTGACGCGCGTCATGTCAATCATGATGTTCTCAACTCTGTTTCCATATCTACTCAGGACGTTGAAAAGCTTCTGCATAAATTAAATTGTTACAAGGGCGCAGGATGCGATGGGATTCCTCCGTTTTTCTTTGTCCAGTGCAGTAAGTCTCTAGCTTATCCGGTTTCGGTGATGTTTAACAGATGTTTCTCAACAGGATTTTTTCCTAGTGCGTGGAAGATGGCTCATATAGTGCCTATTCACAAAAAGGGCACGAAGACGTCTGTTGAGAATTATAGGCCCATATCCATCCTTAACGTTTTGGCTAAACTTATGGAACGAGTGGTACATAGTGCTATATATCCCTTTGTCGTTAATCATCTTCCCACTCAACAACACGGTTTTGTGAAGGGTCGCTCAACGAATACTAACCTTGCTAATTTGTGAATGATGTACTTCGTGGAATATGGATGTGGGGTTCCAAATTGATGCTATATACACTGACTTCGAGAAAGCATTTGATCGTGTTGACCATCTTATCCTACTTCGGAAGCTACAGGAGCTAGGAATCCATGGAAATCTTCTTCGATGGGTTGAATCATATCTGCGTAATCGCTCACAGGCAGTCGTGGTGTCGGGTTTTAGATCTGACTTCGTTGATGTTCCATCTGGAGTTCCTCAAGGTTCAATCCTGGGACCTTTGCTGTACGCAGTATACCTTTATGATATTGGTACTTGTTTTAGTTTTGCGAAGTTTCTCATGTATGCGGATGATACCAAGATCTATGCTTTGGTTAAATCACTAGATGATGCGCGGGAACTCCAGGCTGATCTTACTAAGCTCTGTTTCTACTACAAAAGCAACCGTATCAAAGTTAATGTTGCCAAATGCTTCCGGATTACTTTCTCTCGTAAGAAAAATAATATTTTGTTTGAGTATAGTCTCAACAACTCCATCTTAACCTCATCTATTTCTGTCAGAGATCTTGGTGTTGTTTTTGATTCGAGGATGCAGATGACGGAACACATTGAAAAAATGCTAGCTAAAGCATATAAGAATCTTGGCTTTGTATTGCGTGTGACACGTCCTTTTTCTGACTGTGATTGCATTAAGGTTTTATATTATTCATATGTGCGCAGTGTTCTCGAATACTGCAGCAATGTTTGGAATCCGGACTACCTTACATACATACATAGCATTGAATGGATACAGGCTAAGTTCATAACAGCTTTAAACTACCGAACCCGTAGTTGCGACATGAGTTACGAGGAGTCTTGTAAGGTCCACAATTTGTTCAAACTCAGCGACAGGCGTGCCCATTTGCAGATGATGTTTCTGTACGACGTCTGTAATGGTCTCGTTAACAGTCCGGAGCTTGTAAACCTCTTTCTCCAGTTTAATACTCCAAAAAAACGCACCGTCACGCACAGTATAAACTTTTTTCTGTTCCATTCTCCCACTGCAGATATGGTCAGAATTCGATTGTCAGCCGTTCACTTGCGACTTTCAACAATAAATTCCATGAGATCGACATCTTTCATGAGGGCAGAAGTAGGTTTAGGAGACTGGTGGGAGATCTTTTGTGTTGGTAATTCTTTTATTATTATTTTTACTTCTTTATCGTGATATTTCAATTTTTAATTATATTTTACTACAACACACTTTACACTTCCCCACACACTCACACACACTCACATAATACGCATGGGGCTTGCGGTCATCCCCTGTCCAACTCTTTAGAGTCTGGTTTCTGGGGGATGGCCTGCATCTCAATTCGTAAATACACGCTACATTTTCACACTCAAACACACTCTCACACATATCATGTTTACACACCCGAGCTTACATATCTCAATCTCAATAATTCAATATTTATTTATTTTGTTGTGTTTCTGTAATTTTTATTTGTAATTTTATGTAAAATTTTCTTTTTAAAGCGACGTTAAATGTACCTAAGTAAAAAATGAGAATCTGTCATTGGCAGTAAGCTTTGTGTAAATGTATCATAAGTTAGTTTTTAAGTGCTGTTGATTCTGTAATAAGCAAATAAAAAAAAATAAAAAAAAATCATAATAATATAGGTAGGTATTTATTATTTCTATATATATGTTGGCAGTTTTTATCTTAGCTTCGCATCACAAAACACATCTTCGCATACTATATACTATATGTAAATAGAAATGCATCGCTTCTATTTATCCCATTGTATTATTTAAGATTTATAATATGTATAGTAAGTATATAGCATCAAATATTAAAAAAAAAACATTGAGTCGTTTATCAGAAAGTTTATTTCCTAAAAAATTGGGTTCCTTTATATTATAATGCTAATTAAAAAAATGAAATTCCATAAATAACTAGAAAGAGAGAAAAAAGCATTTTTACTAAAAGATGCTTTCCCAATCTGGTAGTGTAATCACTGTAATGAAAGCCTTTACGACATCTCGTTCGTGTTGAGATAATTAAATTTCGCGGACCACTTGTTCTGAAGTACCGCAGCATAATTCTGTATAAGATAGAGAAGCAGATAATGTCTTATCATTGATCCTGCTGAGTAATGAAATTGGCTTTGTTGTGGTGTTATTTTTCTTCTTTTCGTGTAGTGGTCTGGCTCACCTAAAGTTAGAGTTTTTAGCGTCCGTCGTCCGACGTCCCTTCCAAAGCACGAAGGAGCACGAGAAAAATAATTTTTGATCACAGACGGCGGCAAAGCTTATCTACACAATCGGTCACCCATCCTAAAATCCTAACCGCACCAAGCGTTGCTTTACTGATTTTTCATGATCAGCGGGCGCAGCTACGCCAACGAGGTCATTCTGGTGTTGTAGTTGCTGCCAGGAATATAATCCAAGTTAGCGTTTTAAGTTTCTAAAGCTAAAGCTAAGCTATCGTTTAAAGCTTTGTAGCAACTTACCCCTTACTTATAAACAATGACAAACATCTGCATAACTACGAGTATGTATGGATCGTTTGTCTTTTACTGTGACATGAAGTTTCAAAGTGGACAGACAGAAATAAACGTTACATAACTTAGTCATCTGTTAATCATTGTTTATATATTTATAAACCCTTACTAGGGGGTTACTCGTTAAGTATGTGTGTACCTATCTATACAGCTTTCTGCCGGTCCATCCTAAAAGGCATTTATCATAAGACGCGACTATTCATTCAAGTTTCCAAGGAGTCCGGAACGTGTTATTTTCCACTCCATATACCGTCTCCATCCATCAAATAAGTGAACGGGGTTTCTTACCACGAACAAAATTTGGACATCCGATTGAATACCCACTTACTTACTAGTACCAGCAATATTTTTTGAAGAATTTTTGGAATATCGATATGAATGGAGATACTAGGCATGCCTTTTAAGTTCTGTCTTTTGTATATTTGCCGCCAATTTTAAAATTAGAACTTTTCAAAATTCAAATTTGTTAGAATTTCGAATATCAAAACAATTGAAAGCATTAGGATTAATGCAATTGTTTAGTCACAGCGTTGGTTTGAATCTGTCAGGTCACGTACGAAAATGAATCTTACCAAGGAAAATGTTCGTGCAATAATTTTCTATAACTTTCGAAGAGGCCTCACGCGACTTCAGTGTTTCAAAGAGTTAACATCTGTATTCCATGATGAAGTCCCATGTCTGCGGACCATCGAACGCTGCTATTTGGAATTTGAGCGTGGACATACCACACTTAGTGACAAATCTCGTGAAGGACGTCCAAAATCCGCCTTCACTGAAGATAACATCGTTGCTGTGAGACAACTAATCGTCGAAGATCGTCATGTGACATATCGAGAGATAGAGGCGTTATTAGGCATCTCAGGGACAACCATTCAAAAGATATTGCATGAGGCGCTTGGTGTGAGAAAACTAGTTTGCCGTTGGATCCCGCATTTGCTTTCCGACGATCATAAGGCGGTCCGCGTCAGATGGTGTAAGAAAACTCTTCAGAGGTTCAACCGAGGAGAGTCAAATCACGTCTACGACATCATCAGTGGTAACGAATCTTGGATCTATGCCTACGATCCTGATTCCAAACAACAATCTACATTCTGGGTTTTCCAAAACGAGCCAAAGCCGACTAAAGTTGTTCGCTCTCGAAGCACTTCAAAGAAGATGGTGGCTACGTGGCGAAAACCGGTCATGTTGCGACGATTGCACTTGAAGATCGTAGAACGGTTAATGCGGAGTGGTATACCACAGTTTGTTTACCACAAGTCATCGCCGAACTTCGGAAATCTAGCCCAAAGCGACGCATCATCCTGCACCATGACAACGCAAGCTCACACACCGCTCGTCAAACGATTGAGTATTTGAAGCAGGAAAACGTAGAAATTCTTGACCATCCTCCATACAGTCCTGACCTAAGCCCTAAAGATTTCTTTACATTTCCTAAAATTAAGAAAACTCTTTGTGGTCAAAGGTTCCAGTGCAGTGAAGAAGCGGTCGACGCTTTCAAGTCAGCCATTTTGAACACCCCCACTTTGGAGTGGAATGAATGTTATAATAACTGGTTCGAGCGAATGGAAAAGTGTATTAAACTTCGTGGTGAATACTTTGAAAAACAATAAAAGGTACTATAAGGTTATATAGTTTTTTTTTTCTTCAAACGACAGAACTTAAAAGGCATGCCTCGTATCTGTTGGTACATTGTTTTACACTAGGGAACACGTCGTAACTTTCGGATGGCCTCGCCATTATTACAACTTCAATTAATTCTCTGTAGTTTAATAATTTACTAATATCTCATCAGGATTAGATGCGGTTTTACGTGAAATTTTGTAGGAATTTCGAACAATCCTTTCTTAGTGGGCCTACACATGACAAAAAACACCCTCTTAAAAGTTCATGTCGTAATTCATTCAGGACCTTGAGTTTTATAAGTAGCTATAGATTAAGCTTAATGATTATTAAAATCACACATTTCTACACCTTGAAAACTTAGAAATAAAATTTATTTAAAAAAACAGCTAAGAAGAAAAAAAAATCTGATAAAAAACTGTCCTGTAACAATTCGTTAATTTGAAGTGGTTATTATTTACAATTTTAAACGTAATTTAGTCTATGGCTACCCAACGGGTTTTGAGAAGCCATCCTCGGATTAATAGGGATTTCGATGGGGAACCAGGATTACTTACTTGAATCATCGCAGGACCTTTTTTATTTGGAGCTTAAAATGAATGAATTGATGGTCTTAACGTAATTGCTTAGATTTAGCCATTAGGTATTTACTTAATTTACTTTAATACGTTTGATAATCATTATAACTGTTCAATTAAAAGTCATGTCATTCTTATCTGAGCTGATGTTCCGCTTTAACACAGTAGGTAGGAATGACTTATTGACCACGCCTACTGGAAAAAGATTTGGAAATGGCTGTCTGACAACTGCCGTCCTTGGGATCAAGCAGTATACCTACCGCCGCGCGGAGAGAACTCTAGGTTCGGTAGTTTCTCCCCCGATCCCTTAGTCGCCTTTAACGATACCCACGGGAAAACCTGGGGTAGCCCTATTCTATGCTGGGGCTTCACAACCTACCAAATTAAACGTACAAATTGAAGAACAGCACGAGTCTAATTTTCTTAGATAATAGATACACATCTTAGTTGGAAATCCCACATTAAAAAAGTAAATAGTAAATTAGCTAAGTATTGTTATGCCTTATCCATTCTCTCAAATATCGCATCAAAGAAAATTGCCATAAATGCCTATTATGGATATGTTTACCCCCAACTATGCTACGGTGTAATTTTTTGGGGAAACTCGGTCGATGTTCAATCTACTTTTGTTATGCAAAAAAAATCTATTCGTTCTATCTTCCACCTTAAAGGTACTGATTCTCTGCGCTTGATTTTTATAAACTACAATGTTCTTACTCTTTCTAGTAAATATATTCTTGAACTTTGTATATTTAGATTCTTCTTCTGTTTTCGCGATGTTGTATTGAAATTAAAGACATTTTTCGGTTTGAATCGCGTGGTTTTTATTACTTTTAGCATTGTTACAACGCTCAACGTTTCGAGACCTTTCCAGGTCTCTTCTTCAGGATAGACTAAGATGTGATTTGTCATTCTAATGTATTAAAAAAGTTAGAGTGAGACTACCGTCTTATTATTAAAAACTATTAAAATGTTATCAAAAACGTTCCTGTCTACGCAGGTTCCAAAATTGCAATGATTATTATTTACTTTATTGTTAAATTTTATTATTTAATTTTAACTTTATTACTTTTATTTACTTTATTATTATTTTACTTTATTATTTACATTTTATTTAGCCTATCATTACCAACTATGCACAAATCACCTTTCAACGATTAATTTATCACTGTGACTTCGCAAACGCGCCCCTTCATGAGAAGAAGTCACAAGAAACTCCTGGGGGTTGTTTTATGGTGACTTATGCTTACATCAAATTTATTCTAATCAAAAGCTAATATAAAATACTATATTCTACAACCGGCAAAAGTGGCTGCCAGTGTCCTGTTGTCTAGCAGCAGTTGTTGGCTGGGCCTGGGACTTAATCAAATGTAGTACTGGGTCCCAGAAAGGAAGGTGCCGCCTGTCTGGGACCCAGTACCCGGTGATACTAGAGAGTTGATTTATTATAATATGATGAAGACATCCAATAAGAAAGCCTTTTTCGAAACGCTAACGGACTCGACCCTTAAAAACGTGAGCAAAACCACGGGACACAGCTAGTTATTAATAAAATCTAAAGCAAAAATCCTTCCCTCTCATTATTACCGTTATATCTGTATTCATACAGTAGTAAAGTAGTTCACTAGACACTGAAAGTACCTAGCCACGCTACAAACCCAATAAAGTGGTATTACAGAAGCCTACGTGAGCCAGAATCCCAACACTACAAGTTATGAATATTATCTGCTCTATGAGATACTAAAGCTGTGTACCAGATTTTGCGAGGCTACGACTGTGACAGTTTTTGGTGTAATTTTCGTGTTTTGATTAGAGATTGCTTGGTGTTCATTGACACAAACAAGCAATGGGCTGTGGGCAGGACCAGGAAGTCACATTTTCGGACAAAACAAGTTGTCATTTGAGCTTTTTGGCTAAAACTAAAATTAAATAGTAACGCTACTATTTAATTTAAGTTTTAGCCAAAAAGCTCAAATTTTATTTTGTTTTAATTATTTTGTTTGTTGCTACTATTACACTTTTAAATTATCTATTTAATACATATATAAAATTCAAAGTCAAAAATCAAAAAAAAACAAAGTACGTTTATTCATTCGGATATTAGCAAGATATCTCTTTGACATGTCATTTTTTTTTAATTTAATCTACTCTACTATGTCTTCGGATCGCGACCTCCATGACATGAGAAGAAGACACAAGAAACTCATGGGGTTTTTTTTTTGTATATTTTTTTTGCAGTAATCATGTGATTTACATTGTCGCATATATAATATTATTGAAGAAAAGTGGAACTGGAGCTATTGCTCCAGTTCCACTTTTCTTCTTTTCTTTTCTTTTCTTTTCTTTTCTTTTTTTCTTTTCTTCACTTTTCTTCTTTTGGATTATTATCCATACTTGCTATAATAATCCTTACTAGCATTACAAGAGCGAAAGTAACTCTGTCTGTCTGTCTATCTGTTCAAATAAGTTATAATATACAAAATAATAAACATAAAAAAAAATTATTTACTTAAAACACTATCTCATCCACAAACACACAACCCGCCCAACACCGCCCAAACCGCCCCGGGACCCACCATCAGAGTTCTGATCCGAGTCCTGACTGATCCGATCTGAGTCCTGACTGATCTATACATATATTAACGCAGAACCCAAACCGCTGGTTCTAGAGACAATTAATTTGCATAGTGGGTTCTTTGTGGTGTGTAAAGATCCACGTAGAAAGGAATTAAAAAAAAATAGCGGGATTAGGACTTAAGAGGGTGGAACCGCTGGACGCAGCTAGTACCTATATAGATAATTAAATAATGTACTTTCAAAACACACTGTTTTTTTTCCAAACAATCTAAGTACTTTGTAATTTTTTTAGGAAACAGATGTAGGGTTTTTAGGAAACCCCTACATTTTTTGTTTCCGTTCCCGTGCAATATCATTTATTATCGAGGTATAAACTACTCGAAAATGTCGCGCGCAGAAACTCTTGGGTTTAAAAATGCAATTGGTGTGTGTGTGAAGTGTGAAGTAGCTAGGTGTTGACGGCAGTGTGTACAATTATATATAACATAATGCACATTAGTTTGTTTGTTAATTATCTTATTAAATTAAAATCCTACTTGACAATAATTTAAGTAAATTAATATAATACCTATGCAAAAACTAAAACAATATATTATTAAGCAAACTCCCCACATTTCCTACAGGTAAATTAGTTTTAAACACCCACTTTCGAGCGAGCTTGTTCATATTACCAGTTCAGGAAGCTAAAGCATGGTTCGGTTGTGAACTAGGTACCTATTAGCAACCGTTAATATACATTAGGTTAGTTAAAAGTAGTTTATGTATAAGAGATGAAATTAATCCTATAATTTTACGTGGTTATCACTCTAACTAAATAATTGAACAGTTGAAAGTATTATTATTTCTCAGAAGTCGAAAGCTACCCACAAGATAGGCAAATAGACAGACAGACGGACAGTGGAATCTTAGTAAAAAGGTCCCGTTTTTACCCTTTGGGTAAGGAATTCTAAAAAAAATACCTTGTTTAAGAAACTACCTATTTAGCAACCGTTAAAATACAATAATTAGTTAGTAAAAAGTAGTTTATTAAAAAGAAATGAAATTATTCTTAGTATTTTTATTTCTCAGAAGTCAAAAAGTAAGCTACAAGATAGACAGACGGACAGTGAAGTCTAAAGTAATCCCGTTTTAACCCTTTTGAAACGGAACCCTATAAAAATATCTGTCTTGAGAACTGGAAAAAGTCTTATTAGAGCCAGACAAAGCTTATCTTAATATAAACCTTTTAAAAAGATAAAAAAATATTTGTGGTATGATTTTTTTAATTTATATTTTATTACTCAATCAAAACCCATGTCAACAAGGCCACCGACCTCCACCAATCTTCCTAACTTAATATTAGTAAATAGATTAGGGATTGATCCAACATTTTTAATAAAAACTTTGACCAAGTTTGTTAATCCCGGCTCCCGGATATTCGTTAACTTCTGAGGGTAACTCTACAATAAGGATTTCCTAGAATTTTAATAGTTTTAAACGAATATAGAGTTTAAAGTAGCAGTCTCTTAACAATTTTATTACAATTTTCTTGTTATGAAAGCGGTTTTTAATTATTTAAAGTAGGTTTTTATTATTACTACTCCAGGGCGATGTCGCTGGGTAAAGATTTTATAATTAACTAAGTTTAATCAATGACTAATTGACTATGTTCTATTAGGTGTAGATAGACACTAGGGTACTTAGGGGATCTGAGGGAGATTAGCAAACCTAAAGTTTTAATCGCACGGTGGCGGATAAACTGCTTGATCCCTAATAGGGTCGGTGTCAGGCAGGCGGCCGGCCGTAATAAGATTGCCAAATCTAATTGCAGAAGGTATGGCCAATCAATGATGACTTACCGACTGCGTCGACTTCAAAAAAAAACATTTGGGGTTTATAGCTCACTCCGCGGGTTCCCGAGAGGGATGCAACCGGGAACATCTCTCGGATGAAAAGAAGAATACACTAGGGTACTTTATTTATTCTTTTACAAGATTTTCGAAAAGTAATGCATTATTAAAACATAAAAAAATCACGTAGATTTGTCGCGTCGTTATATTTGTTTCGTTGGAAATCATTTTGCAATAGGTACTTTTTTATTTGATTGGAAGTTAAGTACGAGTATTATAAAACTGTTAGCTTAAAGATATTAGCTACTTATTACATTAAAGCTTATTCGATAGCTACATACATTAATAGCCACAACGTGGAGTAAGATCGGAGTAGTGAGAACATGCTTTGTCTTTTTCCGTGACTAGAAATTTCACAGTCGACTGACAGAAACAAAAAGTTTTAAAATTACTCCGACCTTACTCCACGTTTATAAATAAGTGATAAACTTTGGCATACTATCTATTTTATTATTAACTTCCTATAAGTAGGTACTTATTTGTACGAACGCGTTATGTTTGAAAGAACGGCCAACTCCAATCAATCGAACTCACGACGCTGGAGTTTTCGGGAAGTTTAGGAAAGCGAGGTCGGGTTCATTGGCGAAATCCAGGACTTAATTGAAATGTCACGGGAACTTACAGAAACTTGAATATTGTTGGTCGCCCAACAGAAGTCACGATCATAGACTAGTTCGAATTGCGGAAAATGCCATGTAAAAACTCCTAATGAAGGTTCTTTGTTTATTCAGTAGTAGACAGTATAAGTACTTAACAAAAGGTTACGGCTGGCCTTAGGGAAACTGAAGCCAGGAATAGATTCTTCAACTAATAAAAAAGAGAATCTGAAACTTCCTCCAACTCAGTCCAATAAACAACTCAAATTAAACTATAACAATATTATTTACTTCATAGAAAGGCCATTAATCTTGAGGTTCTTGTCGTCGCGCCCAGTTAAACACCGCTATTTGTCGCGTAGGTGGTCATAACGGGAACTTTATAACATTTTAATTAAAATTTTGGGAATTTCAAAGGGTCGTTTGGCTTCTGACTGGTTCACGGTTGACAGGGCCTGAACGGGGCTGGTTACGGGGGGAGAGGGGTGCGGGGGTTGCGTTAAATTACAATTATCATGTTTACTGCCCTTGCTTCATGATGTGGAACGCTTTTTCCGTGGCTGTTTTACGATCGCGACGTCGACGGCCATACATTGTTCTGTCTGCGAGACTTTAGAAGGAGACTTGTTTTATTTTTTCTTTATTTTCGAAGTATCTTACGACTAGATCTGCTCTGTTATTGGATCTGAAGTAAAGTTTGCCTTTAAAGTCGTAATAATATGGCAATAGTTTTTTCTCAGAAGAGTAAGATAACAATAAGGCGTATTTAATGCGGCGACCAAGTAATATGACTAAGGGTTTAAATAAAATTATTATAGGTGCCATACGTAATGGGTTCGGTAGCTATTAATCTGTGGAGAAGAACAGAAAAGCTTTCTGGGTTGTTTTAAAAATAACCTCGTTAGGACCTTCTCGCACCTATCACCTCGGTGTCGTTTCTGTGATAGATTTTTTTTTATTAGCCTTATTAATAAACGTGAAGTAAGGTAGTAGATAAGTGACAAGAAATTTCAAAGTTGACAGACAGAAACAAAACGTGGTAAAATTACTCCGTCCTTACTCCACGTTTATTCATAAGGCAATCTGGGTATTCGTATTTTAGTTTAAAATTATGATATTTTTAGTAGCCAAGTCATTATTTATTGCTCTTTATCCATTATTTTTAGTTGCCACGTGTTAGTCGCTTTATAAGTTGTTAAGTTAACAAACAATTGCTGAAATTGGTGAAATTATATTTTCGTTACTCAACTGTCGCTTTTCCACTTAGCAATACAGAAAAAAACCATCACAACTGAAGCTTTAATTAAGCGAAAGTGAGATAAAAAGCCTTTTCAAAGTAAACGTAATACTCGGGCCTTAATGGCATTAAAATTTTCGACGTATTCTTTCTCAAATGATAAATCCATTGGAACAGTATCGGGCTGGCGAGACTTTAATTACTTCAGTCGTTGACAAACCGTTTTATCCTCATCAGGCTACGTGGCTACATTTTTGTTGGTAAAAAACTTTATTAATTAAACGAGTTTCCAGTTACCTGTGAAACAATTACGGCTCTCAAACCACAAGAGAGCACTCAATTTAAGGAAAAAATACTGCTAGAGTAGGGTCATAAACGTTTCGAGCTACGCTGGGTAACTGTGCAGTGTAAGAGCCTCGTTTATTTGAAAAAAGTCAATATTAAACTAACAACTATAATAATTATTAGTTAACAACTCCCATGGTACTTTTGGCGTTAATGATCTTTCCCCATAAGTTACAACAAATTTTCTAATTGTAATGCCGGTTGATTGATTTTAAGACTAAACTTTGTTATTTTATCAGCACACTTCCTCGCTTATTTTCTAGTACTAATATTGACTACACTCAGATCCTATGATATGCAGCCACGTTTTTGAATATTGAGTTATAAGATTACTATAATAATTTTATGTCTTTCGGTTTTTATGTTGCTCATCTCAGAATCTAGATGTTCTATATTTCACAATGATTTCGAACAATTATGTAGGTATTGTGGTAACAGACGGCGCGCCAGGCAGATCACAAATATGGATTCAATACAAAATATATCCCATATTTTGGTCTGCAAGGCGGACCTCTCTTCTCACAATACCTACATAGTTGTTCAGAGTCATTTTAAAATGTAGGACACCTAGATTCTAAAGTTCCATTTTATGTCGCGCCCAGAGAAGGGCCAAAGCTTACGTAGCATTAACCTACTCATATTTTGTTTGCGTATAATATAATTTAAAGCTAACTTTACTTCAGCAAATTCGCTGAACACGTATTCCCTTTTGGGACTGCGGTGGCGTTGGCTCAGCAAACGATGCTGGTTTGTTCACAATTAGCTGTTATGCCGTCATAACGTTATCATCAAAGAGTAATCGCAGAGGTGAATGTTCCATTTAATGTACGGAAATTGTTTCAAGTTGAAATTGCCTCAGAAAAAGATGTTCTAGATTGAAAAGACAATTTAGATAGGAAATCGTTGCCAAAAATCTTATCAACTTTGTCGATAAAAGGGCGGAGATTATTTTTTCATGTCGCGACTCGTTCATTTGTGCCTCGGTAGAGATGTGAGAACGATCTACGACTGAAAAAAAAAACTGAATGAATGTGTGTTTTTTTTTCACATAATTTTGATACCTACACATATGTAGGTATCAAAATTATTCACTTCAAACTTATGCCACATCTCTTTTACCATAAGTTCGTTGCATTCTTAGTTCGTAGCTAAAAAAAACTTACTACGAAACTGCGTTCGTAGCTGCCGTGCGATGCTACGAATATTTGCTATGGCAAGGCGGCTACGACGCATACGTAACCCTTTTTGCGGTCGCTTCTGAAATATCTAGATACTCTCGGAAAATGTTGTTAGACCGGACGAATTTTCCGTTGTTTTACATTTTGCAAAACACAAAACAGTAAAATTCGTCGGTCCGCTATCACTTACGTCGTCAACGAAAAATATTAGCGCTAGGTACAAATAATAACTTTCCGAACCCCTAAATTGGACCCGAGCCTTTCCTCCGCAAGTGACTTATCACCATTTCGTCCCTTTTTAGGGTTCCGTACCCGAAGGGTCCAACGAGACCTTTCATTTATCCTTCTTAGTGTCACCCGGTAGAAGCGTTTAATAGAAGTTCTGTGGAGTTGAACCTAAGTACCTATTTGACTTTATGTCAGTCATTTTGGAATAACATACAACAGTCTGTTTAAAGTAAAACGATTATTACATAGTGCGGGGAAGGGACGCGAGTGCTTAGAGAGTCCATTGGAAAGTTAATGGCATAGGATCGTTTAACTCTTTATTGCGGTGATGAACTTTAATTGGTTTTAGTACTCAATTACTTAAATGTAAGTAACTGCGAGTACTGTTTGTCCAAGAAATTGTTAACTGGGTGACTACGCATGTCGGTGCAGTCCTAAGCTGGGGTTCCCACAGGCCAGGCCAGGCCGCGCCACGCCTGTTGAGGCCTGAGCGACTTCCTCTTGCGAGACGAAAGGCTTCATCGGACGCTACGGTTCCCACGGCCTGTCCGTGTGATCTGGTAACGATAGTACAAGCCTAGTGCTTAATTTGGGGCTAGATTGCGATGTGTGTAACGTCTTTCAATATTTATTATTTATATACTCCGAAAAGATAACTCGTGGCCGTCCCTAGGATAGGCATCGGGGGTACCTGTCCCTAGTTGTTTCTTCAAACTGATAACATGATTCTATTAAATTCACCTTCAGTAAATGTTGTATCTAGACCGAAGGATGCCGGACACGCCCTGTTCACATGATACATTGCACAGGTTCGCGTGACTTGGTTTCGACTATCGTAATATGTTGCTAACTAGCGATAGTCTTAGCCATTTGCCTGTTCGAAGCTTTATGTTTGTGCATGAAGATTAACCTGTTAACTTTTGACGGCCTTTATGGCGTGTTAGTGCAGACCTGACTGTAATGCAGAGGGTTAGGGTTCGATTTCCGCCGGGTGCCAGTATTTAAGCTTCAAAATAATGTTTGTGTCCGATCTGGGAGTTTACTATGTATCATATGTATGTATTTAGAATAAAAAGGTATAATAGGTATGTAGAACGTGTATAATATGCTTATTCCACGCTCGGCGCTCGGTTCAAACGAATCTTACGGCTAACTGGGTAGCTACTTTTGTCTTCTTTTGTACATTCGTTGTCTAATACCCATGATACAAGCCTAGTGCTTAGTTTTGGGCTAGAGTGCTAGCCCAATTGCAGCCCTCTTACTGATAAACGATAAATAATTCCCACATAGGTTTCATTGCTATGGTTAAGAAGTTCAGAATCAGCTTGACGATACGACTTAGTGCGATGGGTAGTGACAAATAAATCATGGCTGAAGTGTGCAGAGAATAGAATTTAAATATATAAAGTCCCTTTTGTCAACGTAAAATGACAATGATACTAATAACAAATTTCTAGAATGAAAAAATAAAAAAAAGATGTTTTAATTGTCCATAAATATGTGACGGTCAGGGACTACCTATTGCATGAAAAATTTAAATCGTCATTTTTGGCAGAATGCAAAGCCTGGTCAACATAAAAAGTTTACGACGGTGTTGCGCACTTGAGTCGTTTTAAGTACGAAAATAAAACACAAAGTCCTGGCCAATTTCAGAGTAATCTCCAAAGTTGTGTCAAAAGATGTAAATGAAGTTGTCGGTAAACAGATAGGTAGGTAAAAAGAAATATTTACTAAGAAACAGAGGCAACAGATGGAATAAAATTGTGTTACGGTAGCGTGCTTTATATATAAACGTAAATAGAAAAAGAAAATAGCAAGCCTTTGTTAGTACCTAAAACTATTTTTATATTTTAATTTTATTGCAAAATACTGTTTTTAAAATTTATCTTACTTACTTACTTCTGCGGCGCTACAACCCTTTATGGGCCTCCTCTACATTTTTGCGCCTCCTCTACATTTTTGGCCCTCCTCCGCCAAAATTTTTATTTTAGCTTTGAAATGTAAATAAAGCATTACATCCAATACATGATGATTACATCAAACCTATTTTTTATGTTTATTTTTTGTGAGAAAGGGATTTGTAGAAAACTAGCGCTGTGTTAGTGCGTGCATCTCACAGCTTATGCTGTTTCTGTTGCCACAAATAGGTTGTCTTTGTTTTATTTTTTAATTTTAACTTATTTATGGCATTCTAAGCAATAAAACATATTACATTTTTATTTTTTAACTGAAGGTGTGTGACGGTGAACTGACGGTCTAGACGCTTCTAATGATAGGTACTTCATTCGTAGAATTATGTTAAGTAGTTTAGACGTTATGAGGGTAGAGACAAACATCTCTTCTTCTCTGTCGTTTCGCTCTTGGCAGAGCGGTCGTGGTCACGTTGAGGCGTCCGCGTTAGTGTTAGAGGCGGACACAGCTTTCCTCACGATCTCCCGCCATCTCTCTCTGTTCACAGACTGTCTGGCGCAGTCTGACACGCGGCTTCCCACTGCGGATTTCACTTGATCAGTCCAGCGCATGGGTGATCTGCCGCGTGATCTGGTTCCCTCCACTTTTCCTTGTACCACCAATCGTTCTATGGAGTTGTTATCACGTCTAGAGACATGGCCAAAGTACTGCAGTATGCGCGTTTGTACTATGGTTGATAGACGTTTTGTGATGCCAAGTTCCCGGAGTATGGACACGTTGGTACGGAACTCAGTCCACGATATGCCGAGCATCTTCCTCCAGCACCACATCTCTAGAGCATCTATCTTCCCCTTTTCCAGCTCTCGTAATGTCCACGTCTCTGCCGCGTAAAGGAAGATTGGGAAAACCAGTGTTCGCATGAGCTTGACTTTGGTGACAAACATACATACTTACAAACATACAGTCTCGGTAGTACGAGGTTTTTCAAACAACTCAAAATGCCGAAAGCAGAACTTTTTTTTTAATAAGCATATAACTTATTCAGCATTTGAGTAGAGTCGTTTGAGAAGTATGTGTTTTTTTTATTCACAACAAGCCAAACAAAACGAATATTTTACGCTCTTCACAACTTTTCAAACTTAACCCCGTAATAGTAACTTCTCACAAAATATTGCAGGTTCACATTATATCTCCGAAGTTTCGTTTATGGTATCCTCGTGTATCAGGAAGTTTTCACATACATACTTAGAGAAAGTATTGGCTTAGGTGTGTTATTTACAGTTCTCTAATACTTTATATGATTTATTTTACGTTACGTTACGTTATGAACGTGTTTACGAAGTATTCAATTTTACAGGTGTCTTTTAGATGTATGTGCATTTTAGACCGCATCGTCGCTTACAATCTTGTGTTTGTTTGTTGATGTGTTGTTTATTTTTCATTGTATGTTTGTGTGGACCTATGGTCTGGAAATAAATTATTTCATTTCATTTTATTACAATCTTTTTTTTAAAGGCCGATGAGCGTTTGACCACCATCTCTACTACATATGTCTTGTTTCGATACGTAGATCGCCTAGTTTACATAATAGGGCAAGGGCAAGTCGCCTTAGGCCGTTGAGTGGTAACGAGCCGCGGCGGAACCCTTCGCCGTGGAAATTTGTAAAATAAAAGTAACAAAAAATATAAGAAGAGACCTGTAAAAATCCAATTTCACGAAAGTAGAAGGAAAATCTAGATACTTAGTGGTAATTTAAACGTTTAAACATTTAGGCATAATTGGCGCAGTAAGGACTTCAATATCAACATTATTATGTTACGTAATATATTTAATTACCTTTGATTAATTAAAAAAAACAATGTCCATGCAAACTTAATGAAAATTCTCCGTTGTAAAAAATGATGTAAACCTACCCAGCTAGTAAACTCAACGTAATTAAAAAGTCTCTTTCGTTAAAAAGCGAACGTTCTTAGAGACTTTTCATTTACATTTCGAGAAACAGATTAATAATAAAAAAAACGAATACAAATGAGAAAACTGTTTGAGAATTTGTAATGTGCTAGAAACCGAGTTATAATAGAAATGAACTTTTGAGCTCCACCAGACCACAAACTACAGGTTATAGATACCTATATACTCACTACTTCAGAAATTTAGATCAAAAATGTTTATCTTTATTTGTACATCATAAACATAGGAAACACATAGGTATACAAAAAGTAAATAATAAAAAAGGCTTAAAATTAAGGTGCCCAAATGGACACCCTTATTCATTTATATTAGTTCGTATGTCTATAACCCCTGGAACACCCTGAAACAACCTTGGGACCTAGCAGTTTATCCGCCAACGCGCGGCGAGAACTCCATGTTCGTTAGTTTTCTCTAGATCCCTAAGACGTTACCTACACCTATTATCGGCATGAACATTAAGGATAGTAAAACTCTAAAATTTTGATTACTCTACAAAACATGAACAGATAATACTTTAACTTTATTTAGGTAAAACCTTCGAAAGGCAATTTTATTGTAAAAATTAAAAACAAATTACGAAGGAACTTTCGTAGGTATCTAAGATAACAAATATTTTTATCTCTCGTATTTTTGTCAACTGTAAATTTAGTTTCGAGGAATTTGCGAGCCTTTTCGGTTCGAACTTTATAATTTATCGTAATTATTTTTGTCCGTTACTAAATATACAAAAAATCTTTACTTCGTTTTTTAATTGAAGACTATGATTTTTGACATATCCTCCTGAAGAAAAATTGTCAAATACGAGGTGCCAAAACATCAGATTATAGTGTGAAATTAAAATAAACGTATAAATGTCAAAATATGACAAATAACAATGAGCTCTACAGAATAATTACCTACCAAAAACATCGTAAACATTCCGATTTTTCATTTTTAACTAAACTAACTTATTTTAGTTTACATGTGCGTCCACCTCATACTACCTATGCCAGCAACGCTTACTAGATTGAAAATAGTATATTATGCAACTAGTGAATAAAAGACGGATTTAGTGCGAGGGCCGTAGATGAATCACGAGCAAGGGAAGGATTCTAACGACTGAATCACGACCGTAGGGAGTGATTCATGATGATTGAATCACGAGCGTAGCGAGGGATTCAAGTGTTAGAATCCTGAGCAACGCCAGTGGTTCATGGCCCTCAATGTAAATCCGTACTTTATTAAAGAGTTGCATACTATACTTTATACCATGAGTACGAGAAAAAAAACCGGTCAAGTGTGAGTCGGACTCGCGTCGCGTACGAAGGTTTCCGTGCCACTATCACAATCGGATACAGAACCCTGAAATGACAGTGGACCGGCAACCAATCCGTGAACGCAACGCGTACGTTAACATTTATTTTACCAGTCAGTCTCAATTTATCACTAGATGGTAAAAAGTGCTAGTGGTAAAAATACATCGCGGTATTGTTGCGTTTTTATGTCAAAATCACGTTGTTGAATGGTCCTTAAATGTTTTTTTTATCTATTTGTTGTTATAGCGGCTAAAGAAATACATCTACTGTGAAAATTTCAACTGTCTAGCTATCAAAGTTTATGAGATAAAGCCTGGTGACAGACGGACAGACAGACGGCAAAGTATCAGTAAAAGTGTTCCGTTTTTATCCTTTGGGTACGGAACCCTAAAAAGAATTTGTATGTCGAGTATTCTTAGCGCAAGGAGTTTGTATCAAGTTTTTTTTCACGCAAGGAGGTTGTATATGCATTTAGTTACGACGGGTAAATTGTGTTCTAAATTCAAAATTCAAACAGCGTGAGTAAAAGTCCTTTTTATTCACTGTTTTGCGTGAATAAAATAAGCTTTTAAGAGTGTGAATGGTATAATAGTATATTATGCAAAGGACGGATTTAAAGCGAGGGCCATAGATGAATCCTGAGCGACGCGAGTGATTCATGGCTCTCAATGTAAATCCGTACTTTATTCAAGAGTTGCTTTATACCATACCTTACTTTATACCATGACTCCGAGAAAAAGCAAATAGTTTGTATGTTTGTCGTTTGTATTCTTTGCACAAGGAGTTTGTATCAAGTATTTTTTTTCCGCAAGGAGGTTGTCTATGCATTGAGATGGAAGTCGAATTGGTGTGTTCTAAATTCAAAAAGCAAAATAGTGCTTAGAAGACCTTTTTATTCACTGTTTTCAATAATCTAGCTTTCTAGAGTGGAAATGGTATAAACCAAAAAAATATTTAGTATAGGTGGAAGTTTAGCAAAGAAGTTCTGTCGAGAAGCTCCGCTGGCTTTTTTTCTAGACGTATCAACCAAATCAACACTTACCAGATGAAAAGATGGACTTTTCATCTGGTAAGGGCTATTAATTAAAAAAAAGTTCAATCTTACTAAACAGTTGCTGCTCGAATCAATTTTTGGAAGCCATGAAATAATTACAGCCCTTTGCTCTCCCTTACTTTATACCATGACTCCGAGAAAAAGCAAATAGTTTGTATAATTGTCGTTTGTATTCTTTGCACAAGGAGTTTGTATCAAGTATTTTTTTTCCGCAAGGAGGTTGTCTATGCATTGAGATGGAAGTCGAATTGGTGTGTTCTAAATTCAAAAAGCAAAATAGTGCTTAGAAGACCTTTTTATTCACTGTTTTCAATAATCTAGCTTTCTAGAGTGGAAATGGTATAAACCAAAAAAATATTTAGTATAGGTGGAAGTTTAGCAAAGAAGTTCTGTCGAGAAGCTCCGCTGGCTTTTTTTCTAGACGTATCAACCAAATCAACACTTACCAGATGAAAAGATGGACTTTTCATCTGGTAAGGGCTATTAATTAAAAAAAGTTCAATCTTACTAAACAGTTGCTGCTCGAATCAATTTTTGGAAGCCATGAAATAATTACAGCCCTTTGCTCTCCTGTAATCTTTGATTAATCCATCCCCCGAGTATGGCTAACAAGACCGCCCGACCGTGAATTTTATCAAATCGCGCTTCACTGACGCGCGGATATAATTTACATTTACATATTTATGAATATTTCGACAGAAGGTAATTCTAGCTATTTATTGCGTAATAGCTTTGGTCCAATCAGTCCCACTAATCTAAAACAAAGTTATGTTAATAATTCGAAATGAAATCACTCGAGATCAGCTGGGCCGATTCCTATGATGTTTGATTAACAAATCATGATGATATACAAATATAACAATACTTGTATCGGTTTAGAATAGGATAAAATGAAAAATAAGAAACTGTGACGGAAAAATAAGTAAATTAGTTAATTTAATTTTCTCATAAATTTTGTAGCAAATTTTAGAAGTTCCATTTTCAAAATATACGGCGGCGCGGCGTTCGTTGGCCTTCTTCGTTCAACTGCCAATAGGTATTATGTTTTTTTTTTAATAGGATAATGGGCTGGGTAGAACAATGGTAGAACCGACGCGATGGCGATAGGAAGAGCTCGGGTCAGTTAGTCATATCCTACTAATATTATATAGGTGAAAGTTTCTGCTGAGCCGATTGCGGTGAAATTCGGTATGAAGATAGCATAAAGACCGATTAACACATAGGCTACTTTTTATGTTTATACTCCTGCGGGATCGGGACTTACGTGGGTGTAACCGCGGGGCGAAGCTCGTGTATTCATAATTCTGACTTGAATTCAGTTTGTTTCTTTACGTGCTCTTTTGATAGATTTCGATGAAATATTGCAAAGGCAGGAGTAGTCAGGGGTTGGAGAGAATATTTGTTACGTGTTTGTCACGCAACTGATTGCCAATGAAATTTTGAATGAACAGGGTTAGAGTTCTGCACGCTTTGCACAAGTCATTGACAGAATTTTTGTCTCTTTTCTCGAACAACGAAAACGAAACGAGTAAAAGAGACCAAAAATGTCGTTCGATGTCATGTGCACATGTGCTCATAGCAAATAGGTTTATATTCTTACAGAATCGGGACTTGCGCGGGTGAAACGAAATGGCGTTGCTAGTTGTTAATAAATATGAAAAATAGATTTCTGAAACGTGACGTCAAGGAAAAACGTGATTTCGCTTCGATAACGGAAGAAATGATAATTTTCCTTCACTTTAATCATAGAAGAATGAAATGGACTCCATTTAATAGGTTTTTTCTAATAAAGTCTTACCTAACTCAACTTTCTATTGAAGTACCTTGAAATAATTTATACTATGGAATAAAATCAGTTGCCTGAGTCTGTTTTTAGGCTTCCGTACCCAATGGGTAAAAACGGAATTATTTTTCCTAAGAATCCATTGTCAGTCTGTCTGTCGGTCACCAGGCTGTATCGATAATGTTGCCGCTATAACAACAGAAACTAGAACTGAATAAAATAAATGTATAAGTTTGACCCCCGCTACAACAAACGTGATTTATTTGTGATATTTTTTAGCTACTCTTTTAAGATATTTCTGGTTTTTTTTCTAGACATTTGGAATTCAGGGGTATTGAAAAAAACTAGCTAACTAAGCAAATTTACCTTAATTCGCTTGTTTTTTATACGAGTGAGCATAGCTGGCATAGTTTGCGAATGACGTAGGTACATGTATAATCCTGAAGAAGAGACCGGCAAAAGTCTCGAAACGTTGAGCATTGAAACAATGCTAAAAATACGATAAACACCATGCGATTAAAACCGAAAAATGAGTTTAATTTCAATTCAACATCGCGAAAACAGTTTTTCTTTTAAACCCCTCTGAATACGATCGTAATGAAATGATAAACTATGCAAGCTTTAAATCTTAAAAACCACAGCCACTATGAGCTTTATTAGGGCCATATAAATCTTTACACTTAGCCTTGAAACAATCAGTAAATGCTATGAAAAATGAGGTCAAGGGAGCTTATAAAAATCCTATTAACTTTTCCTTCACTATTACCTTACAAACTTACATTGCTCTGTGGTTATTTTTAGTGGCTCGACTACTGTTTAACTTCGAAAGAGAATAGTTAATGGACAAGCCACGAAGCAATTTTGTGTTCCAATCGTTCCACTTGCATTCAAGAAAATGATTTTCTTATAGTTCTACTCGAGTGGTTTGAAATGGAATTGAAATTTCTTTGGCACACTATTTCGAACATTTGTCTCTGAAGGCGAATTACCTACTTTGTTTGAATTACATGCATGTTGTTACTACGAGTAGGTATGTTCTACAATTTATAAGTCTAAAGTGGTGTTGTACTAAACTTTAAAAATGTAAGTAACTCAAATATACATGGCTAAGAAAGTGTTACGTAAAATTAAAATATCTATTAGCGATGTTACTGGAACTGCACAAATGTTCTTCTTCTTTGATGGTACAGATTTTACCAGAGTATTAGCCTGCTTTCTGGTATGCCTCAAAGGGTAACTTTGATTCTACGAATGAACAAACGAAAGAAAGAAAATCTGTAATCCATCCTTCAAAACCATCAGAAATAAAATTTTCGGACGGATGGATGACTTTTTTTCTGGAATTATCGTTTTTTTCTATCGTTCGTAGAATTAAAGTAGAGGCCCTGGTATCTTAGAGTATCTTAGCTTAGTGTTTCATAGTTTGCCCGAAATACCTACTTCTCTTACTTCTACCATTTTCTCTGCAGCTACCAATTTCAGTCCTTAGCCTGTTCAAACAAATTAAAACTCTTGTTATCGCAACAAATCCTTAGTAACTTCAAAACTGTTGCCGCATATTAAACTACAATTAACATACCATCGATTTTCAAGGTGACAAGAAGGTCTGAGTATCGATTTGTTAAACAATATTTCAACATTCTACTACAGGGCGTTGCTTTAATAAGTTTCCTTTTAGAATTAACGAGCACGAGTCACGCACAATCTACACATGAAAATAGTAAAACTGTAATGAATATGTAGCTGTATGCGGGTTGTATATACCTATCTATGTAGTAGGTGAATTAGTTCCTAACAGGTAGGTCAGTCTTATTGTATTAATAACAACACCGGTTAGCTATCACTTTTATAATGTTCAATCACAGAAGGTAAGTACACAAGACGCGGAAACTAGAATACGGAAAATAGTATAGTTCACAGTAGGAAGAAAGAGATAGGAAAGTTATTAACATTAATGTTTAGGCAGATAAATAATACGAAAGCGCGAGGCATAGGTATCACAGCAAACAAGCGACGTGAGCTCGCGATAGATGCGTGCGGCTCACTACCGAGGAGGCGCAGGCTGTGGCGGGGCGATGGCAGCGGCGCGGGCGCGGCGACCAGGTAAGGATTCGTAGCTATAGGTATGTAGCAGCGACGACGACGGCCGGCGCGGGCGCGCGGCAACCAGGTATTACGTATGCGTAGCTAGCTATATTGTCTTAATAATTTATTTAGCTAGGCTACATCACTCCCCCTCTGAGACCGGTTCACGGTCGATAGTAGTCTGGAAATCTTACTACTCTTCCACTTTTAGTCTTTTTTACAGGTTGAGGATCGTCGACTTGTGGACTAGTTATGGATGGAGGACAACCGTCTACCAGGTAAGCCGGTTTTAACCTATCGATGGTGACGGTAATCTCTCTTCCTTTTACGTCTATTTTAAATGTTTTTGGTTTCCTTTCCAGAACTTTATGGGGACCAGAATATGGCGATTCCATGGACGTCTTGGCTGGACCTTTTCGTAGAAACACGTAGGCACAGGTGAAGATGTCCGCCGGTAAGTAAAAAGTTTTGTTACCATGCCAGGCCGTTGAAGTTGGAGACAGGTTTGCAATATGGTTGCGGAGACGACAAGTGAAACTGGTGATGTCAGGTTCAGTGTTGTGGCTCGGCGAGAAGAATTGACCAGGTAGTCTCAAGGGTTCACCGTATACGAGTTCTGCTGCGGACGTCTTCAAGTCTTCTTTCCAGGCGCTCCTGATACCGAGCAGGACGAGTGGAAGAACTTCGGACCACTGGGAGTTATTGTGGCATTTTATTGACGCCTTCAACTGTCGGTGTAGCCTCTCGACCATCCCATTACAGGCAGGATGATAGGCCGTAGTGGGGCGATGGGTAGCACCGATCAGGCTGCAGATACTCTTGAACAGCTGGGATTCAAATTGCCGCCCTCTGTCCGTCGTAATGGTGTCTGGACAACCGAAGCGCGCGACCCAACCAGAAATGAATGCTCGGGCGCACGACTCGGCGGTGATGTCGACCAACGGGAACGCCTCAGGCCATCGTGTATATCTGTCGATGATAGTTAGGCAGTATCTGTAATCATAAGAACAGGGTAATGGCCCTACGATATCCATATGGATGTGGGTAAATCGGTCTGAGGGTAAAGGAAATGATGAGAAAGGAGAGGAAGTGTGCCGGGTAATTTTATTTTTTTGGCAATCTGTGCATGTCTGTGTCCACTTTCTGCAGTCACGTCGAACTCCGGGCCATACGTATCGTTCTGATACTAGTTTCTCTGTAGCTGATGGCCCTGGGTGGCTTAAATTATGCAGGCTCTCAAATACCTGATAACGAAAGGCTGGTGTGATATAAGGCCTTGGGTAAGATGTTGACACGTCGCAGTATAGTGTGGCATCAAAAGTTGAGACTTTATCTAATTTCATTGAAGTACTCGACTTGAGCAGTTTATGTAGCTCTGGATCTGTTGCTTGCTCCTTCTCCAACGCTTTGTAGTCGACGTAGCTCGCTATACTCTCAACGCGAGAAAATGCGTCGGCTACAACGTTGTCTTTTCCGGATACATGTCGAATGTCGGTACAAAATTGAGCAATATAATTTAGATACCGATGTTGACGTGGTGAACAGCTGTCACGGTTAATGCTGAAGGCGAAGGTGATGGGTTTATGGTCGGTGAACACTGTAAAGGTTCTGGCCTCAACCATGTACCGAAAATATTTAATTCCTTCATAAATAGCAAGGAGTTCCTTATCATAAGGACTATATTTAGTTTGCGCTGAAGTTAGCTTGCGGGAGAAAAATCCTAGCGGCTCCCAGGTTCCATGGCTACGCTGCTGGATTACTGCACCTATGGCGACGTCGGAGGCGTCGGTAAATAAGGCTAGTTCCGCTTGCGGATCGGGATGTGAGATGAGAGTCGCATTAGCTAAGCTGGTTTTGCAATCTTCAAATGACTTCAGGAGCTCTGGTGTGAAGTGGATAGGTTTAGATCCTTTGACGTTCGGTCCGGCAAGAGCGGAATTCAAAGGTCCTTGTATTTCGGCAGCTTTAGGTATAAACTTCCTATAAAAATTTAGGATACCTAGGAATCTACGAAGCTGTTTTGCCGTCTTTGGTACTGGATAGGTTTGAATTGCTTGTACCTTCTCTGACAGGGGTCGTATTCCGGCCGAAGATACATTGTAGCCGAGGAATGTCACTTGTTCCACGCCGAGAACACACTTCGAAGTATTTATAAGTATTCCGTACTTTTTTAGACGTTCAAATAGGATCTCCAGGTGTTGCAGGTGTTCGGTTTCTGACCTTGAGAAGCACAAAATATCATCGAGAAATCCATACGTGAAATCTAGCCCTTGTAGAACCTCATCTAAGAACCTTTGGAAGGTTTGTGCTGCGTTTCTGAGACCAAATGTCATGAAAGGGAATTCGAAGAGGCCAAACGGTGTAGTTATGGCCGTCTTCGGAATATCCTCTTCCTCAAGTGGCAATTGGTTAAATGCTTTGATGAGATCTATTTTTGTGAATATTTTAGCACCTGAGAGCTGATAAGCAAAGTCATGAATATGTCTCACTGGGTAGCGGTCTGGTATTGTTCTTGCGTTGAGGGCTCTGTAGTCTCCGCAGGGTCTCCAGCTTTGGTCCTTTTTCGGAACCATGTGCAGAGGTGAAGACCACGGGCTTTCAGAGCGCCGAGCAGTTCCAACCTTCAACATTTCTTCGAATTCCTTCTTGGCAATCTGTAGACGATCTGGTGCCAAGCGACGAGGACGTGAAGATACAGGCGGTCCAGGAGTAGTTCTGATGTGATGTTTAGTATTGTGTGTTATATTTCTGTTTGATCCTGCAGGTCTTGTAATCTCAGGGAAACGCTTCAAAAGTTGATGATAGGGTGAGTCACCTGTGGGCACTTTGATTGAAGTTAGCTCGTGAGCTTGAGTGTGAGAAGGTGGTGCGTCGACTGACAAGCTGGTAACAGAATCAAGCAAGCGATGGTTTCGACAGTCAACTAATAAATTATAGAAACTTATGAAGTCGACGCCTATAATTGGCTTAGAAACGTCTGCTATGATGAATTTCCAGGTGAAATTGCGGCGTAGACCTAAATTGAGGCTAAGTTCCACAGTTCCATACGTAGGAATTATTGATCCATTTGCAGCATAAAGCTCATATTTCGATTTGCAGCATCTGTCTCTTAACAGTTTGCGAGGGTAGGCACAAACATCGGAACCAGTATCGACTAAAAATTGTACCTTCGTATATTTATCGGTCACGAACAGGCGGCCCTTACAGGTGGAGCAGTCATCAGCCGCCATCACTGACTGCCCCTGGAGTTTCCCGACTCCTTATAATCGCACGGCTTTATGCATCTGTGGGCTTTCGGTCCAAATTTTGAATGAAACCAACATGTAGGGTACTTACGATAACTGGACTGAGATCGGCTCGTACTACGCGTTCTATTATTATGTGAACGTTCCCTTGGACGAGATCGATTTTCACTCCTAGATAAGCGTTGAACGCTTTTCGTTAGCTCACTAACTTGTCGTGCCAATTCGTTCATAGTAATCGACGAAGTTGAAGACATGGATGCGATTTGTTGGGGCACGGCGATATCGTGAACACGGTCGGCGAGATCGGCCAAAGCTTCCAAGTCGAGTGTGGGTTGTGAAGCTACTACTGTTGCTATATTATTTGGTAATCTGCTTGACCACACTGTTTTGAGGAAGTCTTGTGGTACATCTTCTCCAGCCAAATGCCGTAAATGTCGCAGAAACTGTGACGGTTTTCTGTCACCCAACTCTTCATGAAGTAGAAGTTGTTTAACTTTATTTTCCTTACTTTTGGACAGTCTTTTGATTAACTCACTTTTGAGCTTCTCATATTTGTTCGTTAAAGGCGGTGAAGTAATAATATCTTCAACTTCTGAGGCAATCTGCGGCTCAAGTTGTGCTATAATATAATAAAATTTCGTGACGTCTGCGGTAATGTTCGAATTAATGAAGCTTCCTTCTACCTGGGCGAACCAAAGTGCAGGTTTACTAGGCCAGAAGGGTGGCATGCGAACACTGACTCTCGAAACTTCAGATGACGGAGGGTTCGAAGTCCCTTGCTCCCCGACTATATCTCCATCCTTTGCACCGGTAGCCATTCTATTGAATCCGTGCACTTGCGTAGAATATTCCAACACGTGTTTTAAACGGGGTCACCACTGTAGCTGTATGCGGGTTGTATATACCTATCTATGTAGTAGGTGAATTAGTTCCTAACAGGTAGGTCAGTCTTATTGTATTAATAACAACACCGGTTAGCTATCACTTTTATAATGTTCAATCACAGAAGGTAAGTACACAAGACGCGGAAACTAGAATACGGAAAATAGTATAGTTCACAGTAGGAAGAAAGAGATAGGAAAGTTATTAACATTAATGTTTAGGCAGATAAATAATACGAAAGCGCGAGGCATAGGTATCACAGCAAACAAGCGACGTGAGCTCGCGATAGATGCGTGCGGCTCACTACCGAGGAGGCGCAGGCTGTGGCGGGGCGATGGCAGCGGCGCGGGCGCGGCGACCAGGTAAGGATTCGTAGCTATAGGTATGTAGCAGCGACGACGACGGCCGGCGCGGGCGCGCGGCAACCAGGTATTACGTATGCGTAGCTAGCTATATTGTCTTAATAATTTATTTAGCTAGGCTACAAATAAAAACCGGTTTGCAAATGAATAATAAACTATACTATTATTTCTTAATGTACTTAATAAAAATAATTAGATTACGCGGCGAATGGGTATGTTGATTACAAACTATGTTTAATTGAAAACGACTCCTAGAAGTCGCATTTGCGTAATTTCTAGAAAGCTCTGTTAGTTTAGACTGAAGGGTTGAAACGCTTCTTAATTCTAAGGCATTTCAATTCAAATCAATTCTAATTGCATAAGGTAACACGTATGTACTTATTTTTAATCAAAACGTCATCGGCACCGTGTGTAAAGTCCATTCACGCGCGTGTCGATCCAGTAAGCTATTTTAAAAAAGCATCGTATAAACAGACGATCCTTTATACTGGCTTACTAATTAAAAATGAACTAATACTGTCGTTTAGGTATATTAAATTAGAAAGTTGCAACACAAATGTATACTTATAATGTTGAAAAGGGTACTGCAAAGTCTTCTTCTCATCCGAGCGATGTTCCCAGTTGCATTTACGGGGGTCCCGGGGTACGCCTAAACCCCAAATTATTTGGATTCGACACAGCATTGACCATACCTACCTACTCCCATAGAAGCTTTTTACGAGACCCGCAGGAAAAGATGGGGTGGCCCAAGGGTAACTCTATTCTAAGCAGGGGCTACATAGCCAAGGCCATTAATATACCTAAATAAACTCATTTCTGCGTTTACAATTTTATAACCACAAAAAAAAACATTATACCTATCCAAAACACTGTTCAATTTTAATCATAATGTTATAACATCGCATTTTACACACACATTACGAAATCCTTTATCCTTGGGTCCCTCCGTCCCTTTGGATCCTCCTAAACCTATAGTAATAATAATGATAAATGTTTTGTTTACAGTAAAAGATCCCAGGTCTTAGGCTAACAGTTTTTGGAGAGAAAAAGTGAGTTTATACCCAAATACCTTTGGCCTCTGTGGTTCACCTTTTCTTATAAAAAAAGGTCAAATGTGATTTTATCCGAGATTAACTCGAATCGATGGCGGTGGCTGTGATAGATTTTTAAAATCTTCGATAAGAATGGCTGAGAGGAGACCGTATTGATTTCGAGGAAGCAAATGTGTTTGAACCGATGAATAATGTAACAGACAAATATATTTGGCTTCAGGGAGAATATAATGATTATTCAATGAACAATTATTATTGTTCATTTCGTAGATATAACTACCTCTCAGTTGGTAAGTCTAAGGGTGCGTTTCTACTGAAGCGGAGCTGGGCGGAGCGAACCGTGACTTGGCCAATCACACTATTTCCACTAATCCTACGGAGTGGAGATTTTGAGCACCACTATGATTAGCCAATTCACGGACAACTCCGCTCAGCTCCGCTTTAGTGGAAACGCTAACATACTTACAGGTGCTACAATATATAAAAACTACGAATTTCTTACCTTAAAAAAAGTAGTATGGCTTAAGTAACTCCGTAATAAAGTAGCTTTTTATTGATAAAATATTTTTTTGAATCGATCCACTGGTTTTGGAGAATATATCCAATAAACTTTTTAAATTCACACGATTTGTTATCAAATTGAAAATAAATAATACGCGATAAAGACCCGGGAAAATGTAAATATAATATCTCCAATATCCATTATCCATACATACCTGTTAGCAACTTTATAATATTAGTATGTATAGATATAGATGAAACAAAGTTGTCAAAATCTCCACTCCGTATCAGTAGAAGCATTGTGATTGGCCGTTTCGCCGTCCGCTCCGCTGAGCAACTTTGCTTCAGTGAAACACACCTTTAAACTGAATTCCTTAGCGATTGCTGCACTGCATCTGCATTTGGCAAACAGCAGTAATTAAGGAATAAACTAAAAGAATTAAAGAAGTCAGACAGTTTCCAAATTGTTTCATCCACTATGTGTAGCAAAGCGTTATGTAGAGTTCACAAAACACTTCAAACTACTACACAAAAATAAATACAACACTCAGTAGATACTTGTTCCAAGTATCGAGAAAGAAAAACTTTTATTTGATACACAAGTGAGTGTTGAAACTTTCTTTTATGTCCAACAGTTATTATTATCCAGCTCTTATCCTTTTACCTATTATATTTCAACAAGCGCTCATTATAGACCTGAAAGCAAAGACGTTTTGTGGTTTCCTAATGAAAAGATTAAGGGATAAAAAGGTCCGCATAGTGAGGTGGTATCTACCCTATACCGTGTAATTACCAAGTTTTTGTCTATCTTTCCGGCACGACGACGATGGCAGGAAGAAAGATAGAACCTCATTAGCGAGGGCCTTAGTGAGTGACAAAATACTAATTAAAAACCGTTTGGCACATGAAATCGCGTGTTGGGTTTTAATGACGTGGCAAACTTTTGGAGACACCTTGTATTCGATTTAAAAAATACGTAGGTAGCTAGCTATAGATACATACCTACACCTAGTTTAAAATGACAATCACTTAAAAAAAAGAAGTCTGTATTTTCTGAAATTCTAATCTATTTTCAAAAACTCGTAACGGAATAAATTATGCGAGAAAAAGCCGCAAGTAGGTACGGCCGCTGATATTAGTTTCATTAAAATTCACAAAATCACGCGCCTAGAACCGCAGAGGTTTAGCCATAGTCCGGCTTCTGTCCATTTATTATGTTTTCACACATTTTCATCTCGTTACGCTGCTTTTGAAATGTCACCAGGAGATTTACCTTCGATATCTCACTGATACTGTGCGAGATTGATGACCGTGAGCTCGAAGTTTAATATATTGAACCGATTTCAGATTTAAATTGCTACCGACTGAGAGTTAGTGAATTATTTAAAAGTTAATCTACCTATTACTTCAAAGTCATGGCTTTATCGTAATTTAATATTTTTTTATTAAATTCTAGACCTTATTCAGTAGCTGTATCGATCGCTAATACCATTCATTATATATCGTTCTCTATTTTACGATAATTATAATTAAAACTAGTACCTATAGTTCTGCGTATAGCGTACCTCGCAAGTACCTACTTTATTGGAAGGACCTACATACAACAAAACAGCAAGAGATTTCCAAGTAAGGAGTTTTGCAATACTAGATTGCGTAAGGAATAATAGTAAGAAAAGTTTCAAGGAAAATTAACAAAAATAAAATTCAGTTATTTTATGGTATATTTCAATGTAATATTCTGAATAAGAGTGAATTTTGCACGAGTTGAGCCCTAGCAATGAAATATCTGCGTTCGCCACTGGGAACTAGCGAACTGGGAACTAACTACATTACTTTAATACTCTCATTAAAATTACGTACCTACTCATGAATTTCCTTCATAGTTGAAAATCTCGTTTGAGATAAATTGATACTTAAGACACGACCCAATTAAGGCAGAGTTAGGTTAGCTTAGTTTCTTCTCAGGCCATTAAATGTTCAGTTTGTTTAACTTCTCTACGTTAGTTTGCGGCCGAATACTTTGTTATCAGAAAACTTTGAACACACTCGCTTCAATTCGGGGGATAATACAAAAGTTTTTATTATATCTATTCGTGAAAACTAAAAAATAATGAAGATCCAACATAACATACGTCTGTAGTTTTGGCAACGAGACGCACATGCTCACTCAGTCAGTAACCACAAAAGTACGATATTGTATGAAAACGACACACACTTGATATGATGACAAATGAAGATTAACAAAGTGAAGGGCAATCTTGAAAACATTGTTAAAATAAAAGACATTTATGTATTAAGACATTTTTATAGAATGTCTTTAATTTTAATACAACAAAAACAGAAGAAAAACTTTGTTAAATTAAAATAGGGTTGACATTGCAATGAAAAGAAATGCAGTTACTTACGATAGTTGACGTTCTTATTTTTTTAGGTAGGTACACTTACATTAAGTTATTTAGGGCGATTTATGAAAATATCTATTGACATTCGGCTGCCTGCCTGTCACCAACTCTACTTGGGACCAAGCAGTTTACCCGCCACTGCGCGGGTAGAACTTAAGGTTTGCTAGTCTCTCCCAGATCCATTAGTCTCCTTTTACGACAACCTCGGGAAGAAATGGTCTGACCCTAGTCTACCCTGGGACTACACAGCCACAACGAAAACTAAAAATAAAGTCAATTTGCAATTATTTTTCGTAATAATGAAATAAAAAATAACAATCAGTGTTCCTACAACAAAATCAACAAACTATTTTCCCCGTTGAAAGTAATAATTGAGCTTCACAGTTATTTTCAGTTTTACCTTCATTAAAAGCTCGTTTGCTTTTCCAAGTAATTTACGGCAAATATTTGATGTTACTTTGAGTGCCCACTCCCTACTCGCCGGTTTCCAAACATTATTAGATATAAAATATTAACGAACAAGTCTCGGTCCGCTGCCATAATTTTCGAAATCATTTTCAATCTTGACTCCTCAAACTGAAGGACTCTAACTACTCTGACCCATGAAAGATGGACTCGAAATTGTTAGAATCGTTGAAGACTAGGGTAGACACGGCCCGGTCTAGCATAAATCATGCTTTAGTAAGCATGATTTATGCTAGACCGGGCCGTGTCCATGCCGGGGCGGGGACGGGCTACTTTTGTATGAAGACAGCACGGACGCGGCACGGACAACATGCAAAACAAAAGCTGTCTTCATACAAAAGTAGCCCGTCCCCGCCCCGGCCCCGACATGGCCTGGTCTAGCATAAATCATGCTTTACGCGGGATCTATATTCAACGAAAGCCTGTTCGTCACGATTTGGGTATTTCCCATTGGTCAGCGACTAATCTAACCACAAGTTTGATCGATTAGAGCTCGAAAGACAAAACCATAAGGCACACAAAAACCGGCCAAGTGCTAGTTGAACTCGCGCACGAAGGGTTCCGTACCACTATCACAATTGGGAACGGAACCCTAAAATTAACACTAGACCAACCAATCTGTGACCGCAACGCATACGTTAAGTCTATCACTCCATTACTAGATGGCGCTAGTTGTAAAAATACTTGCGGTATCGTTGCGTTTTATTTTAAAAATCACGTTTGTTGTACGGGAGCCCCCCTTAAATATTTGTTTTATTTTGTTTTTAGTATCTGTTATTATAGCGGCTACAAAAATTCCAACAGTCTTACTATCACGGTTCATCAGATACAGCCTGGTCACAGACAGACGGACAGACAGCGATGTCTCAATAATATGGTCCCGTTTTTACCCTTTGGGTACGGAACTCTAAAAAAGGCATAGATAAAGCTGTTATGGATATATTGATGAATTATGTTGATATAGCAGAGTTGTGAGCCCTCTATGAGCCCTAAAACGTTATGAATGATCCAATCGTTGACAAAAACCAAGGCAATAAAAATAAAGTAGGAACAAATATTTGTGTTGAAAGTCTCTTCTCGAAGGGTTCAATTTTGAACAGGGCTATTTTAATTATTAACTTTAAACTTACCTTCCTGAATTTGATAATTAAATTTTAACTTTATGATTTACGAGTCTATTATCTCACTTTTGAAAGAGATGGCTACGGATTTATGTAACTAAAGTTGTGTGGTGTTTTGTAGGTTTCTTTGGAGTTCACTAAGAATCCACATCTGCACAGGCAAAAACATAAGTATAAAACTATACATACATATCTTACCTTCTCATCTGAGTGATGTTTCCGGTTGCATCGCGGGAGCCAGCTGGGTTACGCTAAAACCCCAAGTTATTTGGGGCAGCACAGTAGATAATAGTCATCAATGACCACATCTACTGCAAATATTTTTACAGTCAGCCCCCTGGCCGTTTTTTTAATTCTGTGAACAACGCTATCTAGCCCTGTGCGACTATGCTTGTGTTACGGTGACTAGACAATGGATATATACATATATTTATTTTTCTTACCTTCTCATCTGAGTGATGTTTCCGGTTGCATCGCGGGAGCCAGCTGGGTTACGCTAAAACCCCAAGTTATTTGGGGCAGCACAGTAGATAATAGTCATCAATGACCACATCTACTGCAAATATTTTTACAGTCAGCCCCCTGGCCGTTTTTTTAATTCTGTGAACAACGCTATCTAGCCCCGTGCGACTTTGCTTGTGTTACGGTGACTAGACAATGGATATATACATATATTTATTTTTCTTTTGTAAATACCGAACTGGAATCGAACCCGCAACCTTCTGCATTGCAGCCGCGCTTTCGCACGATGCGCCACAGAGGTCGTCAATCCTTGGGAGCAATCAGTTTACCTTTGCCCACCACCACGCAGGGAGAACTCCAGGTTTGCTAGTCGCCTTTATGACTCCCACAGAAAGAGATGGGAGAGCCCTATTCTATGTCGGGGTTACACTGTGGATTGGATAGGTAGGTATACTGACATACTTATCGACTCTACCAATTGGAAATCCTTCAACGTTGGAAATCATTTATCACACAAACACTTGAATTAAAACCAAATTAAAGTTACCCAAACATACCCAATTACCAGCCAATCACACATAATCAATGAACGCAGAAAAATCCAATTTCTCAATCTAGGTCTTAGTTACAATGTCAGTGTATCAGTAGGTCATGGCTGCCGTTTGCTGTAGACATGAAAAGCCATGAAAATATTTCGTTACACGTTCGTGATCGGCGCGGCTTGGAAAATGACTTTCACTTTCTTTTATCGTGTTCTTAATGAATAAAGAAAAACTCGTTGGCGACAGAACAAAATATGAAATTCAAAACAGTTTGTTAAGGATGTTAATATTGTTTAGCCATCGAAATTAACATCCCAAACAAAGCTTTTACAATCATGGGACGTGAATTGTAATTTTTTTAAATAAACAAAATAAATATAAATCCTCTATGTATAATATGTATGTATTTACAAAAGAAAAATAAATATAAGTATTATATCCGTTGTCTAGTCACCGTAACACAAGCTTAGTCGCTTACCACGGGGCTAGATGGCGCTGTGTGTTGTTGACACAATTTATTTATTTTATTTACTTATTTATTTATATCTAGAGAGCGGTGTTGGTCTAGTGGTAGAGACCGCGACTTTCATTCCGAAGATCGTGGTTTCGAATCCTGGCCGCCAACCAATGTCTTTTTCTTTAAGAAATAAAATATGTGTGCTATTAATATCGCTTTTACGGTGAAGGAAAACATCGTGAGGAACCTTACAGTATAGCTTAAAGTCACGCAAAAAGGTCCAGTCATAGGGCTAGTTGCGGAAACACACAGTAAAAACTAAACTAAAAAAATTAAATATGTCTAAAACGAGGCGACCTACGCACCGAACTATCATAATAACATGTATAGAACGAAACATTATCAAAACCAACATTAATTACTTATAACACTTACCTATCAATAGGTACCTAGGTACAGACAGGAATTAGGTAGAAACCAAACGTTGTGGTTGAACCAATATTTAGTTCTGTCCATCTGGTAAATGTGGTGCACCGCTATTTCCCGTTCAATTCATTTATACAATACCTACCTATTTCCATCAGTAGTATTTGGTAGTGTTAGAATACAAATTCATAATACCAACCTTTAACTAATGAAACAACTGCAACTGCAAATGAATAATTTATTAACATAAAAAGTACAGGTACTTTCTATTTTTTTTTTTAATCTTCTCGTATTCGTAGGTCTACTATCTCAAACACGATGATAGGTATACAGATTCTTAGGCTGTCAAGGTTGAGATCAATGATTTTGGGTTGTCTTGCGTACTTCTAACCGCACGTGTACCTACTTTGACTCTCGGCTTCCTTTTTACCCGACTGCGCGACGCAAAGAAGGGTTATTCAAATGGTCTTCAACCAATATACCTACGTTGTTTCGGTTTTCCTAATATAGATAGATATGATATATCCTATGATAGCACAATTGTGCTATCATCTGGCTGTTGATGAGAGAAATAGACGTAGAAGTTTTTAATCTAAAAAAAATTACCTGGCTCTTCGTAGCTTGGATATATTTTAGCCTCCCGGAATATGATTATTATAAATTATTAACATAAGTACAACACAACATAAGTAAAGAAAAAATAATAATAAAATTAAAATTTGTAGCTTACAAGTTTTTGCGATTGCCAAATCTAATTGCAGTAGGTATGGTCATTGATGACTTACCGACTGCGCCGACCCCAAATAAAAAAAAAACTATTTGGGTTTTAGCGGACCCTGGGCTCCCGAGAGGGATGCAACCGGGAACATCGCTCGGATGAGAAGAACAAGTTTTTGCGAAAATCTAATTTTGCCGGTATATTTTTATCGTGTGATGACAGAGTGACGGACAGACGGACAAGCGAGTTACCTATCTTATAAAGGTTATTTTTTTTCCTTTATCCTCACCACTGAGACCCTTCTTTTCATCTAAATTAACGTGCTTTAAAAACAGTCATTTCCTTGTATTTCCATCTAGGCACCAAATTAACATAATTTTAAATGATGGATGCCTCCATTCTAATTTAAATAGAATAAACAAACGTTACACAGACGTCAAACATCTCCTTTTTGTTAAAATTACAAAGGATGTTATGAAATTGTTTTCGTTTAATACAGCTCGTAGGTATACAAGATCAACTAAATAATGTATTCATAAACAAGTCGGGGGCACTGGGATGTTCATTTTTATTTAGATCAGTATACAGGATGAACCATTTAAACAGGGGGATATCCTAAACTATAAGAGATAGCCAATAATGTTGAAAGAAGTTGCGTCCCCGGTTTTGACAAAAACTAAAATGGCATATTTTAATTTTTGAAAAATTGAACCTTGACTTTTAGAAAAAAAATAAACACCTTTATTATTGTACCGATCGATAGTGTTGCTGATAAAGATCACATCCTTATGTTTTAAACCTTCTATAATGTGCTCAAAAACCACATTTATAAATAAATAATCATAAGAACCTACTAACTAGAGATGCGCCGAGTACTCTGCCGAGTACTCGTTACTAGGGTACTCGGCAGTTTTTTACTACTCGTACTCGGCCTCGGTACTCGGTTCATGAGCCGAGTAACTCGGATATATATAGATATATATTATCTGTGTAGGATTCATCTGTGTACTGCTTTGGCTTCTTAATTTAGTGTAAAAGTTTGTGTATTTGTTTGTTCCTCTTTCACGCTCAAACGAGTCGACCAATTTAGATTAAATTTAACACAAAGGTACAGAGCTAAAGAACTTTATATAAGCTGGTAAAGTGGCAAGCGTCTAACTCTCATGAAGATCGCGACGCGTACAGGTCCGCCAAACGTGCCACTAAAAGAGCAGTAGCCAGAGACAGACTGCACCAATGACAGCCATTGTACGATAAGTTGAAAACGTCTGAGGGGCAGAAGTTTATTAATAAGTAGGCATGTTCTGGGATCAAAGCGGCGCAGGATATATCCATGTGCCGCAATGTAAAAAATCCCGATGGCAACCTGCTATACGAGGACCTCGTGGTGAAGGAGAGATGGCCCTCATATTTCCACGAGCTGCTAAATAAGCAGTATAAAGAGGTGCAGACATCGGAACTCCTTCCGAATCAAGGACTTTTGCCAATGATTACGCCTGATAAGGGGTTGCTGTACCGTCAGGTTACTCCCAAAAGCAATCGTCAGGGATCTGGTTTGAACAGATCGTGCCCTCAAACGCTAGTTCGGTCTTCTTAAAGGACCCGCTATCTACACGCCCAAAGTGGCTATGGCCACTTTGAAAGAAGAAAGAAGAAGAAAGAAAATAGATTTATTCAGACAAGCACACAACTACATAGCAAGAAAAAGTAAATAGCATTATGGACACAATAAAGATAATAACAAAATATACGTAGAGAGTAGTGCGCTGCCCGAATAGGCGCAGCCTCAGCATAATGCTGCTGCTAGTGTAAAATAACATAGCAGCAGCGCTGGTCTTCCGACTGCACCCACCCTTCTTCCCGGCGGCTCACCCTTCTTTGTGCATGTAGATAGCACACCTGTGTAGACAGTCGTCTGGTCAAACGGATAGACCAGTTTAAGTACTTGGGATTTGTGCTTCCGGCGTCCGACGACATCGAGAGGTAACTGGTATCGTCTGCGACCCCAAAATACCGGTTGATCTAAGAGGAACAAGTGTATAAAACGATCACTAGACCTGTCCTTTTGTACGATAGTGATAGTGGCCAGTGCTTGAACGACATAAGCAGGAGCTGCGTTTCACGAAGATGAAAATGCTGCGCTGGATGTGTGGAGTGACGTGAAAAGACCGCGTCAGAAACTCCGGCATCAGGGGCAGCCTTCATGCCCGAGAAGAATGGCCAATGACCATGCAAGAATGGCATTTACGATAGTCCGGCTAGTTACTTAGGGAACAAATGTTTTGGTATGGCGCCTCCGCCCGACCGCAGCAGATTGGGAAGAAAGGCTGGCTTGACGGCGAGAGAACAGATATGCGTGCAAACGGCCTCACTACACGGGATGCCAAAGATCGTGCGTAGTAGAGACGTAAAAGTAGGATAGCGGACCCCGGGCTCCCGAGAGTGTTGATGATGAGATGTTCCCATCAGGAATATCGCTCGGATGATGATGATGATGATCCGCGGGCGTAGCTAGTAAAGAAGAAAACCTGCTTGCTTCGAGTCGCCCCGCCTGTCGCGCGTCGTCTGGAGCGCGTTGGAAACTTGTTTTCGCGGTTATTTAAATGAACCGAGTAACTCGGCAGAGTACTCGACTCGGTAAATTTTGAACCGAGTAATACTCGGTACTCGGTTACTCGGTAAAACTGGTACTCGGCGCATCACTACTACTAACATACACGAAATTACATTTATATTTGTTATTCATTTTATTTCAACTCGATAATAATTCGGCTTTTTGTCTAATTTAAATGATTTATATACAGCGGAAACGAAAGATTTTTTCGATGCTTATTATGCCAGTGTAGTGTCCAGGACATTATTAGGAGAAGTGGGCCTGACCAGCCTAGTTATCATAGCCCAGGGAAATAGCTGGTCAATTCGTCTGAACCATAAAAGCCGTGACACGATGCTTTTCTCACCGTAAAAGCGATAAATTTATAGGTATTTATTATGATAATGCCTCTCGATGTTCCTGTTATTAAACAGAAGGTACAATAACCTATCCTATACTTGTACTATTATATATTTTGTGCTTATAGTAGCATTGTAAAAGGCCGTGTAAGTAATGAAACGGTTCAGTGTAACGAAAACAGATCGCTTTACGCGCAATGCGATGAAAGCCTTTTCTGAAATAGTTAATCTTATAAGCCCCATGCAAAATGAGATACATCGGTATTAAAAATGTAGTAGAAATGAATTTATTGTTAAGAAAGAATGTTTTTGGCTTTGCTAGGTAATTAGGGTGAATGTTACACAAATGAAAGCGGATTTCATTAAAATAATTTCCTTAGTTTTTGAAAAAAATACTATAAGAATCATCTTATCGGCCAAACCGTCTTGGAATCATCGATGAACACACATACAAAATAATAGCAACGATTGAAAACGTCCTCTTTCGGTGCATTGGAAGTCGAATCAAAATTAATTTTATTGCTTTTTTATATTGTTCAATATACTTCAGCTTTACACAGTTCCCGCAGTGCATAGCAGATCAGATAAGTTTTACAAAAGAAAATAAAAGCGATTAGGTAGATTTTGTTACAACTAAGTCGAACTCACTAGCGAGCTGTTACGGTAACTTCGTTACCATACTATCAGTGATACAGTAACGAGATTCTAGTGTGTACGATCGATGTACTATCAACAACAAAAGTGGGTATACACCGCAAGGTCTAATATCACTTGCAAGGTAAATTTAGGTTTACTTAGTAAAGATACCCTTCTTGTTAATTGTTACCTACCTTACGCATGGAGTTGAAATTTAGGTCCACAATAGTTGTCACACATTTGATATTTATAGATATACCTATATCAATGTGTGTTTTCGCTTAACTGTATACTCACTTCTGTTGCTGATAGTCCCTTCCACGTATCCACGAGAAACCGACAATCGTTGGCTTGCTTACGACATGCTCGCGATCCATGTTGGTACACACTATGTTTTTTGGTTACATTACATGCCACGGTGACGGTTACAGCCCGCTTAGGAGTGCCCGGCTTGACTATAACAATTTGTGTTTAAAATGTGACGAACTAAGGATCAAGATGTTCTTTATATTCTGCAACTTTTGAATATGATTTCTCAATTACTAAGCTTTATTAGACTTTGAAACTACCCTACCCAAAATTGAAATGAAAATTCCATTTACAATCATTGACGGTCATTTAATAAACGAGAATTAGGTAGGTACGCTTCAATTTGAGACAGTTGGAAAAATGTGATATATTCTAGGGCCGCAAAATTACATAAATACAACATAAAATTATCGTTTTTCATCCTACAAGAATGTTTCTTTATTTTTATGAATTTAGTAGACCGAATGAACGACTTAATTAATGTAGGTAAAAAAATAATGTCTTTATTTTTTTCTTTCTTTCAAATTTAGGTAGGTACATATTATGAAACTTAAAAATGAATTAGGCTAGCTCCCATATAATATATTAATAGGTTAAGACAGGAAATCAAAAGTAGCCAAAACTTTTATTTCGCGACATTTTCAAACCTGGAGTGAAAATAATTTGATAAGTAAGCATTTTAGAAAATAAATTTGCCAACCATTAGAATAAAAAACGAAAGACCACTTGATTGCGAAATGATCATTATATTATTATAACTCACAACTCGCTCTCGGAGCTCGAAATTGAAACTTCCATCTAATACCCATTTTGCTTTAGCTGTTTTGCATTTACAAAAATCCTATTTGAATGCGCTCTACGAGATTACCCGACCGCGCCGCATCTCTGGCGCAAATCCCTTTCTCGATATATCTTTAACTTTAAATCCAGTGTTGAGCTTGGAAAACTAACCTAGAACCAGAATCAGTTGTTTAATGATATATACAGGATTGCTTTGAGTGTGGAAATTGGCAACATACCTACTCTAACAAAAAATAGTTTCGATACTTTAATTGATCTAGTGCTTCTAATTAATTAATAGGTTAACCGTTTCACTTTCGTCCCAGTGGGTGTGAAAACTTTAGGGCCCTGGGGTCCCGAGGCCTGTGTTTTTTTAGGGAGTTGGGGACTTGTCTAAACGAGGTTTCTGGTGACCGAAGGGCTGGTAGCTTTCTCGCACCGAGGGTCAGCTTGGCCATTTAGAGGGGGAATGTTGCCAGCCTTTTGGGGACGATGCCTCGTGCGGACCCCCTTGACGACATTTTTTATGTGTAGCGCAGGATTCATTTATTTATTATATGACATTTAATTTGGATTTAATTTTTATGTATGAGTTTTTAGTTAGTTTTATTTTAATCAGTTTTAGTTTTAATTTAGTTTTTTTAATCAATTAATGTTTTATAAGTTTTGGTTTCAATTAATAGGTAGATACAGGTAGCTACCTAATTGTTAGCAATCTGTTTCACCATTGCTACTAACAAAGTTTAATCTCTCTGTAATAATACTTTGCTAACAAACCAAAACTCGAGAGAAGAGAAATCAGAAGTTGTTTCATCTAGTTACCGACTAACAATAACCGTTAAATCGTTTCCAACAACAGCCATCAATCAAAATACTGAGATTAGCGACACGAAGCGATGACGTCACAGCTTTCACGCACAATATAGACGTTAGCGGGATTCTATGAGGCGCTTCAGCTCAATTTCATCAGTCGACTGTTATTCAAATCTCATTTCGTCGTACCTAATGCAAAGACGGTAATAGGGTAGACACACCTCATATCACTGAGACAAAGTATGAACCTCATGCAAGTATTACCTGCCTACGCAAATTAAATTGCTTCAGTATCCAACAGGAAAACCTCAAGCAAATAAACCGACGTAACTACGCGCGTCTAACTTGACTTCAGTAGAAATTCTCGTACCATACCCACTCAAGTTATAACAGTATTTTTTCTATTTATTTTTTTAGATCCGTTCGTATGTTACTCTATTTTCTTGGAGATGGAAACACGTCTTGCCCTGACACATAAAGATCGAAATGTTATGTTGGAAAAACGAATAGTAAGTTTTTAAAAACCGTGGAAATAAGCGCTAGGTATTATGGAAAAATGAAAAATACCTCCAGCATAGCATATACTACATTGGAGAGCGCTCCTTTCAGTAGCCTGACTCCATAGACACTCCTTGCACACTCTACATGTACAGGAAGGGAAGAGTACATTTGGTAGTTTTAATAGTCGCTTGTGCGCCTCGTATGAATCGGTTTCGCAATAGAGTTCATAAGTAAGTTATTGCCCGCCCATAAGTATATATTTTAAGAATACAAGCGAGTCAGCCTACTATTGTGCTCTTTGTACTTTGCCTATAGGTACCTAAGTACGCGATGGCATGTCTGACGCCCGACACGCATGGTCGCGAGTCGCATGGACAAAACTACAAACTGAGTTACACGCTATTCTTACGTCATTCGAGCAATGTGATCTATTAAAAAATTACGAAAGTTCTTCTGTTACTAACCACAAACGAATAAAATGTAATTTGATATTTACCAAGTAAACTTTGGGATTTCTGCCGAGAATCTTGCTGGCAGTTGTGGCTGCAATATAATAACGCGGTGCTGCGCTAAGCCCCCACCGGAGTATAGGTAAGTAAAGTACCCTCTCGAAAAGTTAAAGAAACGCAAAGGCCTCTGAATAAACAATGGAGAGACGCGCCAAACTTTTACAGATATTGGCTTTGTTTCACAACGCAAAAATATTAAAGTAAGCAGCTGCGACACGGCCACGTACTCTGCTGTTTGTAGGTACACATAAACATTGCAGCTACTTGCTGTGCATTTTTAAACGAAAATATAAAATAGCGGCAACAGAAATATTTTTCATCTGTGAAAATTTAAACTGTCTAGCTATCACGTATCGTGTCGTAGGACCCTACATGAGATACGCAAGCAAGAGACGGACAGTATGGAGTCTTAATAAAAGGGTACGGTTTTTAGGGTTTCGTAGTCTACAAGAAACTCGTCATAGTTTCGTCATGTCTGTTTGTCTGTTTGTCCGCGGCTTAGCTCATAGACGCTTAGTATTAAGAAGCGGTAACTTTGTATAAGAATACATATTGATCACGCCAAATTTCAAATTGCAATTCCTTTTATTTTAGGAAAACTACGAAATCCTACACTGCACGTGAATAAATATGAATTAATTATTATAAATCCTACACTACACTCCATACAAGGCGTGCACTTGCCTAATTTTTACCCTTTGGGTACGGAACTCTAGCAACAGAAAACTGCACTAAAAGACAGGAAAGTGTGACACAAAACCAGATTTAATTCTGTAATACCTTCTGCCATCTAAATCTTTATTTATATTCGAGACGGTTATAAAATAAAGTGGGTCAAGCCACGTCGTATAGTGTTGTAGTAGGCGACAAAAGTGGTAATACAATTAAAAAGACGATTTTCTGAAATTTATTTTGCAATATGGAATAAAATGTACATACCTACTACTCTATACTCGGTAGGTACAGTAATCCTCTCAGTTGCGATAATATTATTAGATAGTATCCATATTCCTTTCAGTTGCGCCACTATGGTGTCACTGTTTGTAAAAATAATATTTTTTTGTAAATAATAATATCCCTGTCCCTTTTATATAGGTATACAAAAGGAACAAATTTCTTATTATGAATTTCTTCTTGTATTTTTATACCGCGAAAGATATAAATGACTATGAAAATGATATTTATATGTTAAGGGGACTCTTTTTTATTTTATTTCTATTCTAATTAGAAAATGAAAAAAAAACAAAACGTAGGGGCATGGCATGGCAAGGTTTTATGGCATAACCATAATATTTGCTCAAATGTCTTTATCCAGGGAGGGAACAGTTGACTAAGTTTGTAGGGAGAAAGAGTAGGTAGACTGTCCTCTTAAACTGACACATTAAGAGGAATTACAACGCGAACGACTTTGAAACTGAAAATCCCTGTCGGGCTCATCGAAAACTGTTGATTATTTCATGACGGAATGTCGTAGAACTTTTTTTTTGTGTACAGATTGTAGGTGACATTGTTTCCTACATTTTGGTGTAGTTTTGTCTTAAACTACACCAAAATGTAGGAAACAATGTAGAAGAACCTCCTATTGGTGCAAAGCCTATCCAAATTTTAGACAAAAAATGTCTGATTTGGCTAAAATTTCGATAGGCTTCAATACGTTTCGACATATTTGTATGGAAACTGCACTAAAATATCGGAAACAATGTCGCCTACAATCTGTACACAAAAAAAAGTTCTACGACATTCCGTCATATAATAATCAACAATTTTCGATGCGCCCGACATGGATTTTGAGTTTAGCAGGTATAGGGCCCTTAATGCCGCTCGCGGTTTTAACGCGGCTTCGTATTTAATATGTACCTACCTATAATATAGACAAATAGTAAGTAAGTAGTAAGTAACCCACCTACCTACTATGTTTATCAACATGGATATCAAAAATTATATTAACTCGTATTTGCTTCCTGACGCTGCCGTCCCCACATTATATTATAGCTAGTTCACTGATTTAGAAATTCCAAAGAGATTGGATTCGGGTAATTTTACTAACGAAGACCCTTCAACTCCAGTTACAGAGTTACTTAGGTACAAGTACCAACTACCAACACATATCATGTGTAAAGTGTTGGTAAATGCCATGTAGATACCATACCAAACTTAGTTACCTACTACATAACGACGTGTCAGATTGAATTTGCTATATGGGTCTTTTAGAATAAAAATAAACGGTTAATGATATTGAAATTTAATGCAGTCTCTAATGTATACTAGTGATGGGCCGACTAGGGGGGTTCTGCTGACTAGCAGACTAGCCGACTAGTCGGTTCCAAAATTGCCGACTAGTCGTCAATGCAGATTATGATAATTCTAAAATATTGTGGTTAATCAAGATCACTCGGCGATTGTTGGTATTTTTGGATAAATTTGCAATTCAAAAGCTGTAGCGAAACTTGCAAAAAATGCTTGAAATAAAAATAAAGGTTGAGATTTTTTTTTTATGGAGCTGAGGCATATTATAGTTATGACAATTTAGATGTATGATGTTAAGATGATGTATGTAGGCTATGACATGTTTAGTTTACGTTTTTCTGACTACCCACCTTCTAACTGTACGATTTATTAAATAAATATTGGTTTTATTGCATGATTGTTAGTTGACGACTAGTTGGCACCTACCGACTAGTCGGCCCATCTCTAATATATCCTTAATCGATATTTAATCATGTCCATAACCATTCCAAAATTATCGTTGAATAATTATTAACAGCTAGTTATCAGAATTTATTAATTTTCGTAATGTGCGACTGGACATCGCAAGGAATGTGCTACGAATGGTTCGACACGCATGCCTCGGGGTGTCTGGACGCAGAGAGCATTCACCGCACCTCGGGTTGGGGGGCATGTGTGGTGAGGCATTCTCGACGCACGCCTCGCAATGTCTAGTCGTACATTTAACTACACGTTTAACTTGGAATATGTGTCAGTTGTACCAATGATTTGTACCACACTTGAAGACACGTTACTTTTTTTTGGAACCTATTATTATTCAAAAGCTGCGCCCCACGTTTTCACCCGCGTAAGTCCTAACCTCGTGTTTCGGAATAAGAGATAGCTTATGATACTCCCTGATAATGTAGCTTTCTATTGCAGAAACATTAACGCGTTTAACGCGTTGGTTCGGATTACCAATAGTCGCGGGTTCGAATCCCGCCGGGTACTAAAGTTTTTGAAAGCATTTTTTCAAAAGCAGAAACATTTTTTAAATCGGTCCAGTGGTTTCGAAGGATATTCGTTACAAAGAAAAAAAAACTTTTCTCTTTACGGAAATATAGATGATATCTCGTTAACGAGATGTCCGATTTAAATAAATCAAAAACAAATTTACCGAGTACTTGCAATATATAAATTTGATTTTTATGAAGCTCGATATTTCGCCAACAACTGGCTTGTTCATGAGACAATTAGCTGTTAAAAGAAAATAACTGTTAACATTAGGTATTGGAATCGATTGCAAATGGCTTTTAATTGGGCCAGTGCTGTTAATGGGTTCATACATCACCGGAGATCTATATACAAATTGTCTCACAGTGCACCACATGTGTTGGTTCGCTAATGCTACTCTATGCTCTTATAGTCCAAGATCCCAGAAGTGGCAGACATCACGTATTTTCTGACGAACGAAATGTGGTCGATTGAGTAGTGTTAGTATGTACTAAGAACGCATGCCTACTTGCTAGCCTGCTGCGACGGCCAATGCTGAGATATAAGGTCCTCAAGATACATAAAAAAAATACTTACCTCACGTTAATTCTCCAAGCTGATTTTCTCGTGTATTTTAGGTAATATACTTAAAAATAAGTCGCCAAATACTCCCATACACTTTCCGTCGGCCGTATTGCTTTGCAGTCGCTTTAAAGCTCCCAAAATAATTACTCGGCTTTACGTAAATTCTGATGCTCCATTTTTATATATGTCCACCAGACAACTATTTTAAAACTTTTTACAAGAAGACAGACCGATCCAAGTGGCCAGAACGACACTGGTAGGCACGCGTTCTTAGTACATACTAACACTACTCAATCGACCACATTTCGTTCGTCAGAAAATACGTGATGTCTGCCACTTCTGGGATCTCACTCTATTATGCTTCACGCACCGCTACCTTGATGCTAATGTACCTATTAGTAGAGGCAATTAGTTGTTTTATCTGTAGATTATTTATTAATTAACTTAAATACTAAATTCAAATTTAATTTTATAATAGTTTTAACTGCATCGGTTGAATATTATAAAACACTCACAATAATAAGTAGGTCTATAGTCAGTAAATTACTTAGATTGGTACCAACGAGTGTGCCTCGTACAGAGTTTGTTTTCCCAAAACTGTGTTATAATTTGTTCAAATAAGAGGACTTGGTGAAAACCCACTAAGGGTTATTTTAAATATAAATTCAACCCTTAATTTTTGAAAAATACGACTAAATAGTTACCAAAATACGAGTACATACAAACTGACAGATGGAAGGCAATTTCCTGAGCTAAAATTGCCAAGCAGCATTTTGCCAGACTTGAAGCAAAGACTCTTCGCTTGCTCGATCAATAGACAAAACTCCGCTATAAAGATATCAATTTTATGTAGGTATTTACGTTGATAAAGTATCTAATAGTTATGTGCATTAAGTCTTTAAAAAATAAATCGTAAACCAAAAATAAACAACGTTTTATGACAAAGCCCGCCGTAAAATAACCTTTTATCCTAGTTTGTATTTACACAGTTGCAGTTTCTAGTTAAAATTCCATTACCTACTGCTACGGTTTATGTGATAAACCTTCAGAGGTTTGTAGACATTATTTCTTAGTTTTAAACCAAACTTAGGAAATAGGTACCTACCTACTGCTTTTTTGAAAAAATGCTTTTAAAAAATTTAGTACCTGATTCGAACCCGCGACTACTGGTAATCCGAAGCAGCAAGTTTGACAGCTTCGCCACGGGTAACCCTCCCGCTAGGCCGAACTTAAGGATGCACCTCCTCGTGTTCTTACGATTAAGGCCTCGTAGTGACATCTCCCTGCAAACTTCAGAGGTTTATTCTATAATACCGAGTCCCATATTCAAATACTATTCTTACTAAAAAAAAATAAGTGGATAGGTACCTATTCAAATAATAAAAACAATACCTTTTGTTAAATGGGTACAAACGTTTTGTTAAGGGGAATTAGTTTGAATTCGTATCCCGTTCGATTTTGCAAGTCAAATGTAGGTACCCTAACTTGAGTTTAAATTTACAAAGTTTGTACAATTTTACTCAAAGGGATTAAGACAATGCCCCTGAAGAAAGTTGGAAAGTTAAGGAAAAGCTATTTTCAGTGCAAGTTCGTTTTAGAACGAGATTGCAATGGGAGCTATGGCCCACCCTGATAACTTGGCAAACAGTGCTGCTCTTTTTTTTGTTTTAGATTTAAACTTGTAAGATTGAATTTAAAAATCTTCTTGGAAAAACAGTGTTCATAATAATTGTTTTTTTTTGTATTTACCCAAGTATAAGCAGCTAGAAAAGTCACATCTGAGTAATATTGTAAATTGGAAAGTAACTCTTGTTTGTTTGTCTGTTAAGCTTTCACGCCTAACCTGCTGAACCAATTTTGATTAATTTTGGTATGGAGATATATGGGACCTTGCAGAAGGACATAGGCTACTTAAAATAACGATATTCTAGCGGAATCAGGACTTAGGCGGATGACACCGTGGGTGCAACTAGTAAACATATAAATATTTCGAAGTAAATCTACCTATGCTTGCTTACCAGCCAACTGAATTATCGTGGATTAGATAAAACAGAAATAAATGTTATTGTAATCTTCAAAATGTAAATCTTAATGATTTTTGGTTCAAATTCAAAAGTAAAAATTAAGCAAGTGCGTGCATTGTGCCACACACCACGCACAGTGATAGGCTTCCGAAGTTTTCATGAATTGTCATTTGAAAAATCGGTTTACTTATGAAATTTTCATTGGATTTTACTTTTACTTATTTCGATTTTTATTGTGAACTAAATTTATTAGAAAACCGAATAGGTACTTACATACATTTGGCTGATAGTTCGAGTATAGAACTTAGTATTGAAAAACCGTTTGCAGAACCTTCAGTATTTTTGAAAGAGCTACCTATATAACCATATCTCACACGATGGGGTTAGACGAGAATAAAAAATCATACCCCATTTTACGTAATACGTATGGGAGATAACCTTATATTTGTTTAATGTACCCACCTACCACTTACATTACAATTTCATCAAAAAAATAGTCTTTTGTTAAACTATGTGGGTACTTCTTGTTCTTTTCATACATAGTGATGTTTCTCACCACTGGCGTTAGAGTTTTCATATTGACCTAATAATCGTTAAGCCTCTAACTTGACCTAACTATTGCTATCAGATAAACTACTTAATCCTTATTAATCTTAATCACTAAGCGCTGTAGGTATAGCGCGTCGATTCTCAACGTTCGTAGTGGCAAAGAAAATCTTACATTTAATCTGGAAGCTGGAAGCCGGAAACAATGCAGGGCAAATGGATAATCGATGGTGCCTCACGTATCTTTGTTCTTAAATAATGGCCTGAGTTACATCTGCACAATAGACGATGTTTGTACAGTTTATATCCGATAACACTTTGGATATTTTTGTAAGAACTATTTTCGGTTTTAATCCCTTGTAGCCTTATTAATAAACGTGGAGTAAGGTCGGAGTAGTAAGAACATGCTTTGTCTTTTTCCGTGACAAGAACTTTCTAAGTTGACAGACAGACACAAAAAGTTGTAAAATTATTCCGACCTTACTCCACGTTAATTAATAAGGCTTTATGTTTTTATTACTTTTAGCATTGTTTCAATTTAGCATGTTCAACGTTTTAAGACTTTTACAGGTCCTCTTCAGGACGCATTGAAACAATGCTAAATGAGTTTAATTTCAATCCATCATCGCGAAAACACAAGAAATATCTAATAATATTGTTAATTGTTAACTAATATCGTTATTGGAATGAACCTTTTCTGCTATGAAGCCTATTAAAGCATTCCTCTACTTCTCGTGTATCTACCTGTCTCATTGAAGATTATACAAACTCATTGAAGATTTTACTGACTTACGACAACGCCTATGCCTTTTTCTTTAAGATAAAATTATGTGCACTTTTAATTTCGCTCTTATGGTGAAGGAAAATATTGTGCGAAAACTCACTTTTTAAAATCACGTACAATTGCCCTATTATGAGACGACTTACGGCCGCCGACTTACGCCTGGTAAAACCTTTAACCCTGTTTAACCTACTAATGTACCTAATACCTATCTATAACGTCACAGCTCGCTTCCGTACCTGCTCCGAAACTAAAACAATAAGAGTTATCCAATTCTATCAACGTAGTTTAATAGGCGACCCTTTATTTAAGTGAATCTACTGTTGTATTTTTATTTTGCCGATAAACTCAATTTGTTATCTACTTACACGTAAAAGCGCTCGTATCCCCATTATGATGGAAAGTAATGTGTTTTGTGAGTCAAAAATAATAAACAAATACCCTTCATATATAATACCTACCACCAGTACACGATATCAAAATAAATTTACAATATTAATGGGTATAATCAGGCTGTGTTTGTAGCTCCTAGATAACCATTTCAATTTACGATAAATAATCCCTTACAAAGGGAAACAGTCGAAATAATAACACCCAATGTGGGTCTTACGAAACTTGTGTCTCAATACTTTAGTTAAACAACTTGCACAAACTTCGGTATTACTTAATTAAAGGAGGTGCCTCCATTTCATACTTGATAACTAAATTATAATTCTAGGAGGACCTTAAGATGTGTACACGTTTGCAGAAAGTTCACGAAGGTTATAGTAGTAATATATATGTAGCCTACGGTATGAACACCTACGAACGAGGGGGATATAAGATGTCGTTACGTAAATGGCACATTTACAGTGGCTCTAGGAATACTCTACGCAGAGTAAGATGGAATGCTAAAAAATCGCCACCACTGAAATTCAATGAACGGCGCGACGCGAGGGAATAACATAAAAAACACAATACCTCTAACACAAATTCAGTAAAAGGGACCAGAAATCTTTATGATAAGTCGTGAAACTCGTGAAAGATCGCACCGAGGGATAGTCATAAATAAAATACGATGATTGACCCTCGAAATTCTAAAGCGAATTATGAATAGGGGCATCCATGTTCTTTTGATAATATTATATTGTACGTGCAACGCGTCATACCGAGTTTGTAGGGTTGCTATCACAAAGGGAACGTGGCGCTGTAGTTGGATATGTCTGGTTGTTTATGTTATCTGCCTTGTTCGGAGCATATGACGTTTCTGCCCTCTTATGTTAGCGATAGAGAGAATAACGGGGATCACTTAAAGACACAGCCGCTTGGTAAAGCTGCGTTTATGCGTTGTCATGGAAGGTTTGTTAGAACCAATAAGATCGCTCTATTCTAAAATCAACCTATTCTAGGTTTTAATAATCCTTTTCGTCGCTACGCACTTTTGGTGTTCTGTTAATGTTCTGTAAATTTCTCAGGAACATTCGCTAAACATACCTACAAGTTGCCATGCAACCAGTTTTTTAAATATAATTTAATATTTGGTCTTGTGGCTTTTTAAAAATAGCAATACATTTCTCCATAGATTGGCATTAAATCTTTAAAAGTTAGTGGGTTTAAACAGAGCGAGGTTATGAACGTGTTGTACGACGATCGTTTTTATAACGAAAGAGTCGTATTATCCCTATGAAAACCATACGTTGTTAGTTCAACGGACATAATTCGCCCTGATACAACTATTTATTTTTAAGTTGTAGCTTCTAATCGATGATTAATAATTTGTGCAAGAGAAGTGCAATCATACCTATTATAGGTAATCACTAATCATAAATCAATGTACCTACCTACAAGTTAATCGATTTAGATAGGCTCTTCGGAATATAATTTAATACTTTTAAAGATAAATGTAACATCGTTTATTCACTCTTATCTGACTTTGCCAAAGTTGATACCTACACGAAAACATTATTTATCTACGGTTCATTACACCCGAAGTATCGACATTCAAATTTTATGTAAACACGAGAAGCTTGAATAACAGGAATCTGCTTTCTCTGTTCCATTTCATATTCAAATGCAATTACCTAAATTAGACAAGATTTGAAAGAATGAAGCGACGGACCGACACTGGGCACGATTAACTGCAACGTAACTCAATAAATTAGCCGTAAGTGGACAGTTTTAAGGCGGAACTTGAGCTTTATTATTATTAAGCTACTAAAAGTGACACTTTGGTAAAGTAGTATCTATGAAGCGTAGCGTATTCTCTACGCCTCTCCGCGTCTGGTTAATTTGTTTGGTAAACGTACTTACCACAAACACATTACAAAATCGCGGAACCCTAATATAACGAACCTACCTAATTTGAGTTTTGCCTCAATTTAATGTTGACAGAGAGATATAAATGAGATTTGTAGGGTAACTTTCTTCGTAGGAAGTTCTTAATAAATTTTCGATGAAATGCTAAGTGGAGTGGAAGAAGACAGAATGGGCTGAATTTTGGGTCAGTTTTATGTGATAATTAATGTTTGAGATAACGCTTTTTTGTAAAATAATCTTTGTCAGGTCATATAACATTTTCAGGGTATAAAAGTATACATAATTAAGTCATGAATTATTTTAAAATACAATACGAATAGTCCAGTGTCCCTGGTACATTTTTCAAAATGATTGCTATACAGCTAGTTTTCCGTGAGTAGCTTCATTTTGAGAGTTTCGTATAGGAAATTGTTGGTCTCACGTCCAACAATTTCCTATACGAAACTCTCGATTGTGGTAGATAACAGAGGTAGGAGTTCTGCTGTACTACTACTTTGAGCATAACGTACCACGAAGCTACTCATGGAAAATTAGCTTGATAGTAATCAATTGCAAAAATGTACCAGGGATCCTCGACTAGAAGTTAATTATCTAGTTAAGAGGATAGTCTCCATTCTCTTTCTCCATACAAACGTAGTTTACATTTTCCTCCCTGGATAAAGACATTAGAGCAAATATGTTTATGCCATAAAACCTATATCTGTCATGACAATGCATCTACCTTTTTATTCTTTTATTTTCTAATTAAAATAATAATAAGAAATAATAAAATGAAAAAAATAAAAAGGTAGATGCATAGTCATGACAGATATAAGTTTTATGGCATAAACATATTTGCTCTAATGTCTTTATCCAGGGAGGAAAATTTAAACTACGTTTGTATGGAGAAAGAGAATGGAGACTATCCTCTTAAGACATACCTAAGTTTATCCATGAAACTAACAATTCTGAGATGCTAATGAAATGAATGTCGGGTATCCGGTGTCAAATTACAGTAATTAGTCGAGTTCTAATCTTATATCTACCAATTACTTAGGCAGCTCAAATCAGGCCACTATTTCCCCACATTAGTACGTTTAATCGATTAATTCACATTAGAAGTTCATCTACATATTTGAGATAGCAATAGCTTGTTAGTAGCAACTGGTATCTTAACTATTGACCTAAAAACGGTTATATGTTTTCCTTGGCGTTTTTGTTCGTACGATTTTTGTACGCTTGTTTAATCGCAATGTTTTCTTTCACCGTATAGGAGCGATGTTAAGACCACATGTAATTATTTCTTAAATAAAAATACACAAGTATTGACTACTAGATCAACAACGCTTTTGACTATATGATATGAAATAAAAAGGAACATCATAAACTTCATAGAAACAAGAATTAAACCCTTAATTACCTGTTTTCTTAAAAACAGCAATTCTGAACCCACGTTTTAAAGCCCCATTATTAACCACCTCTACCTAAAATTTATATGAAATACCTACCCGGCTAAGGTGTTATTAAAACTTAGTTTCGGCGTTAGGAGGTGGTACTTCTACCTTGTTCCATCTGCCTTAGAAGTTGGTCCCTTACAAATAAGTAGGTCCTACTGAAAAAGTCCGGTATAATATAAAGCTCAAATATATCCTGATATGGGTTTGTAAAATCCTGATTTTACAAACCCATAGTCCTTTTTTGTAAAATCTACTTTTATTTCGAGTTTGACAGTTTACTAATAAACGTGGAGTAAGACTGGAGTACTTTTACCACTTTTTGTTTCTGTCTGCCAATTTTAAAAGAAACGGAAAACGACTACCCATTTTCTCACTACTCCGACCTTATTCAACGTTTATTAACAAGGTCGCTAGTAGTCATTAGATCCGTCATAATTTGTTTCAATACAAAGAAATTACAAAGAAACTATTTTAAGTTCGTTTCTATTTTTAAGTAGGTACCTACCTATTTACAAGTTAACCCCCAAAATTGTACCAAGGGGGATTACCGAATTTAACTCTGGACTAAACTCAATTTTTAAGCTGAGAAGGTATTTTTGCATTACAATAATTTCAAAAATGTAATGCAAAACACCTTCTCAGTTATTTGTTTAACTCTACTATTTGGTGCAAACGAGCCTAAGAATATCGAACATATTTGAGAGATATAAGAGCAGTAAAGGTAGCATCTGTTCTAAATATAGATATCAAGGTTGCTGAGATCAGCGCTGACACCAGTCGAAGGGCAAGTGTCTAATCGATCCAAGTGGCTGCCATTAAGCCAGGAGTTAAGCACCAAAACTTTGCTCGACACCGATAATGGCAATTACAAAATAAGCTTTAACGACATTTAAATATCCTGAGGAAGTCACTAGAACAAACGTTTTGACCATCGATGCTTAAAACAATGACCTAAACATGATTTCTAGAAGTGTCTATTTCCTAACAACACCTAGGATTTTTTAATGCTTCCAAAAATTCGTACTAGGCGCAATTCGACCCCGCGACTACCAGTAATCCGAACCAGCGCATTAGATAGTTTTACCAGCTAAGAAAATTGGGAAAGCATTGAAAAACTAAATGTAAATTCTTGTTTGCAATACGCTACTTTAAAAAACATTGTTTTCTAGCAGCTGAATCCTTATTCAGGCTTTAAAACCATATTCAATTTGAATGAAAGTGTATATTACGAAAACACTGCCAATATTTGGATTTTACACCTGCATACAAATATAGGATGGTTTCAAATCCTGACTAAGGTTTATGCAGCTGCAAACAATCTTTGAGGATGGCATATTGCAAAAATGAATTTCGTTGGTCAACTTAAAAAAGCTAGAAATAAATGAAATTTTGCGCACAAGTACTTCGTTTAGACCTGAATATTCAATACTCAATACCTATCATAATAAGAGTGTAGGTAAAGATAGAATATTATGGAAAATCACAATAAAATTATTTTCCACAATTAGGACATCAGACAGAACGAATTGTTTAAATTTATCAAAACCCAACAGTAAAGTAAACTCACAAAGATAATCCTTTACTGTGCCTATCATTAAATAAACTACCTAGGTATAATACAAATACAGTAAGCCTAGTACAAATATATAAATGTCTATACAAATCGTAGTGTCAAGCTGTCCACCGCGCCGAGACGGCCCTGCACAGCATCCGCTGTCACCCGTAAGTGTCCGTCAGGATGAAAAGTCACTATTTTTTTATCGGCGTATTTTACGTTTAATTTATGATCATGAATTAAATAAAATAAATAAAATATATAAAATAAATAAAATAAATAAAATAAATAAAATAAATAAAATAAATAAAATAAATAAAATAAATAAAATAAATAAAATAAATAAAATAAATAAAATAAATAAAATAAATAAAATAAATAAAATAAATAAAATAAATAAAATAAATAAAATAAATAAAATAAATAAAATAAATAAAATAAATAAAATAAATAAAATAAATAAAATAAATAAAATAAATAAAATAAATAAAATAAATAAAATAAATAAAATAAATAAAATAAATAAAATAAATAAAATAAATAAAATAAATAAAATAAATAAAATAAATAAAATAAATAAAATAAATAAAATAAATAAAATAAATAAAATAAATAAAATAAATAAAATAAATAAAATAAATAAAATAAATAAAATAAATAAAATAAATAAAATAAATAAAATAAATAAAATAAATAAAATAAATAAAATAAATAAAATATATAAAATAAATAAAATAAATAAAATAAATAAAATAAATAAAATAAATAAAATAAATAAAATAAATAAAATAAATAAAATAAATAAAATAAATAAAATAAATAAAATAAATAAAATAAATAAAATAAATAAAATAAATAAAATAAAATAAAATAAATAAATTCTGTGAACAACACACAGCGCCATCTAGCCCCGTGGTAAGCGACTAAGCTTGTGTTACGGTGACTAGACAACGGATATAATACTTATATTTATTTTTCTTTTGTAAATACATACATATTATACATAGAAGGACACCCAGACCAGACACAAATATTTATTTTTAAGCATAAATACTTGCACCCGGCGGGAATCGAACCCGCAACCTCCTGCATTGCAGTCGCGCTCTCGCACGACGCGCCACAGAGGTCGTCAAACAGAAGCAGCAGAAGAGGAAGTAAACAGAAGCAATTGGGAAGCAAATAATAGCCACCGTAAATTTCAATTATTTTCATCATGAAGGACACTACGCCTAGGTCGGCGTGATATCAGAATGCACGGTCACTTTGAAATGTTTTGTTTCTTCTAAAATACGATGGCAGCAATATTCTGAGAATAGGAAGTAAATAGAAGCAATTGGGAAGCAATTAATGGCCACCGTAAGTTTCAAATATTTTCATTATCAATGACACTACGCCTAGGTGACCGGCCGTAGAGACATCAGAATGAACGGTAACCTTAAAAATGTTTTGTTTCTTCTAAAATACGATGGCAGCAATATTCTAAGAATAGGAAGTAAATAGAAGCAATTAGGAAGCAATTAATGGCCACCATGAATTTCAATTATTTTCATTATCAAGGACATTACGCCTAGGTGACCTGCCGTCGAGACATCAGAATGAACGGTCACCTTAAAATGATTTGTTACTCCAAGAATACGATGGAAGCAATATTCTGAGAATAGGAAGTAAATAGAAGCAATTGGGAAGCAATTCATGAGCATAAATTAAACGTAAAATACGCCGATAAAAAAATAGTGACTTTCATCCTGACGGACACACCCGTTAGGTTAATAAAATTACAGTTAATTTCCTGCTCTTGGTACGTACTAGGTTTATACCACTGAAATGAAAACTATACAAGTACGCTGGAGTTGGTATACCATACAAAATGACATTAGATCTTTGTTCCGATTTGATTACCGCCATGTTGCGCTGTTATCGCGCGTTTTCTATTGAAAGTGAAGGTGGCCGTCCGTGGAACTAATAGTTCCGTGGACGGTCACCATCACTTTCAATAGAAAATGCGCGACAACAGCGCAACATGGCGCAGATCAAATAGGCACAAAATTTAGTGCGCTATGACCTGTCCAGCGACTTGTACCATGGAGGTCAGTGGTTCATACACACATAATATGTGACATATTGTTGCACTGGTTGGCAAGGAACAGGCGTGTTTTAGTTGAGATAGAATATATTGTCAACAAAAAAATATTAGATTACATATTGGATATTGCCACAAGTCGTTATTTCGCCCAATTTTGTACCTAGGGGTCTAGTATCTTCACAGGCACCTGCGCCTAGCCGTTTAATGCACGAATATGCAATAAAACGAAAATCGAAAAAAATGAGATATAGCATATTGTTTATTCTCCGTCGATATGATAGTTTCAGTTCAGAGTACATATAGATAGGTATAGTCGTATACTGCGTGGTGGTTGCATAATCAACTCACACTGACACCTCTCTCGACGAGTTAAGGTTCCGTCATGCGTACTGATTCGTACAGCGCAACAGGATTATCGTGGTCAATGATTTGAAACCTATGTAGTAGCTATGTCCTGCGTTTTATAGTGGGATAAACAGTAGAGTGGAGCGATAATGTATGGGAAATATTTTTTTTTATGTAATCGACACTGAATACCAAAAATATGTTGCAAATAGAATAGTTATTTAAGAATATTTATTTTTTATTTTTATAGGACATATTTTTTAGCCCTCTACTTCAGTTCAAAGTTTAGAAATTTTTGCCTTATTGCTGTGGCTGTTAATGTTGAATGAAACCTTAATATTTGAATATATTTATTTCAAAAAATACAAATTTTATGAAATTAGATATTTATTTTAATTTTTTTAAAGATACTTTATAATTATTTATACTATTTGGTTATTTTTTTGTATACTTTATTTTAAATTTTACAAGACAATAATCAATCCATCCCTGGCCTTCTGCCGAGCGATCAGAATATGCCGTATATATCACAAATTACCTTGTTTCTATTACCTAATGGTTCTGGAACAAAGTGTGATGGTTTTGAGGTACTTGGTTGGCCTACAGTTGGCACAGAAGTGGAGATAAACCTTTTGAGAGTCTTCACTTTGGTGTTGGAGTTGAATTTAGATGGTTTTCGTTGCTTTGAACCTTATGGGTCAAGTTTTCTGGCCTTAAAATGTTCTGCTTATTATTTTTTGTCTCTACGAGATCTAAACTACCAATTGCCATCTCTTTTTTAGTTCTTTAAACGATACGAAACATCCTATCTAGTACAGGAACCTTTTTATCGCGAGGGCTATTACAGTTATTGAAATCACTGCATTTGGAACTAAAAATTCTGACTTCTTGCAGTTTTACTCTGTAATTTTTAGTTTGTTTATATTTATGGTATCGAACAAAATGTAACTATTTATCGTAATTGCATTTCAACTGGTGTCTGACTCGTTGAAGAGCAACAACAGGCAACAATGCTGTACCCCAAATGTCCACGATATCACGTCCCACACTATGTCTAATATTTCGGAAATAGCAGGTTGTTTCCCATGTTTCCTGCTTTTAAACGATTCCTATATCCTAACTGAAAAGGAGCTATGTTTTAAAAACAGATATCGTTGGTAGAATTCATTTATTAACCAAACTAGGTGGATCAAAAAAAGGAAAATCGGTGTTAATTCGAGTCACTCTTTTGGCCATTATTTTAGGTTTAAAACTAACATATTAATTTCGCCACAATACAAGTAAAAAATAATCTCATGTCATTATCACAACAAAAAAAACAATTATTGTCAATCACTAAATTAGCGAAACAAATGAAATTACGAAGCTTAATAACTATACGCCAAACTCAGACCTTTTCTGACTCTACCTACATAAGGTAGGTAAACCAAACAACGCAACGTAACTAAATAAAATATCAATCATAATATTTGTCCCACTTCATAAACTCATACGGTAATCTCAGGGGAAATTATGATTTTGTTGACTTTCTCTGTTCTATCATAAATATGATTCAATGAATTGATAGCCTCGGGTGAAGAATAAAAAATGTTGTTTTTAGAAACAACAATGTTGTTTTTGCTAGGGTCTTAGAAAACAATAAAATAATCTACTACCCTATTTCAGAAACTTAGAGCAAAAATGTAAACAAAGAACTGACAATTTTAAAAGAAACAGTAAATAAAGAGCTGTCACTTTCTAATAAATATGTTTTATTAGAAAGTGGATTTTGTTTACCTTTTTTATCTAAGTTTCTGAAATAGAGTATAGGTAACAAAAATACTTTTTAGGTAGGTTACAAATAAATTATAAATCAAGATAAATCCTATTATGACCTTCTTATAATACAATCGTAATAAGTATTAAAACAAAAGGAGCAAAAACATAACCATTACATTTTTACACAATATTTGAAATTTGGCTCGGGTATACAAGAAAGTTTTTAAAAATTAGTTGAATACTATCTGACAAGTTAACAATTTTACAAATTTACAATGGGTAATGTTTTGCTATCTAATTTTGATACCTGACTGACCGACTGATTACCTTTGTGCCAAATCGAATAAACGGTAGTGCAATTGGACTGTGTTCCTACCTAGGTACATCTATGCTAGCTAACGAACGGGTGTGAGGAGCTAATTTGACTTCTCAATTTCCATAATGAAAACGGTGGGCTCAGTCACATTGTTGGTATTGGCAAACTGCCCCACCACTGAAATTTAATTAACACTAGATATCTATCTTATATGATTTTAGAGCAGGTAGACTTATTGGTCAAGTCAGTGCTCCCAGATTGAGTAGAGCTGCGTTGTTGGTTCGAATCCCGCTCTCCGTCGATCATGCGTTGTGTTTTTGTAGAAGTATTGTTCCTTTAAAATATTTCTAATAAAATAATTTAAAAAATTCAGCGCTTTTGTGTGGCGTTCTTTTGAATTCAGCATTGGTTAAAAATTAATTAATAAGTAGGTATTAGGGTAAAAACTATCCTCGATAAACATGTTTGTGTTATGAAGTCAGTAGGGTAGACTGGGTACGATTGTGCCGCAGTACGAAGTGACGGTCACTATAATATCGAAACTATAAGAGATAGCGTGGGAGGTGCAAGTGAATACAGGTACGGTAAGAGCGTTTGATTGCGTATCACAGTCATTCATCAACTATCGTGCGACTTTGACGAGTGTAGGAGACATTATTACTTTTTTGTAGTCAAAACAGTCAAAACGAACTTTTTATGCTGCTGGGTGCGATTGTGACGAAAGCTAAGCTTGTTATTGTTGATTTTTGGTGCCCAGCAAGCGCACGAGCAAAACCGATTGAGGCAAGGCTAAGGGCTTTACTCGCACTTATCAGTCGTGGCAAAGACGTGTTGTCGCCTCATCCCGAATTCCGAATTTTTGCACTTGTCACAATCATCCCCAGGCACTGTCACCACTGTCCTTGGGGTCAGGGAGGCTACCGCGGTTGTTCCATTGACATCAACTCTAAGCCGACCTACCGCGTCGGCTCATACCGCGCGTTTGACTTCTTTGACAGCGGGGTTTTCAATTTTGACACCGCGAATCCATGGCCGCCAGCTGTCGATTTGAAGATTTTCTTTCAAAAATCTAATTTTCATTCATACAATTTGGCGTCGGAATCGGCATAAGTAATCGACGCGTCGATTTGGAATTTTCGCAGTGCGAAATTTGGCTGTCAACTCTCAAATGAATTTGATGCCGATGCCGACGGAACAACCGCGGTAGCCTCCCAAGTGGGTTGTGACATTTTTCTTTTTTTTTTTCAATTTGCTCCTGTGAGCTAACCGTTGAACTTACGAACACAATTTTAGTATTCAGATGTAGGCAAATGTTTATATTGTTACATAAACATTACTTCTTTTAGCTAAGTATCATATTTTCAGAATTATGGTCAGCCAAATGAAAATTGGCCCAACTGTACCCACTCTACCCTACTCCCGGATTGAGTAAAGATGCGTTGGTTCGAACGTTTTCGTTTCCGTCGAGATTAAAAAGTTATCTGTTATCAAGTTATCTGATTTTACAGTTGCAATTGTTTTTTACCCAAAGGCATTGTAACTTGTCTTTTAGAATAGATAGCAAATAAACATTTCGAATTTTCATTTTTTCCCTAAAAGTCGTTACTTAATGAAAGGATGAAAAAAAGAAACAAACGTCAAAATATCTTTCAGTAAACCCTTCGGGTCCCGAAGCACCAGATTGAATCTGTCCAAAACATGGCAAACTGGCGTATAATTTATGAAATAATATTATCTCCGTTACTTCGCACCCGGCTCTTTGTAAAATCTAAAAGCTTAGCCGGAAAATATAAAAAAGACCCAAAAAAATTCAATATACCTAATAGAAACAGTATTTTAGGATGGTCTCTAATTTCATTAGCCATTGTCAAGATAACAATGTAATGATTACAATAAAAAATAATAAGCTCTTTGAAACATGGAGAAGGTTGTAGGTACAATTACGATCATGAACACGGCAACACCTGCGCCGAACTAAGACCATGGTCCGATAAATAAAATGGTTCTGTTGTTGTTTTAAAACCCTTTTGAAAATGGCTGTCATCAACAAATACCTTTCTAAAGACGATGCCGATGCTTGGCACCGTATAATGGAAAAGCGTTTCGTACTGTCATGGCCAATTTAAGGGCGGAGTGACTGTTTATTGAGCTGTAAACCTTATATTTTCGCGAAGGGTACCTATCTAATATGTTGTAAAAACGAAATTTAAGGTCATGAATACGCTATATTAATAAACATGACGTACGTATTAAAGGCATCGTACAAAGTAACTCATAATTTTCTAAATACTTGAATTAGATAATTAAAATTTGTAACACAGCAAAAATGATTCTTACTTTACGGAACGAAAAGCTCTCTAATTCTTCATTCGAAGATGTATATTTTTTTAAATGTGGTAAAATATTAAAATATGTAGGCACAAAAATAAGAGCTGGCACGAATACACATTTTCACAAACGTTTTACGGTTTACAAAAATAAGCGGCGGTTTAGATACGGCTTTGCACATATGTAGTTCCGTTTTATTTGTAAAATAGCTGCGTCCTGCGGTTTCATTGGCGTAAGTCCCGATCCCGTAAAAATATCGGAATCAAAAGTAACCTATGTTACTCAGGGTGAATGTAGCTTTCTAACGGTGAAAGAATTTTTGAAATCGGTTGAGTAGTTTTTGATTTTATTTATTACAAACATACAAACACAAAAAAATACAAATCTTTCCTCTTTATAATATTAGTGTAGATGTAGAAGTGTAGATATCTAAACTGTCCCTAATAATTTAGAAACTAGTACAGCAGAGTTTCACCCGCGTAAGTCCCGATCCCTCCCGTTCCGGAGTCCGTTTCCAGGTGCTCCATCAATCATATACCTGGTTGTTGGCTGTTTTACTGGTTAAAGTGGTTACCAGGACGACCAGCCTTAACAAAAGTGGTCAATTGACTGTATTCTCAGAAGCTACTCTGCTCATAATTCCCAAGATCCTCATGAGATCATCACCAGATTTTATTTGAACCAACTTTACAAATAGGACTTCTAAGTTAAAAAACGGCTAAACCGTCTTCGAGTAATCGGTGAAAAGTCATCAGTTTTGTTTGAAGTCGGTTAAAAACTGTTCAATTTGTTAGGCAAACGCTGTTTTAAAACAAGCTAGGTACTTTTACAACTTCTGGTTCTGGCTAAAATTTAAATTAACAGAATTTTATTTCCTTTTCAGGTGTGTCTCTTGATGACGTCAGCAAGACTGTTGCAAAAGTAAGAGTGAGTAATAAAATGCACGAACGCGAATTACATAAAATATTTAAATGAGCCAACTCGGAACATTAAATTTCTTTAAACTTCTCCAAGTTTTATTGCTTGTATACCTACTTTGTACTAATTTGCTTAACGAAACTTGGTACTTTAATAAAAACTTTTTACATAAAGTAAAGTAGGTAGGTACACTAGCTAAATTATTTTTAACAAAATTAGCACGTAGGTATATTTACAGAAAGTATAAATAGTGGCATCGAATTATATCGAATTATCTATATTAGAATAAAACGGAGTTCTGATATTGCGAAATGCGATAGGAAATGCGAATCACGTAAAAACGATTGGCGGCTGGACCGATTTATATGACGTTTGTTATTATATCTGTATGGAATAGGTAGTTAGAATGTAGCGGGAAAATAAATAAGTTGAATAGTTTTGCTATTGTTAAATTATTATTATTATACAAGATAGCTGTGCCCGCGACTTCGTCAGCGTTTTTCGGACTACCTACCCATCGCTGTGCTTGAACGGACGACCAGGGAAGTATGTTGCTGAGCAGAAGATAATCATGGCAGAGTCTATTTAAGTGTAGATTTATCACAGCGCAGCGGTAGGTAACGTGTTGCATGCTTATAAGAAGTAGCCTTTATCGAAAAAAATAAAAAAAATCGAAACCCGACTTCGAACAAAAGGACAAAACAATAATATTGAGCTCTCCTAAATACAGTGCAACCGACTTATTTGTTATGTAAACTGAAGTCGGGCAGCTTAACTACATGATATCTTTTTTATATCAATTCACCACCAGAGGCTGAGGTGATTTTTATAGTGGTTGTCTACCACGTGAGCCCTTTCTTGCGGAAAGGACCCCCGAGCCCGCTGACGCGGGATTACGGGTTAGAAGCCAGGCAAGCCCGGTTTCCCACCTCGTGCGCCTCTTAGCTTTCAGCTACTGAGTCCCCTCACAACGGCAAGGTGGACGACCATCTGGAGGGTAAAACGTAACGTCGTGTCCGGGACTCGTCACTCGAACGCGCAGCCGTCGAATCGGAAGCCATCACTCGGCTCGGTAGGTCACCGTTCCTTAAAAAGGGAATGCACCGGTCTGTGATTCGAACGCGGAACCCTCGACTCGGAATCCATAGCTGCCATTGTGCCACGTAAACTACATGCAATCTGCACCTACCCAGTAAAACTGCCCGATTACAGATATATTTTTTTAATCCATTTTATTGCATTTTCAAGATTGTAACCGTAACTTTAATCACTAAAATTTTTTGAGAAGGTGGTTTCAGGTGGTTCATCAATTTGTACCTAGTTCTTTATAAGCCGATTCTATTGATGGAACTCCAAAAATTAGTAATTAACATCATTGTGAGATGCTATTCTGCTCATCATTCTGAAGGTTCTCATCAGATCTTCACCAACAATTTATGAGACCAACTCGGGACTCTCACTTTCCAAATTAAAAAAGAATGATCGAAATCGGACTTTATATGCCGGAGTACGGCGTGAACATATTCACATACAAATAATATGCGGGTAGAATTGAGCAGCTCCTCTTTTTTTTAAAGTCGGTTAAAACAGCCATTATAAAGAATTTCCGTATGTCCAAAGGATCCGGATATATGGACAGACATAGGTATACGGTATTTGAGGAATTTCCTGAAAAAAAACCGAATATCCGGTTTTTTATTTTCGACCGGATATCCGGTTAATCATGTGTTGATTCCACACAACATATTTCTTCAATACAACATTCAAACTAATTAAGTAATACCAAAAAAAAAACACTTTATCCGGATAACCGGACTAAATATCCGGATAAAAAATAGCCTATATGTCAATCGGGGTCTAAAGCTATCTGCATTCCAAATTTGGTCAAAATCGGTTGAGCCGTTTCTGAGATTAGCGGGCACAAAGGCACAGACAAACAGACAAACAGACAAACGGACAAACGGACAAACAGACAACCAGAAAAACAGAGAAATGGGTTCTACTGCGTTAGTAGGTACCCCTCCAATTTATATTTTTTTAATATCTTTCAAAAACAGACACCGCTGAGTTACGATTTTATAATATGTATAGATAGATAACCTATAGCGATACTAAGCGCAGCGGGTCAGCTAGTAGAGTATATTATCAAATTCAATAATATTCGATGTGGCAGAACGTCTCAGACAAATATTTGTATAACCTATCCCTCTCAAGTCGTAACTTCGCTAATAAATTCACGTGTATTCATTACACATTGAATTTGGCTTCACTGATATTCCATTATTATCTAAATTGAGTCGATTTTAGCAGATCTACATATCTATATGTATACAGATACATAACACGTACATCGCACCTGAGGACGTATTCAATGAAAGTAAATTACATCAGAGATCATTGAGAGTTGAGCTTCGAGAAATGAATTGTATAACGTATATCTCTCTTTTACAGTATTTTCAAATAATTTAATAACACTCGTACATGTAGAGACACAGGTGTTTATCTTATTTATAAGGGTCGACTAAGTGAGTACCTACCTTGGTTTCGCTCGTTTATGTTCCGATCCCGTGACTAAAAAACAGTGCTTTTTACATCTAGTCTAGATGATTTGAACAGCGGAAGCTAATCCACGCTAATTACATCGCTGTAGTGTCTGTAGCATTAGTAGGTGGAGTAGGCTTGCCTATGCCTTCCTTCCATCCTATATAGTCAGCCATGCCCAGAAGAATGAAAAAAGGTTAGGAGGAAAAAAAACTACGACCTTCGTAATGAAAGTCAGGGTATCTTCTACTAGACCAACACCGTTCTAAAGAAATAATGATTTCCATACCAACGAATGTAAAACATCTCAAAGAAAGTCGCAAACAGGTTCCACTGAAATATTGAATACGAGCGGTTCCTCGAATCTCAGGCACAGTTGAGAATGTTTTGAGCACAAAATGTATCCAAGAATGTTGAGTAGTGAGCAATGAGCACTGAGCGAGCACCTTCCTTTAAGGTGAAGCATTGATAAAATACTCAAAACCGCGGGGTAGCTAGCTCGAGTTGCGACGATGTATGCGCCAAAACAGTATTTCTACAAGATTTCTCCTTTGTTTACGGTTTTCTTTTTTCGCAAATAGACCACCTTAAAATGGGTTCGTTTTGCGTGACTCCGCACTGTTTTCTCCTTTTAAAACTGTACATATTACCAATATGAAATGCAGATTGCTACTAATCAATACAGGAAAAACCAATATTTCGTTGTAAAATGAAAATCTCTGTTTTAACGGGGTTCTTTTTGTGTTGCAAAAGTTAACTTATCGTGTAAAAAAAACTACTAAAATGAAGTCAAAAGAAGGATGAATGAAAAAGAAAAAGCAAAATATAGTTTCTGGATTACTGACATAAGTATATTGCCATCTATTCTACAAATTCTTCAAGTTGTCCTCTTAAGACCTTTACAAGTTTGTTGAGTTGTAGCTGTAAGCGTTTGTTTCTGAAACAGATGTCGGGTACTCGTGTTACCTCATTCTTAGGAGCAGGTACCGTGTCTTAGAAACTTGGATTCTTGAAACATTACACGGTAAAGTAATTTCTGTTGCCAAAAATAATCCGAGCACCTTTTCCACAATTAAAGGCCCCAAACAAGATTCCACCCTGTCATTTTTTTTTTCAAAATTGTTGAAATTCACTATCATTAAAAATGTTATTGTTTTTTCGTGATCGAGTAAAGTGACCCGATTTATAAAATCGTTTCGAAGATATGAGAGGTACGCGGATGGGCCAAAATGCAAAAGGGCTTCAAAGTGTAATTTCGCCGACTTGTAGTGAGAATTTCGCTATAACTTTTTTTGAACTCGCTGTTCCAGACACGGAAAAAATCTCGCGATTGAATTATTGAGCTAAAGTTTGAACCATCATAGGAGGCGGGTGCACAAAAACTGTAGCCTGTAGGACCTTACGCGCGACGTCAGTTGAATATAACAAATTTATAAATTTTTTTTTCGTGTACATTTTTTCTTTGAAAATAACAAACAATTATAATGAACCGTTTTTGAAAACATTTTTTGAAAACAAAATTGAATTATACTGAGACATTTTAACTGCAGAATAGATGCCCTTTGATGATGATGATAGATAGATGATAAGCCTTTATTTATTGAACGTTATTTATGGAAGCTGCTAAACTACTTGAGTTGAGCAACTTCTAAATACTATTTTAAATTAAAATTCGAATTTTAAAACGTAGAAGGTATTTCAGTATTCCGCCATTAGTATAGACTTAAAAACTAGGTAACTAGGTATACTCTATTACTGAAACTTAGATCAAAAATGTAAACAAAGAACCATCAATTTTAAAGAAAGCAGTAAATAAAGAGCTGTCACTTTGAAATAAATGTATGGGATTTTTGTTTACATGTTTGATCTAAGTTTCCGAAATAGGGTATGGGTAAACTGCTTCTAAATTCAATTAAATAACAATTTTAAATTTCAGTGTTCCGCCTTTAGTATAGACATTTACTAGGTAACACCTACATTTGTATTTAGACTTATCTTAAAAGGTGTTCTACAATGTTCCCGACACGTGAGGCACGATTTCCTTCGCTAATGCAAAGTACACAACTCGCGTTCCACAAACACCGAGGGATAAAAATTGCCCGACTCCGCTTTCTTTGCAGGTGTTTTTAAACGAACCTTGTTTATAAAGGACTGTGTAATTTGTAACTGGCTTAGGTTTCGGACAAACCGAAACTACTAATTGCAAGCGCGGCGCGGTAACGTGATCAATGTTACTGAAAACTCAGTACGGAATACTGGGTGTATATAATTACTAGCAGAGTCCCGCGCTTTTACCCGCTTAAGTCCCGATCCCGCGAGATTTTTCAAAATCCCTCTATTAATGGATGTTTACGCACCACAAAGAACACACTCTCCAAATTTAATGTCTTTAGGACCAGCGGTTTGGGCTCGGCGTTGATATATAGATCAGTCAGGACTTTGAATTTTATATATTTAGGTATATGTACCGGAAACCAGGCCCTTTTTAGACGTGATGGAGACAAATTTTTCTAACGTCCCAGTTTTTATGCACCATGTTACTCATAATAAGCCGTCTCTACATTACAAGGATTTGTCCGGCGGGCCACTACATTGTGCCTGTGTAAGTGTTTGCTGAACATACAAACACAGATTTGATCTGACGGACACAGCCCCAGATCCACCCCCACTCACGCTCACTATTTTGTCCAAACTAGTACCCTTGGACCCTTTTCTTTTGTAACAAAAGTGCTTGAGTTTAAAGAAAGTAGTTTTTGCTGAACAAAAAAGTGAAAACCAGGGATGAATCTGAGTCCGCTGGATAAATCCGTGTTTAAAGAGTCGAAACTAGGTCTAATAGTCCCCGAGCACGGTAATATTCACGGGTCCATTCCAGGACGCTTCCTGGTATGTGTATAGGAACCACGTTAATACACAAGGCAAGTTCAGCTCTCCTACTTTGGGCAGACCTTAAATTCCTCGTGAAACTGACCGACCCGCTCCATCTACCTATTGTTATGTAGTTGTAAGTTAGTTTTGTTGATTTTGTAAGAAGATTCTCAGATTGAAGGAGGTTTACAGTTACTTTGTGCCCTTAAGTTCCGATACACAACATTTTGAGGTTTCTCGATCAAAGTCTACGAGGCAACGTTCTCAATCTTCACTTTCAGTGGGTAGAAAGGTCAAGGATTCTCGGCAAGTAATACTTACTTGAATATTCTTGTATACTGGAAAATTTTACTTCGACCTTTGAAAGAAACTAATAAGTACTACATTGATCAAATATTCCAATATTTGTTTTCTATTTTTACTGATAATACTGTTCAAGAAGGTTTCAAGACAACATCAGACTTTGAACAACTTAAGTATTACCTACCTACTTATGTAATATCTGGAAATTCTCGTATTTTTTATTTTATATTTATAATAAGAAAATGATGATCAAGGATCAAGGATCAATCATCAAATGATCAAGGAAAGTGGGGAAATCAAGAGTCTCTTGAAGAGAGGCTTCGTCAGCTTGGTACAGTTATATGTACAGTATCAGTTAGCAGCAAGCATGTCTCGTCCATGTTCCGATACTTAGGCCAGTACAGCTTCTAAGGATGACGGGTCGGACCTCGTCCCACAACTGTCTTCCTACCATCTGTTGTCAGTTACCATCAGGTCAAATAAATAACGGGCTAACTATAACCAACGAAGACATGCTTGTAAAAAAAAGCAAGTCTCGCAACTAAGTTCTTCTACCGTAAAAAGTTGTGAGATCCATAATATGTAATTCCAAGTAAGAGGAGTATATACGCCAACGACCTTGAAACTCTAAATCCCAGTCGGGCTCATCGAAAATTGTTGATTATTTCATGACGGAATGTCGTAGAACTTTTTTTGTGCACAGATTGTAGGTGACATTGTTTCCTACATTTTGGTGTAGTTTTAAGACAAGAACCTCCTATTGGTGCAAAGCCTATCCAAATTTTAGACAAAAAATGTCTGATTTGGCTAAAATGTCGATAGGCTTCAATACGTTTAGACATATTTGTATGGAAACTGCACTAAAATATCGGAAACAATGTCGCCTACAATCTGTACACAAAAAAAAGTTCTACGACATTCCGTCATGAAATAATCAACAATTTTCGATGCGCCCGACATGGATTTTCAGTTTTTCAGAATAGGGCCCTTAGTTATTACGTAATTAGCTTATCTAACAACGTCTTATAGTGACCATAATATCAATTATAATAAAAAGGTATGTTTGAAATAAATAGGTAGGTAGATTGATTTGGCATTTTGGCTTGGCAATTTACTAGAAATATTTACAAGGAAAAATAAATCATCAAAAATTCTCGCGTGACAGGATTCGAACCCATGCCCTCCGCTTGCCGGGCGAGTACGCTAACCACTGCACCAAACGGGAACCCATGTGACACGGTGAATTAACGATTTTTGATAATGCATTTCTACTGAATGGACAATTATCAGTAAAACAATATTCCAGCATTATTATTACAAATTCATATGGGTAGGTAACATTTTAATTTCGTTTTACCGGCTTCGTCCTTATGTACACAACATACGGGACGTTATTGTTGTGTGCCCACGGTTAGAACGAGAGGTAAATGGGACCGTATCCATTTTGAATAAGCTGTCTCAGCGAAAGCGACCATGTTCGCAATGGGGACTTAAAAACGTACAGAATCATCAAAATCGGTCAAAAGGTTGTTTGGAAAGGCAAGGCTGGTTCTGTCAACAAAATTTATTTAGATTTACAAATATTTATTGTGAATTTATATTGTGTCCCAATATGGTAGGTATTTTTTTGACTTAATACTGTATGGCTGTTGTTCATTCTTTAACATATAAGTAGTACCTACTCTATTTATTGTCGATTCTGTAAAGAATTGACGGCCTTCTCACGTCAGATTCCGCGGTAACGCAGCGTACTACGTGGACGATTGGATGCGAACGCGATTGCGAAGCGATCCGATCCGGTGCGGTGCAGAAACAAGGAACAGTCGATAGCTATTGAAGTGTCCTACGTGACCAAATGCACGTAAAGTGCGATGCGGCGCGATGCTCGACTGTTCCTTGTTCCCGCGCCGCATCGCGTTCGCATCCGATCGCCCACGTAGGACGCTGCGTAAATTTTTAAATCAGCATTCTATTAATCTTAGGAGCGTTTGAGCGGCAGCTTGCGCTAAGGTAAACTAAAGCTAGAGCGTGAGGGAGATTAGGAGACTGTTCTGAATAGTGAGTGATGTGTTAGTGAAGACGAAAGTGACTAGTGAAGTGATGTTCGAGTTGTATAGAATAATACTGCAGCAGTTTAAATATGATCGGTTTCCAAAAGCTAAGTCCTAAAACAAATAGCTGTTATCACACAGAACTAATCTGTCCATGTATCGATTTTGTAAAAAATGTTATAATGACTGAGCAATGGAAGCAATTTCATTTATGCACTTAATAAAAGTATAAAACGATAAATTCTATTACAATGCAGCTCACAAAAGTGTCACCATTTATCCTCTTAAGAATCTCGACTATAACATCTTATATTTCAGAATTATTAATAGCTCCATGGATAATTAGGGCTCCTTTATCTTCACTTATTCATAAAGAAACTTTATTTTAGCTTCATTAGTATGTACGCTGCGGCTGAATTTTTCATTCATGATAAAAACTTTTTGCAACATTATATTATTATCGGTAGAAATTAAAAGAAAGCGTTTACATTGCGTTGAATAGTCACGTAAGCTTTGAATACATTTAGTTATTTTTGTATTCATGCAGTTATTTCAAAACTGAACGTGTTGTTTATTACTTTTGCGTTTTTACTAGGGATGGGCCGAAATTCGTTTCACACTCGGTTTAACCGAACTTCGGCAGTTAAAACAGAACTTCGGCATTCGGCCGAAATATTGCTAAAATGCCGAACATTCGGGATTTGATCATATCAAGAAAAAAAAAAAACTTAGCTGTTTAAATCCTACTAATATAATAACGCTGAAAGTTTGTGAGTAAGTATGTATGTATGTTTGTTACTCAATCACGTTAATATCACTGAACCCATTACCATGAACATTATGTTTATGGAATAACACATAGATATAGTGAACTGTTCGTGATGATCACGTATTTGTAATGACTGGCCGGGGCGGCCAACGCGAAAAGAGCGATATGGGGGTTGCAAGGACTGCGGGCGGGGTGTAACCAATAATTCAATTGAACGCGTGAACAAAATTCGACCTGTCACTCTCAAGAAAGTGCAGTAAAAATGATCGAAGTTCGGGCGAAATTCGGCCGAACTTTTTATTTTCACCGAACATTTCGTACGTATTCGGTTCAAATCACATTCGGCCCATCTCTAGTTTTTACTTTTTAATAAACACCACGCGATTAAAATCGAAACATGAGTTTACAGGTCTCTTTTTCAGGATTGACTGAGATGTGATGTGAGATGCGATCACATCTCAGTCAATCCTGAATGAATGAAACGAATGAAATGAATGATTTTTCCCCAATCCAATGCCAAAAGTAATAAACACAACGCGCATAAAACCGAAAATTGAGTTTAAAAATGAAACTTATTTTTCTGTTCAGAAGTAAATTAATAAAAAAAAACAAAATACACAATCGTGTGTAAAAAATACACCTTTGCATATTTTTTGAATATTTGCAATGGATTTAAATTTGAGTTACAGAGGTAAATTGGTGCGAGCAATCAATCTGAGATATGTAAAGTCTATAGAATTTGCAAAAGAATATACGAATTGAATAAAAGTTTTCTCAATCATGATCCAGAATTTATGCGGTTGCAAGAGTTGCAACCTAGCAATTACTAAAGTAATATTAATCTAACTAATATTATGAATGGGAAAGTTTTGATGTTTGATTTGATGTTTTTGTTTTAATCACGCAATAGCTACTGGCCCGATGCGCCGGCGCAATGCAGATAGACGGAGATCTTTTATAACACATAGACTACTTTTTACTTTTATTCCGATATTTCCACGGAATTGAGACTTTCGTGGGTGAAACCGCAGGGCGATACTAGTGTTAACTATTGCGTTTCCATAAGTACCAACAGTTATTTAAAAACCATCAGCATTACTTTACAAGGAAGCCATAGCAAAGCTTATTTATTAATCTTTTGACACAACGACAACGCCGTCAAACGTTCCGTGACAAGGGATGAGCACTTCGGTGTCCTTTTGAAGATAGGAACAGGCTTCGGAGGCGAATGACCACTTACACATGGGACTGAAGGGTTTAACTACATACGAGTATAGTAGTTGATAAGGGTTACGCCTATGTTGTGATTTGCATAGCTTTTTGTACCTATTGAAAAGATGGTTGTTTTTTAATTCTAAATTCTGGTATATTTTGTACAAATACTCACGTCCTCCCGCTCTTCTAAAGCCGAGTACTTACTAGCGAATTGTAGCTGTTGAAAGAATAAACGAAATGAATGAATGAATACATTCTTAAAGGCTTTATTGCACACGACACATCGACGGGTCAACCGAATAAAGCGTTAATTTCAAAAATCATTTTTTACAGGAGAAGCAAAAAACGTTAAAATGGGCCTGGACACGAGTCCTTTTAACTATCATAAATGTGTCTTATATCACTGAAAGCAGGAAAAAAAGAGCTTTCTAATGATATAAATATCAAATATATAAAAGTCCAGACTTTTTTATAAAACCCTAAAAACTAACTAACAATTTTATTCCTGTACCAAAAGCAAGTTAATATTTTTTTAAGATTATTTTACGCCTTTATTCGTCTCAAATAGTCGAGTAACGTTTTTAGAAATAAATCAGTACATACTTTTTTACTTAGAAACGCGGTACGTCATTGTTTACGCACTGGCGGTTACGTCGTTATTCAGCTGAAAATGACGTGGAACTACACCACGACGTGGAAGCAACCCTATTTTGCCTAATAATAATTATATTTATTTAGTTTCGTAATCTATTAGTTACAAAAAAATAACAAGGAAACAACAAGTTTCATTCATTTTTATTCATTAAGAGTACAATAATTAATAACTAGAAAATTTAGCAGAAAGAGTCATTAAAAAAAAAGGTAAACCGACTTCAAAAAAAAAAACAAAAAAAAAATTTAAAATCCTTAATTCTGAAATCCTTAAATCTATAAAACACTAATCTATTGAAAAATGCACAAGTAACTAATTATTGTCTACGAAAACCTCCTTATTTTTAAAGCCCTTAAATCTATTATAACCTAATTAATTGAAAAAAAAAATGAACAAATAATTAATATCTAATAAAAACCTCCTTATTTCCAAAATCCTTAAATCTATGAAACACCTAAATATTTAATACTGAAACAATGGAGTTAATAACTAAATACAATAATTTGAAGTCGGGCGCGCCAACCTTACAAGTTAGATTAGTATCTACTTACTATTTACTGGAGCCTGCAAATTTATTATTTTCACCTAGATGTAGGTACTTTAATTTTATATTTTACTAAGTTACGAGTAGTACTCTTAAAATGCAAACATGTAAGCTAAATTGTTAAACGTACAACTTTATCTACACCAAATTACATGAATACTAACATTATTACATAACGGAAATAAATACAAAGAATATTAAGTATTGATTAATTGTATAATATAATAATAAGTATTGACAATTAATTAAACGAACAATTGAGATCCTTTTCCTTTTTTTATTAAAATAATATTACGGATTAGCATCCGTACATAACCGGAATGCTTTTTAGTTTTGGTGTAAGAAAAGTTTCAAAGATCACTAACAGATGGCGCCGCTCAACAAATTAGATCGCGCTATCATTGCGTTTGGCTAACTATTAGTAACTATAGTAACTATTAGTAGTAGCAAAGCGAGTTGATTTGGTAATAGGTACTAAATGTGATAATTTTCGATTCGAGGTCTGTCTTGTAGTCTTGTTGTCTTGTTTGGGTTTCGGCTGATTTAGTTTTATTTTCTATCTACGTCTATTAAAGGTGCTAGCGCGCCCGACTTCAAATTATTGTATTTTATTTAGTTATTAACTCCATTGTTTCAGTATTAAATAGGTGTTTCATAGATTTAAGGATTTTGGAAATAAGGAGGTTTTTATTAGATACTAGCTGTGCCCGCGACTTCGTCAGCGTTTTTCGAACATCTACCCATCGCTGTGCAAAGGTCTACACTTAAACGAACGACCAGGAAAGTACTGAGCAGAAGAGAATCATGGCTGAGTTTGTTTAAGTGTGATTTTTGTATATCGGTATGTAACTTGTTCTATAAACTAAATCTATAAAAGTTGAAACGCGACTTCGAAAAAAAGGATAAAATAATAATAATAAGCTTTCCTACATATGTACATAACAAAGCAACCGACTTATTTGTTATGTAATCTGAAGTCGGGCATCTTAACTAAATGCAATATTTTTTTTTACGTGGGTGATGCCCCTTATGTACCGTCAGGCCACTCTCGGGGCAAATGACCCGGTTTGTTGGGCTCCCTGGGTACTACAGTTTGTCAACTAAACCCCAACGGCGTCCCTCGCTCCACAAGTGTCGAGGCCAGTGGGAATTCCTCATGGACTACATCCGTCAACCCCGACAACGGCGGCCTTTCCAAGCCCGTCCCCCCGGCATGGTCACACTACCGTCTCGTGGCCCCCAAAACCGGTGATAAACTCCCCCGAGTTCACCGCCACCACCAGAGGCTGAGGTGATTTTTCACAGTGGTTGTCATCCACGCGGCCCTTTTCTTGTAGAAAGGAGCCCGCTGACGCGGGTTTACGGGACATCTGGAGGGTAAAACGTAACGTCGTGCCCGGGACTCGAGACTCTAACGCGGTACCCTCGACTCGGAATCCACACTCTGCCGCAGCTGCTATCGTGCCTCGTAAACTAAATGCAATCTGCATCTACCCAGTAAAACTGCCCGATTTCAGCTATATTTTTTTCCCCTTTTTCGTGCATTTTCGACTGCCACTAAAAAATATCAAAATTGTAACAGTAACTTTAATCATTGAGGAGTTTTCTGATGAGAAGGTAGTTTCAGGTGGTCCATCAATTCGTACCGAGTTCTTTATAAGCTGATTCTATTGATGGAAGTCCAAAAATTAGTAATTTACTGCATTGTGGGATGCTATTCTGCTCATCATTCCAAAGGTTCTCATCAGATCTTCACCAACAATTTGAGGGACCAATTCGAGACTCTCACTTTCCAAATCTAAAAAGAATATTTATATGCTGGTGTCCGGCGTGAACATATCCCCATACAAACAATAGGTATGTGGGTAGAATTGAGAAGCTCCTCTTTTTTTAAAGTCGGTTAAAACAACCATTATAAATTTCCGTATGTCCGAAGGATCCGAATATATGGAGAGACATAGGTAAACGGTATTTTGGGAATTACCGGATATCCGGCTTTTTTAATTACGTGCCGGATATCCGGCTTTTTAATTACCTACCGGATATCCGGTTAATCATGTGTTGATTCCATATAACACACTTCTTCAATACAACATTCAAACTAATTAGGTAAAAGTAGGAATAACGCTTTATCCGGATAACCGGACTAAATAGCCGGATAAAAAGTAGCCTATATGTTAATCGGGGTATAAAGCTATCTGCATACCAAATTCGGTTAAAATCGGATAAGCCGTTTCTGAGATTAGCGGGCACAAAGGCACACACAAACAGACAAACAGATAAACAGACAAACAGACAAACAGACAACCAGAAAAACAGAAAAATAGGTTCTACTGCGTTAATAGATACCCATACAATTTATATTTTTTTAATATCTTCCAAAAACAGACACCGCTGAGTTACGATTTTATTATATGTATATATTAATTATTTGTTCATTTTTTTTTTTCAATTAATTAGGTTATAATAGATTTAAGGGCTTTAAAAATAAGGAGGTTTTCGTAGACAATAATTAGTTACTTGTGCATTTTTCAATAGATTAGTGTTTTATAGATTTAAGGATTTCAGAATTAAGGATTTTAATTTTTTTTTCATCCCATCTATTCGAAAACAGCTAGTCTAATCCCTGTAAACAGGGCCTGAAGTAACGCTTTGCTGGCGATGTTCCTAGCAGGGATTTTCATAGCTCATTATTGCCCTGTTTGCAGGGCAATAATGAGATTTGAATTTGGAATGTGAATATTTTTAAAAAGTTTCAATTAACAAAGAGTTCACCGTACTGCGTGTCTGATAGGTAGGTGATAGGTGATAGACCGAGCAGGTTAAGCAACACATGTGTCTGATAGGTGAGCGATGTGTGTTCGACCGTACAGGTAGAATATTGGTAAAATGCAGGGTTTTGGTAGAAAATGGTAGGTTCTGGTAAGAAATGGTAACGTTCGTAGAAATTGGTAGGTTTGGTGAAAAATGGTAGGTATTGGTAGAAAATTGTAGTTTTTGGTAGAAATGGTAGTTATTGGTAGAACTAACTCATTTTCTCATAGAGGGTGATGAAAAGTAGAATGTTCACCTCGGGAGCAAACACTATTTTTCGCTCGAGTGAGATACTTTGAATCCCTCGATTCGCTCAGGATTCTACTAAAGAATCCCTCGCTACGCTCGGGATTCTACTCTAGAATCCCTCGCTTCTCTCTGGATTCAAAAAACACTCTCGCCGTAAAAATAGTCTTTTCTCCCTTGGTATACAATCTACTATTTTTTTGTTTTTTTTTTGAAGTCGGTTTACCTTTTTTTTTTAAAGTTTTTTATTTCATACTTTTTGGTGTTGGTTAGGTTAGGTGTATATAAATAAATATTATCTATAAATATTTCATAATTGTAAACTTTTCTTTTTTTCTTTCATTAGGATACTATAATTGTTTTTACTAGGTGCTTAGTTGAAAGAGTTTAATAATACTTATCAGATATTTATATTTTTTTTATTATCATGGGTAGACCCACTAATTCTGCATCCCGAATGAGGGCATATCGTAGCCTGGAAAGTATTGCAGAAAATAAGAAACGTCTTTCTAAGAATTGCAAGCGAAATGCTAAATCGCGTTCCCAAGAGTCGCCTCTGTCTCGTCAAGTGTCGGGCGGGTTGGGTGGTGTTGGGCGGGTTGTGTGTTTGTGGATGGGATAATGTTTTTTTATATGTATATTAATTAAATATAATTGAACAGAAAGACATACAGACAGAGTTACTTTCGCGTTTGTAATACTAGTAAGGATTATTGTAGTGTAGATTATTGCTCCGGTTCCACTATTGCTCAAAAGTAAATATACGACAATGTAAATCACATGATTATACTGCAAAAAAAACACCATGAGTTTCTTGTGTCTTCTTCTCATTGGAGGTCGCGTTCCGAAGACACAGTAGATTACATTATAAAAATTGACGATTCAAAGTGATATGTTGTTATTAATATCCAAATGAATAAAAATATTTTGATTTGACTGAATTCTTCAAGCATACAATTTTCGGTGGTTGCCCTTTATTTCTAATTGATCCCATCATCTGATCCTGACCTAGTGAAAATCGGACCACCTCAGAGGTGAACTCAATCCAACAATAATATATATTTTTTTATTTCACCTTTTTTGTGTACCTATCCACCTACTTTCGACATTTCAATCGGTCAAGCCGTCGTCGAGTAATCGATGAACTTCCCTAAAACATAAGAATTTTGAGGAGCATCCCGTTCATCACTCCGAAGATCCTCATCAGATCCTCACCAAATTTTTATGGAACCATCTCGGAGCTCCCACCTTTCAGTTTTAAAAGGAATCATCTCAATCGGTCAAGCCGTATTCGAGTAATCGATGAACATCCCTAAAACATAGGAATTTTGAGGAGCAATCCCGTTCATCACTCCGAAGATCCTCATCAGATCCTCACCAAATTTTTATGGGACCATTTCGAAGCTTCCACCTTTCGATTAAAAAAAGAATCATCTTAATCGGTCAAGCCGTCTTCGAGTAATCGGTGAACATACATAAAAAAAAAAAAATATTATACATACAGACGAATTGAGAAACTCCTCCTTTTTTTGAAGTCGGTTAATTAATTGAAATATGTAAATATTTCATATCGTGATTTATTTTACAGAAAAAAAACAGGTTTTACGTAAGCTTTGATATTAAAAAAAAACAACTAAAACCCGTAACTGGCCGCCCCATCCCACAACAGGTAAGAGCAGTATTCCATGCAGAACTTGTGCTTGGTAAAGGTTCAGCAACTGTTCAGGCGTAAAGTACTATCTCACCTTCGCCAGCACACCAAGTTTCCTAGAGGCAAGTTGAGCTTTTGCCTCTATGAACGATCCAAAGTTGAGAGAGGAAGTTAAGGTCATGCCAAGAAGCTCAAGGCGGCCTGACAACGGAACAGATACACTTCGGGAAGTAGGAGTGAGATGTAATGCACTCTTTTTGGCGGAGAACAGACACGCCTTAGTTTTGGACGCGTTGAATCTAACCAAATTTGCCTCGCCCCATTTGGAGACAGCCTCAAGGGAAAGGTTCATATGCTCAAGCATCGCCTCCCTGAGACACCGGATCTGTGTCACACTGGTTTGTGCACTGGCCGAATAGCTCTCCCCAACAGCGCTGTTGTCTGCGTACCCAAATATACCAGGCTTCAGCAGGTCATTGATATGCAGCAATAATAAATAAATACTAAATACAAAAATTTAATAAGAATAAGAAAAATATAGCATAAATATAACCATAAAGACAAACTACCTGGTCAAACAAGCCACCCGAAACAAAGGAGCTCAAAATGCAGCAGCATTACCCCAAATGCTGCTGCATTGGATGGCAAAGGCTAACCTGTGAATCAAAAACAAACCCGAGCAACAGTCCAACCCACGCTCTCTAAACCGAATGCCGTTCTCCCGAAGATAACCCAAAGCCTCACTACCCCAACCACCAAATGTGTCTATAGCAACGGGAACTAATAAATAATCCAGCTGCAAAACAGCATACTCACAATGCTTGGCAACAGCGGCAGTCTCAGGCGAAACAGAAGAGCGCGACAGGTGACGAGCGGCCAAGGTGTTTCTACAGGTTGCGTTTTATATGATACACCTACCCTTCTTCTACGCCACCAAAGTAATTGGAATATATTAGGCAGGCCTCTTACTATCTGCACGAGACAAGCCCGAGGGTTCCAGGCTACACGGCACATTAGCAGACACCAACGACCTCCTAATGATGTCATTGAGCGCATGATGCTGATGAAACCTACCCATACAACGACCATAGCTGAAAGCATGATGCCCGTTGCCCGTGACCATAGAGCCACAAATACATAAATAGGGTTCGTACAACCCGCAGCCCAAATGCAGAGCTACTACTACCCTCAACGTTTCCCCATCAAGAAACTCACTCAGAAAGAATGCTCAGATTCGGAGATGGCAAAGCATCGGATATGGCAAAGCATCGTACACTCTCTTGGCCCTTAACTCATCCCACAAACGGTGAATATAAAAAGGGCGAAGAAAAATTAGCACCAGGGTTGAGGGCTCGCCAAGCATCAGCACCATACGGAAGATTGCTATTTCGGCCTCAACCACCGCATGCGCTGAGCCCAGAAATTCTGCCAAACCCACATCCCCAATCCACCTAATCCCCAAGCCCCCCAAATGAATAGGCAATGAAGCTTGAGCCCACTGCTCGTCATTCAACCCAACATTCATAAAATCCTTGAAAGAGAACTTCAACACCTTAGCAAAAGAAGCAACCTCACTCCCGAACAACCAGGCAGGGGTGGTCATATCATACATAATCTTCGGCATCAACGTCAAAACAACGTAAGCCGACAACTTCTTCGATCTCGTGACCGCCGTAATAAAGAGGGTTTTTCGCTTCTCCAACGCGAACGGAATTGCTTCCGAAAATACTGGAGACCTTAACAGATTGAAAGAAGAAGATATCAAAAGCCGACAGAGATAGCCCCATGGCCGAACGGGAATAATTCACGTTTAGACGTGCTTATCTCCAGACCCATTTTGACAAATCTTCCAATCAAAGTGATTAAATCTTCTCCCACCTGGTCCAGAGAACCCCCAATAGTCCCGTCATCCAGTTACCATACATTTAATGGTGAAGCAGCCCCAGTGGGTACCCTTGCTGTGTTCCCACCTGAGATAGAATGAGGTTGTTGTTGAAGTACAAGTTAGAAGATAATCTATATACTTGAAAAGGATGGAGAATGAGGATGTTCTCGTGTGCTTTCTTCAACAAAACGTCCCTCTCCACACTTTTAAACGTATTTATAACGTCAAGCTTAACTACAACAGCGCTGGAGTTCAAAGGCTCAACGACAAAAGACCGCACAGAATGAATCGCCGCCTCACAGCCCAAACGAGTACCAAAAACTAATTGATGAGGCTGCAACAAAATCCGCTATCCAGTCCCTAATCGCTACATAATCCAACTTCCAACCTTTTGAAGGTGCTACCCAACGCGATGGGCCTAAGACCCCCGTCCTTCTTGGGCACATAAACACAAAGTGGCTCCGTACAAATATGGACAGACCTCTAAGTTGACCTGACCACTCAGCATGAAGTTAACAAAATTAATCAAACTCTCCAATAAGCGCCGACCATTATTCTCAGCGGAAGCAGACACTAACTCCTTAAGAAGTTCTGGTTTCAAACCATTAAAAATCCACTTGGACCCAGAGCAGAAAGAGCTCGAAGTCAGAGCTCAGGTTTACGACCAATATAGGACACGAACACGAAGCTCCAGGAGCAACCGGAAAAAGAGTATATGACCATCTCAGATATTTCCTCTTCCCTAAGCTGCTGGTATTGTTGCTGCTGATAATAATGTTTTATCGAAACTTCAGATGGTTGTTCAACAAGCCTTGCTAGAGATTGTGGTGTACAAAATGCATGTGAATTCATATCGCCGGCTGACGAAGAGTTCTATTAATATGTGTTCTCGACAACACTAGTTTTAATAACATATTTGTGGTATTGAAGTAAAAATAACACCAGGTACGTTTATTCTGTCGATATCTCTTTGAGATTCTTCTAAAATTTGTTGTATTGTGACGTTGTCGGTATCAGCCTGACTTTGTGTCTTTATATGAGGGTTAGTATTTAAATCGACGAAGGAAAACGATAACGTAGTAACCGACACCCTTGGCTAAAATGCTTTTTTAACGTCATTAAAATCAGCGATTTTTTGTGCGTCGAATGGTGTAGGTCCCATAGCTCTACGATGAATATTAACGATTTTAAGATTTTCACAAGTAACGTTGAGTGTCATTTTTTATGACTACAAAATGCTGTAACTAACAAAAAAATCGGTGATTTTTTGTTGTTTTTAAATAAGTCAAATGTGTTCTAGTAAAAATCATTACATGTGGGGTTACGTCGCTTATGTATTATAAAATGTTGCGGGTTACGACGTTCTTACTGCCCGTGATTTTGTCAGCACACTGTTTTTTGTCTGTTATTATTTATTGCCTGACAATTGCATCGCAATCGCTGTATAGGGATAAACAAATCAATTACAACTGTATTAATGATGGTAAAGTAGTCTTAAACTTGTTAATAGCATTTACACTGGTGTAGGAAGAAGTGAAATCAGTTACATCATTTTTACATTCTTGATCAATGGTAGTCATACATTTTGGACTGTAGTTACAACATTTCTTCTGCTTGTAAAAAATATATCAAATGCTGTAACTGACAAAAAGTACATTTTAAAATAACTTTAAATAAAATTGATGCACAGTAATAGATTCTCCTATTTAATCTGGAGGTACTGTCCCAATATGATTATTCTAGGATCTACAAATACCGAAATATGATTTATTTTTCAAAATCCGAAAAGTGTTTTGGCTCTGGTGAACAATTACATTATTATCGGTTACTACGTTTTCGTTTTCTTGCGTCGAAATGGTCCCTATTTTTCTGTGTAACCTCAGGCGAGGAATCAAGTGATGGTGTCCTATATGGCTGGTATTCGGAGAAGTGCGGAGAAAAATCTTCGTCGTTGAGAATTTAATGAGGGTACTTGAACTTACCTGTATCCATAGAATCATGAACCATGTTAAGGCAACGGCAACGTTTATTTCGCATTATTTGTTTACTACTTGATGGCATTTTGATCACTATACAAATTCAAACACAATCTGTCTTGAATTGTATTTACTTTCACATTATTATACAATAAAATCAAGAATTAAAATTGTATCGTCCTCACGCCTTGTTTAAGATAACTGGGAATAAAAGATAATGTCATCACAAACTACGCAGGTATGTTCGCAACCCGTAATGTTATGTCTCGTTCCGTCTAACCTAAACAGATCAGGATGAGTTCAATAGGTATTTACTTTTGAAATACGAGTTGCAAATAAATGCTTCATTTGTTTACATACTAACAACTGTTTGAAACCTTTTGGTACGAAAAGTAACGCTCACGATTATTACAATTTTATAGATTAAAATTTGCTTACTTATGTCTTGTATCGACTAATATTACACAAAATTGAAAAACATTTAGAGCCCAGATTTAATCTGTCTGTGATATCACTTGCGTTTTAGTCACAATACTGTTTTTTCGCAAAAAATAGATGAATGTCTCAATACAATTTCTACATATTTAATTTTCTGGCGAATAAAGACGCAATTGCTTAAGACTTATTTATTCGTGGGATGTTCTAATGCTTTGATACTGTGTAAGGGGCTATTAGTACTTTATTCGTCTCATAGACAACTCAAATTACAAACCGAATAAAGACATCTATTGTAATATCTCAGCCATTTATCAGTAAAAAAAATTGAAAAAAATTACAGATGTAGACTTGGATATACAGAATCAGATTCTGCAATAAAAATATTTTCGCGTAATACGCCATTACCGCTTTATTCGGTTGACCCGTCGACATATAAAATACATTACAAAGAAAAACATAATCGACTTAAAGCTAGGTGCCACAATGAGAGGCCTTATCGCTTAAAGCGATCTCTTCCAAGCAACTTTGAATGGAAAATGTATAAATGAATGGATGTATGTACTGTACTGTATGTACTGTAGCCAAAAACATAGTGTCTATACATGAACACTAGCTACCGAGGGAAGCCGTAGCGCCCTCTACCGCTGCTCTGAACTTATAAAATAGCTGTGTTGACTTATTGCTGTAAATATAATCGAATCAACAAAATAAAAAAAACTTACTGGATCCGTATACCATGGTTCTAATGTTTATTACTATAATAGTACATTATGATATAAGTGCGGTAAGTTGAAAATTACAGCCGAGGCGATATTGCTAGCCCGAGCCGTAGGCGAGGGCTACAAGAAAGCAGAGGCTGTAATTATCAAAGCGCACGTATGTCATACGACGTTTTATAACACATTTGCGAGGAAATAAATAAAACTCGGACTTTCTTAAACGAATAAATCTTTAATCACTTGTTAAAGCAGTTAGAAAAATTTGAACAAATTAGCGATGCGCGGGCATCAGTGCTTTTTTTTTTAAGGCAACGGTACAAAAACAGCCAGTATTACTAATAAAGTAAATTAATATTTTTTTGTTTCTGTTACAGATGTAATTTACTGTCAAAATGAATTAAATTAAAGAATTAAATGTTTATTTTTTATATTTTATCTCCCAAAGTTAATTTTATTCATAAAATATTGACCACTTTTCTGACATAAAAACTTTTTGATTTGCTTTCTTTGTTTTTTTTTTTCTTAAGATTTCAAAAAGTACCGTTGGTTTTAGACGGAGCATGATAAACCGTACGTGTTACCTTATTAGAAAGAAACTCGTGCGTTTTACTTTACGATTACGCACAAGTACGTAATGAGGTAATGACATACATTACGATATTGAAATTGGTGAAATAAGAGGCCCTTTACGAGCAAATGTGTTATAAAATACTATTTACGATATTTTCCGCCAGACTGTTATAACTTCCTTAGCAATAATCCTTAGGTTTTTGAATATGCAGCCAAATCCGTAGCCAAATGGCAAAAAACGGAACCCTTATGGATTCGGCATGTTTGTCTGTCTGTCCATCCGAATGTTTTTTTTTTCTTACAAAACACTGATATTTATACTATATAACTATCTATTGCCTAAGCTATGTTATCATCACTGAATATCGACAAAAGCTTCATTTTCTTCAATAATAATATAAACTTCCTTAACAACGCTACTTCCTAACAAAAAAGTCGAGAAGAGACATCCCCTGAGGTTCCAATTATTTTTCCTTGTACAAACTACACAAAACTCCTATAAAGTGTCTCCGATCAAACGTATCATGACCCACATAAGGTATCTAGTGACAACAATGTATTTATACTCCTAACCATAAAGAAAAAGAGTTCAAAATCCGTTAACTGTTTTTGTCCTAGCGTGTAAGTCTCATTAATAACTGAACACCTAATACATTAGAGAACGCTTAGTAATTCCGCCGTCAGTTTTATCGATGAGGACATGCCGAGGCAAAGTACGCTGTAGTCCAGTCCATGGAAGTGCGAAATCATGTTACTGTCGGTCATTTGACCTACATCTTAAACTATAGTACTGTTTGATATATTAGTTGGAGGTGAAATTACTGAAAATCGACATTAGTAGAGTGTTTTGTTGTAGCTAAAATTTGTGCCCTTTTTTATTTTCAAATTTTGTATTAAAAATATTTATTAGAAGTGAAAAACAATCGGTTTTAATGGCGTGGTGTTTATTACCGATTAAAAAAAAGAAAAATCTTATTTTTTCATTTAAAGGTCATAGAGGCTCATTAGAGCCACCCGGCACCGCCTCGTCTCACGGCGTCCACTCGTTGTCGACAGGTGGTCCACGGGTGGACACCGTGTTATCACTAATAAACGTCGCGCGGTCAACCAGTGGACCCCGCGCTGGCCGCTGGTGGACGCCGCGTGGTCTACGAGTGTCCAGGACTTTTCGTGTAGTCTGTTAACAATTGGCACTACGTCTACACGTGTACTTTATAATCGCCAACGTACCGTCCTCACGTGAACCACTCGCGGGCAGCGCGCATTCAACGCAAGGCAAGCGTGTGAGCAGCATGTTTTCACCGAGTGGTCCACCCGCCGTCCGCACGTGTAGGGCATGCGACTGAGGCGATGCGGTGATGCTACGGAGTTGATGTAGTGAGCGCATACCCATACAAGTTTATATAAAGAATACTAACCCCACGAGGCGAGGCGGTGCGGAGTTGGTGTCGGGTGGCTCTAATGAGCTATGACCTTTATTCTCTGGTAAGAAACAGTTATTTGACTTCGAAAACGCCTTTTCAATTCAACGTGCTTCTACGGTAAGGCGCTTTTACTCCAAGGTAACTAAATTCTATAAAATTTGAAATTACGTAGGTCTAACCGACAAACAGCACACTGTTCGAGCATAATAATGCAAAGCCGGTAGATCGCCTAATACGATTTGAATTTCAGCTTGAAACTTGAATAAATATTAAGCAATTACCTACTGACTGCTTACATTTCCGCTATTCAAAGTTTAGTAGAGGTTTTCATGTTGCATTATTTTTATAATTTGTAATGTGCCAACTAGAATTTTCACAAAATAGATTTCCACTGAATATTATACTTGCTTCCTAGAGTCGTAAAATTAGCTTTTTTGTTGGCAATCTGCTCCAAAGCAAAGGCAAAGCCCGTCGAGATCAAGTTTAACAAAAGCTTTACAGCCATGTGCCATGTTTACGTTCCCAGAAGAGTTCTTTCGTCTACCGCGCCAAATTGAATTTCCGTCTCGTTACATTTAGATAAGCATTAAGAACTGTCGACTTTTGCTTCAATTTTCAAAAGGATTTTTCCTGATTTTCTTTCTCACGATTATGTTAATGTCATTTTTTGTTTCATGTAGATAGATACCTACCTACTTGCTACAATATAGACACCTTACTTCCTTCTCCTCGTAATCAGAAACTTTCGGGATTCGTGTATAATAATTGTATTATCTAAGAACTTTCTTCTCTTTTGTTGCCAAATGGTTCCATTTTGTGTAACAACGAACCCGAGTTTTCATTTGTTTCGCTAAACAATCAGCTGTCAAAATTGACTTCGGGCAATTAGGGGTGGCGGTATGAAAGCGATTTGAGTAAAACTTTGTTGTTCACGTCGCGTCGCGTTGCGTCGTTCGGTCGTGGACTCAACAAAATGTCACTGGGAAGACGATTAATCACTGCGCTTTGTTTCCTAAGATGCAAACACCTCATAAATAGTTCGTTAAGGATGACGATGGAGAAAATTTGAATTGGAAATCTGGTTAACTCTTTGTCCTAACAGACGCAGATTAGATTATATGGGATTTGTTGTACTTATCTTATAAGGATTGCGGGTTCATTTGTACACGTCATGTAGCTTCAGTTTGATGAAAGCATCGGAGCTTCTATGAGAATCTACGAAACGAAAAACCTAATAGATTGAAGGTTATGTAATTCAGAACCTCATATTACCTATGTTGGACACCCCCTGTGGCGAGTCCCGTAAATGCCGGGTGCATACCAGTCGGGTGGTACGCGGAAAGTTGCAGGTACGATTCCCGTCGGAGACAATATATTATGTATTTATGCTGACCGTAAATATTTGTTTCTGGATCTGGGTCTAAACTATAATATTATGTAGGTACCTATGCAACGAATGTATTTACAAACAAAAGCATTATTAAGTAGTACTACATCCGTTGTCTGGTACCCATCACACAAGCCTTATTGCCATTGTATTAGGTACCCATCAAACAAGCTTAGTTTAGAGCTTGATTGCGTTGTGTGCAACGTCCAGCAATATCTATTAGCATTTTTGGCATCTGCAATCGTATTATCCATCTTGTGATTAACTCAGTTCTATACGCACTATGCAGTACCTACATTGCTGCTTTGACATAACGTAGTAATCATCATCAATGTACTGCATAGAGCTAAAACTAAGATATCCACTAGATAAAAGAAAATACGGGCGCTGAATACGCTTGTATGCATGCAGAGGCTGTTCCGTTTATTACAGGGAGCGGTTAGCGAGAGAACTTTACAAAGAGCCTCCTATTATCTACGCCTTGAAATTGCAACATCTCGGCAAAGGACTTGCTGTCTCACGTCTATTCGATTACCAGAAAGGTCAAGAGCCGTACATTTATCTTCACACCCGAACAGTAAATTGAACGTTTCTATTCTCACAGTCGATTTTCAATATCAACTTAAACTTTCAAACGAAATTATATTACCTACGTTTAGTGAATTTTTACTGCTGAACAATTCAATTTTTATCAATAGACGTCTCTTTTCATCGACTAATCCCATGAGAGTGCAACCCTGAGGTTTTGCAGCATTAAAGGTTTTTAATAACGGTTTTTATCGAGTCATCTTCATACAATGGCTAGTTTGAGAGTTGGGAATATTTCTCCTTTTCTGATATCTGTCATTTGTCCAGTGGAAGGTTTTTTTACTTACATATTAGATATGAAGTTATTGCAATACGTCTCTGAAGGAGAGAAACAAGTTAAAGATTTTACTATCGGCCGATGGATTGACAAGTGTTTATTTTATAGGTGATTCCCTACTTGTATTTTATGTTAGCCTTCAAGCACAGAATATATAATAGTACTACGCTTCAAGTTGAGTAGTAAATACCTAATCAAAAAAAAAAAAAACAAAAATATATTTATTTCTCCCAACGTAGTACAGATACATAGATACTTAAGCAATATTTACTTATAGCTAATTAAACTACAATTGGGAGACAGGAGCTCAAACTAGGTTAGACCTGTGCTATGAGTCTCCTGGCCCCCCCTCAAATCCAAAATGATTGCTGTACAATATTATTTTGCATTATTGGGCCTCGTATTAGGTTAGTTAGGTGTGTTATCTAGGTATGTGTGAATGTGACTATAGGTTGGCAATTTCCCGGAGACCACCAGCCTCTAATGAGTTGGGTTCCAGGAAGTCACCTATAGTGTGGTAGTAACATTTTTGTGTATTATTGTGTGTGTAATGTAATATTTAAAGTAAAGTATATTGTGTATTTTGTACGTAGGTACGTGTATGTAATGTATAATTATATATATAAGTATGTGATTTTATTGCCTATCTAAATTTGCCTATATCATTGGAATCAATAAGTTTTCAGTTTCAACATAGTCTAAGGCAAGGAGCCACTTTGTTATTTCCTTTTTACAATTGTGGGTAGTTTTGTTTATGATACTCAATTTATTATTCGCGATATTGTATAAGCCAGGACCATGCCAACAAAAAGACCTTCTTGCGAAAGCAGTTTTAATACGCGGTTGAGGACATACTGCATAATATCTGTGTCGTTTGTGTTTATTGAGTTGGTTCGTTTTATAATCCTCGTAATCAATTTTACCATGCTGTTTTAAAATAGCTTTGTAAACAAATAATTGTCTAACAGTAAGTACGCCTGCATCTTCAAATAACTGTTTTGTAGGGTACAATCGCGGTTTAAAAAGAATAATTTTTAAGATTAGCCTTTGCGCACGCTCAAGTTGTATCAGATTAGTCTTAGCAGCTGCACCCCAAGACGTAATGCAGTATGTTAATATAGATTGTGCTAGTGATAAATAGACCAGTCTCATTACTTTTTTATCTGCTACATTTCGTAAGTTTCTGAAGATATATGTTAGTTTTTTTTAATCTTTTGGACAAATTCTCAATATGATCATAGAAGTTTAATTTCTTGTCAATAATTACACCTAAATATCGAATGCTGTCTGTACGCATGATAGTTGGACAGTTACAATTCCTGTTATTATTGAAGCACTGATGTGCTTTAATATTCATATTACAACAGCTGAGAGCTCTAGCATCATTGACTATCGAAAACGTTATAAATTTAGTTTTTGTGGAATTTAGTGTAAGTGAGTTTCTAGCCAACCATAGACACACCGCATCGAAACCGGCCTGAGCATACATGAAAACCTCTTCCCAAGTTTTACCGTGAAAAGTTAGTGTTGTGTCATCTGCATAGGAGATAATTTTGCAGTTGGTGAGTTTCATTTCACATAATTCATTTAAGTAGCACAAAAACAAGGTAGGCCCTAGTACACTTCCTTGTGGTACACCGTAATGTATAGATTTCTCGTCGCTAACTGTTTCACCTATTTTTACGGATTGCGTTCTATCGGAAAGATAGTTTTGTAACAGTAGCAATTGTGTCCCACGAATACCTAGTCTGTCTAGTTTTGTAACAAGTAAGGGCAGAGAAACCGTGTCAAACGCCTTCGCTAGATCTAAAAATATAGTTAAACACTGGTAGTTTCTTGTCCCAGCGGGTTAGCCTAGCTATCCAGCGTGGGAACGCTGCCAGCGTTATGGGCACCATGCCGCGGGAGGGCGGTGCCGACAACTTCTTATTGCTTTAGGTTTTAAGTCTTTTTTCTTTTTTGTGATTTATTATTTTTGTAAATTGTTTGACTTGTTTTATTGAATAAAGTTTTTTTTTTGTTAAACACTTATATTTGTTATCCAGTTTGTTAAAGACATGATCTATAAATATATGAATTGCTTCATCTGTAGATTTATTGGATCGAAAACCATATTGATTATCAGATAGCAATTTATTATTTTCCAAGTAAAGTTTTAGTCTATTATTGACTATTTTTTCTAGGATCTTGGATATTGAGGGTAACAAAGATATTGGCCGGTAGTTGTTGACACAGTTTCTCTGTCCAGACTTGTGGATGGGTATTACGACAGACTTCTTAAACGCTGTTGGGAAAATACCTTGTTCGAGGCAGCGATTAAAAAGATGACTTAGTGGTTTGGTTATGTATGCTTTAAGTGCCTTAATAACCTTGCCATCAATTCCATCCCACCCTGCACTATTTGATTTCAGGTTACATATGAGGGTTGCAATCTCTTCCTCTGGGGTCGGCAATAAAACAAATGATGATTTTTGAATATGGGGCTTGTCTCGATTGTTTAGTGGTTGTTTAGGTATAAGATGCGTTGGTATTTTGCTCGCAAGCTCCTGTCCTATATTCGCAAAAAAATTATTGATTCGATTTAAAGCCTCCATAGGAGGAGAATCAGAATCAAGTAATTCAATTGCAGTTTCTTTAGATTTCTCTCTACCAGCAATGTCATTTATTGTCTTCCACAATGCTTTTGTACTATCACTATTTTCTTTTAGTTTGTCACTATCGTACTTTTGTTTACATTTCTTAAGTATATCATTACAATAATTTCTGTACCTTTTATATGTTATCTTTAATATTACATTATTTCTATCCTTTCTTAATTTTGCGTGCATTTTATCTCTAAATCTGATACATTTTAGTAATCCAACAGTAATCCAAGGCTTAAAAGTTATTCTGCTTCTAGGTAGTTTTTTTCGAGTAGTATGGGCAAGAATTAGTGTTTGTAACGAGTTCAAAAATAAATTTGTTGTAATATTAATATCATTCTGATGGACAATATCGTGGAAATCTATTGTGTTAGCTTGTAGGATCATTTCTTCAAAATTAAATTTATTTTTATATATAGTATTGTAAAAGTTAGGTTTATGTACTTTAATACTTAGGAGTGTGGTTTTGTGATCTGTGACAGTTGTGTTAAATACAAATGAGAAAGATTGAAGTTTTGTTTTCATAATAATGTCGTCGGTATATCATCGTATGCAGGATGATATCCAAAATAAGCTAAAGTTTCAAGATAATTTATTGTGTCTATCCTTTTTTCTAATAAATCTATATTTATGTCTCCCATAATGAAAACCTGTTTGTTAGATGTCAATTGGGTTATAAGTAGTTTTAGTGAATTCATGAAAATTTCTAGATTATCAAAACAATAAGGTCTGTATATAGCAACGACAACAATATTATTATTAATTTCAATTAACAAACAATTAGCTTCCAGAAATGTGGGTTCTTTTACTTTGTGTCTCAGTTGTTTATTTATGTAAACCACAACTCCGTCGTTTTGATTATAATTGTGGGTAGTCTTATATCCTACATAACCGTTAACAGCAGGTAAGTTATCCACGCATGATAACCAACACTCAGATAGAATAAGTACATCAATGCCAAAGTTAAGTCTTTTGGTAATTACGTGTAAGCCATTTAGGTTTTTGTTTATACTACGTATATTTTGATGTATAATATTCAAGTATTTCTGCGGGTGCTTAAGATAACATATGCATTTCTCAGGTTCAATGTCTTTTACTACTTCCGATATCTGATAACTGTCCAATGAAGCTAAAAAATTATTTACATCAGCGAATTTTAGTAAATAAAAAATTATAGGATATTATTAAAAATGTGAACCGTCACAGGACGTCTGACAAATGTGAAACATCGACTCGCTACGTATAGTAGGTACATATAGCGTGGCGAGGCGTCGCCACGGCTTGTATCGCCATGACAAATTTTAGGTTTACCCTCGCCTATAGATGTTGCACATCAAAACTCTAAAGGAGAATGTCCATTATCCTAGGCGTCCCAGATCTCTATAAAAATGTGAGCCGTCACGGGACGCCTGGCAGATGTGAAACATCGACTAGCTAGGTATAGTATACATATTATATTCCATCATATAATAGTGTAGCGAGGCGTCGCCACGGGCTGTATCGCCACGACAACTTTTAGGTATACCCTCGCCTATAGATGTTTCACATCAAAAATTACGTGTGTGAACGGTTAAAGTATAAGTATTTTTTTCGACATTTTGGATATTCTAATTTTGAAATCAAAGACATTTTTCGGTTTGAATCGCGCGATTCAAACCGAAAAATGTCTTTGATTTCAATACAACATCGCGAAAACAGAAGAAGAATCTATTCTAATTTTATTAACAAAAGTTGTTTGCCTAGACGTGCCCGAAAGAATAACTTCTTTTCGCCCTAACATTAGTGTCCCCTAAAACATACTAGGTATATAAACTTTAATTACTTCACAGTACCGCTGCGCTCCTTGTTGTAATTTTTAATTCAAATATTGATTCGAAAAACCTGTGTAATCAAAGGTATGGAATCCAGTCTGCGTCGCCGGAAGGTTAACATTTGTGAAAGTATTTGAACGAGTCGCGTTCGAACATAAAGCCGATTGATGCCGCGATGGATGGTTTAATAATTCAGAAGGTTGACCGGCTTCGGCGGTGTCTACGGTCTGTTTCTGGTCAAACAAAGGACTGGATTCAGGTCAAATTACGTCTAACATTCCCACGATAACTTTAAAATTTTAATGCTATTCCTACGATATCTGAGTACCTATATTTCTACAACATTGCAATTTATTTAACTCGTAAAAGAGGACTATAAACATACAAGGCCACTATTCGCATTAGGGTAGTTATACCACAATCACTATGAACTATACAAATATTTGCTTGTTTTATTGCGGTAATAAAATAACATTCTACTTTTCCATAAATGTACTAACCTACATAGATTTGATAACATAGTTCTATAAAATTAGTGTCTATTGAATGTTATGAGTAATTATGAGAGATATTCAGATTTTATTCGTGATTCATATTCCTAAAAATCAAAATCAAAATCAAAGTACGTTTATTCATTCGGATATTAGTAAGATATCTCTTTGACATGTCATTTTTTTTTTATTTAATCTACTCTACTATGTCTTCGGATCGTGACCTCCATGACATGAGAAGAAGACACAAGAAACTCATGGGGTTTTTTTTTTGTATATTTTTTTTGCAGTAATCATGTGATTTACATTGTCGCATATATAATATTATTGAAGAAAAGTGGAACTGGAGCAATAATCCATACTTGCTATAATAATCCTTACTAGCATTACAAGAGCGAAAGTAACTCTGTCTGTCTGTCTATCTGTTCAAATAAGTTATAATATACAAAATAATAAACATAAAAAAAATTATTTACTTAAAACACTATCTCATCCACAAACACACAACCCGCCCAACACCGCCCAAACCGCCCCGGGACCCACCATCAGAGTTCTGTGGTGCCAGCCTTGCATTCCTTTCCTACACTCTAGAATTTTATTATAAAATTCGTAGGACCTAATAAATAAATATTATAAGCAAGTAGGAAGTATAAATATATACCTTTAGGTTCCTTGTCTCGCATGTTTTTACTTTGAAGTAATATTAGGTAATAAAACATTCATTTTCAATGAGTTATTAATAACTGCAAGTAAAGTACAACATGTAAATTGATAAATTCAATTTCCATGAAATGCAAACGAAATAAATATCCAATTTATATCGTATCTTCAGAGCCTGGCTTCGATCGTGCAGATGAGTGATATAATATCCGGCTGTAGCTTTTGCAGTCGCCTGCAATAGTATATTGACATTACTAACAGGGCTGTCAAAGCCCTGAGTATCGAACCGACAAAGAGAATGACAATTAACAATTTCACATACGGATTCAGTTATCCATTTCTCCCTGATCGTGTTTCAACGAGGCTTTATCGACTGTACTCGACTTCGCTAAAGGATTATCTTACTAATTGATGTTTTTCGGTACCCTTTGGAGTAGCGTCGAGTAACTTCGTAATAGAAGTAAGTTTCAAAGCATCTTTACAAGTATGAACCCAAACTTGGCTCGAGGCAGTGGCGTCGTGCCCTGTGGTCTCTACCTATATGAAATCCATTTCAAAGATGCTTCAACGAGATTCGTGTATTGATTAGGTAATAGATATACCTACACTGTAGGTAGGGTAGTTGCTGGTATAGTTTGAAGGCTCAATTTCATTTTCCTGAAGTAATATTATGATGAAAGTTTGTCTGTTACAAAAGGATTTCAATCATATTATAAACATAATAAAACTTTGCTATTAAACTATGGGCTCTAAAGCAAAATACAAAACTTATTTCATTAATGCATAGTTAACGACTTTCTAAAGGAAAGCTTTTGAACTTCAAATGCATAACTTTTGAACTCCGGATTTGAGTGAGAATATAATAGATATAAATATCTTATATTTATAATTAGCAGGTTAATATACAATATATAGTTATTATGTACTAACTATTTATGTACATGAAACAGCGCGACATACACATATATCTGGTATCAATCGGGATAGAGACTTACGTACAGCTCATATACCGATTTCATAAGTAGTTATAGATTTTATAAAAGTCTAGCTGCTTCCTGCAGTTTCACCCACGTAAGTCCCGATTCTGGGGAAATATCGGAATCAAAAGTAGCCTTTGTTACTCCTCAGATAATGTAGCTTTCTATTGGTGAAATCGGTCCAGCAGTTTCGAAGCCTATTCGTTACAAACAAACAAACAAAACAAATAATCCAAAGTAAATTTACACTACATAAATCTATGATATTAATTATTAATACATAGCTATACAAAGATAAAAATATCCGAGGCCGATATAGTACGGTCTTGCAGGATATTGGGTAGATTATCTTCCATCGGAATAATTTATGTTCTCTAAAAGATAGACCCTGGAACGATCTTGGTATTAATTCTATAGATCAATATCTATCTATCTTCGCTACGCTTCTCGTAGGAAATATCTAATAGAAAACTTACTTACAGTTCTTTTTACCGTAATAAATCTATTCTACAGGTTGCCTGCGATTCTTATTATACCTATATAATTATTTATGGATATTCTCTTTCTAAAGATTCGATCCTATGAATTCAAAATTCACTACAATGGAATTACCAAACTACGTTATTTAAAGGTTTTCTACAAGCTAATCGAGTTCATTTTGATTTTTTGCTATTTTTTTTACACCTTAGTTTTAATTAATGTTTATTTTAATAAAATTAGAAGCTTATGTACTATTTTTCTTTGCTTTTCTTTTTTTTCTTACGGTTTTGGGTTATCCATCCCCAACTGATCAGTTTATGATTGCATCTGATTGAAGTTCCCAACGGATCACGGGATCAAATGCAACTTAGAAATTGTGAATAATTGGCTCTTACCTTGCGATTTTCGATTTCAAGGCTGTTAGATATTTTAACCTTCCGCATGTAGTAAATTGAACGCCATCGCGCCACTTGATGTAGCGTTCTTTTAAAATGTAGTATGTGGCAACCATACGTCGCAACGTTTTCCCTTTAGATGTTGCGACTCTACAAAATATCGTAATCCTCCTGACCGTACCAGACTAGTACAACATATTCCTCGTTAGTGGCTACACATACACTGTACCTCATATGAGAGCGCGAGTGATGTCACCGGTTTCATCTCTCTCGTTAGGCCATGCATGGTCCGCTAAATAGTTGGTAAGTTATCAATGTCATCATTGACCATAACTACTACAAATAGATTTGGCATTGTTTTAACGGTCGAACGCCTGACTGACATCAATAAATAAATAAATGAGAACAACACACAGCGCCATCTAGCCCCGTGGTAAGCGACTAAGCTTGTGTTACGGTGACTAGACAACGGATATAATACTTATATTTATTTTTCTTTTGTAAATACATACATATTATACATAGAGGGACACCCAGACCAGACACAAATATTTATTTTATAAGCATAAATACTTGCACCCGGCGGGAATCGAACCCGCAACCTCCTGCATTGCAGTCGCGCTTTCGCACGACGCGCCACAGAGGTCGTCACCTCCTTGGGACCAAGCAGGTGACCCTCCGCTTATGAAGTTCTCACCGCGCGGATCTCTAGTCGCCTACGGAACTACGGAAAGAAATGGGGTAGCCCTATTCTATGCCGAAACTACATAGGTAGCATGTTAGCGTCTACGCATTGATATACCTACAGTAAAATGGAAGTCTTCAATTGAAATCCTACGAGACATTGTCTGCAAATGTGTCTTCTTAGTTCAAATACTTTAAAAGTACCTACCTACTTTACTTAATTTTGTTAAGAAAAATAATATATTCTACATACCTAATGCTATTGTGCGCAATTTCAGACTTTTCACATTAACACACTTTAATTTGACTAATTGCTTGGTTAAAAAGTCCTTAATTGGGTAGGTCGTGTCCTTTTACAGTCGCAAAGGAAAAGTTATTACAGTTTTAGGAAACGGAGTCTCATTAGTGCCACTGTTTAAGAAGACTCGTGAAATATTCGCGGCATTTATATCGTAAACGTCAAGTCTCGTGTAAGAGAGATTTAAGATGTCGCATTTGTTGCTTATTTTGGCAAGAAGGTTTTTCCACTTATTTTTGTAATTTGCAAAAGTAAGGAACGATTAGATGAGGCACGACCACAAGTCATATTTAAGACAAGTAGAATCCCGCGGTTTCACCCGAGTACGTCCCGATCCCGGGAGAATATCGGGATCAAAATTAGCCTATGTAACTCCCTGATGATGTAGCTTTCTAATGGTAAAAGAATTTATGAAATCGGTCCAGTGGTTTCGGAGATTACCCCCAATATAGGTACAAACAAACATACGCGTTACCTCTTTATAATATTGGTATAGACATAAAAATGCCTGTCAAGATTAAAAAAAAGAAACCGGCGATTGGACCCCGGTAACCACAATACATTAAGAGGATCGTCTTCATTCTCTTTCTCCATACAAACGTAGTTTAAATATTCCTCCCTGGATAAAGACATTAGAGCAAATATGTTTATGCCATAAAACCTATATATGTCATGACAATGCATCTACCTTTTTATTTTCTAATTAAAATAATAATAAAATGAAAAAAATAAAAAGGTAAATGCATAGTCATGAGCAGGGGTCGGAATAGATAGAGTCATTTTAGGTACTTGCATCATGATAGCCTAACATGGATATGCCTTGATTTCAAGAAATATGGAAATCATTCCGGAAATCCGGAATTGTATCAAATACATAAAATATGATTAAAAAACAAAGTTTACATCGTCTACAATGACAGGAAATACCGGTTAAGTACGAATTGGGTTCACGCAACGAGGGTTCAATTGACACTTTTACGTAGGTGATTGCTAACTTGACATGAGAAATTGAAGTTTTCTGTTAAGTTTCATGTAGGTACAATGGCCAATATAGGGACGCCCTTTATTTTTTTAACCGACCAAAAAAAACGAGGATGATAAATTCATTTTATGTGAATTACTTTTCTAAAATGAAATAAGCGCAAGTAAAACACAAACGTTTATTGTTTACAATACTTCATAATTTTCAGGTTTCAATCACATTTTTTTAGGTATATCTGTATGGTTTTTACTTAAATAAATAAAAAAACTTATTTGTAGCTATAAACCAAAATTAATTTTGACACTTTTTATAAAGATGTTTCCACGGATATCTTGATAAAAAGTATACTCGAATCGCAGTATACACGGATCGCACAAGGTTTACATGATTTAATTGCGGGGAGCAGTTATTGGCACTCAATCTTCATCGTCATTGTTACAATTTCAGCATTGTAGGCTGTACAATTAAAATAAACAACCATCAGTTTTTCCATATTTTCTATTTTTAATGATTTTTTTTTTACATCTAATATCCATTTGTAGGTCGAAAATGATCTTTCCACCGTACACTAGCTAAGGTCACAGGGTCACAATCACAAAATCACATAGGTATACAAAGAAAGTAAGTGCACTCTACGAACCGATGTAAGTAAGTGATCTACCTACCTGCAGTTTTGCATTGTCTTGCAGTTAATGAGTCACCGTGGATACTCGGATCTCATTGGTTGCCAGGGTCGTGCGGCAACAAAACCCGTTATTTACGTTATCTGGCTAGTTATTGTTAATATTATTAAATATTAAACTTTTATTTCAAGTCAAAAGAGTTAAGAAAATAAATCATGTTACGTAGCAATTTTATCGGGATTTTTTAAAATTCCGGAATACCGCTGCGGCGGCATGTCTTTATTGACATACAGGTTTTAGATCATTTAACCGGAAGCAATTGACCTACTCCGATAAAATTCCGGAAGATTGTAATAAAATTTCGGTATTCCGAAGGCATGTCCATGTTAACATCTACAATCATGTAAATTTGAGGTCAGTAACCCTAAATGACTCTACCTATTCCGACCCCTGGTCATGAGTCATGCATGACAGATATAAGTTTTATGGCATAAACATATTTGCTCTGTCTTTATCCTGGGAGGAATATTTAAATTACGTTTGTATGGAGAAAGAGAATGGAGACTATTATCCTCTTAATAGAAAACGAATCGGTCTTAAAATAACTAAAGCCCAAAAGTCATAAAGCATTTCCTCTATCTGCCTGCTTCGAAATTTACAGTATTTTGGCCACATAACAAGTCGAAATGCCGATAGTATAGAAAGGCTCATCCTGGCAGGCAAGGTAGATGGTAAAAGACCGTCGGTTTTTTTATTTTGTTTAATATTTCTTTAAAAAAATAATTAATATCTTTCTGCACAGAAACCACAATGTATATCTACACTGGAACTACTTTGCATCATCTAATGCAAAAGAACAATGTTAATTGTATAAAGAAATTAAAAAAAAATAGCAAGCGAAGACCACTACGAAATTTAAATCGATTTTGTGTTACATACAAACATTGTTTGTGATTAACTTACTTCGGTCAGACGCTGAATCAGTGAACATATTCATCATCCGGTGGTAAATCAAAGTTGGCATCGTTTCTCAATGAACTTATAAATTTTTCATGGTATGATTTTCACTGCCACACACGATATCCATATTATTAGGTACTTGTAAATTCAACACAACCTTTAAATATGGCATGACACTGAGCTTTATTTTTATGTTTTCTATCTATCTATTGAAACGAAATTAATAATTTTACAGAAATTTGATAATAAAGCGAAGTATGAATGTGTTATGAATGTCTACTGTGTTTATTTTCATTCGTTAAACTCGGTCCGCCCAAGGTTTTTTTATTTACATGTTTCATATGAAGTAAACATATGAACTAAAAGCTGTCATCACAGATTTGTAAATAATAATGCTTGTAATATTAATCGCAGGTACTTATCTACAAGTCATTAAATTATATTTAAATTAATTATTATAAAAGGTTTGTAGCCCTGAGTGCTTGTTATAGTATAGTAAATATTTATGTAAGCATCCATGTTAGTATAATATGTTTATTTACACTGGATTCATATGAAACACGTTAATAAATACTCGTAAATGCCAGAATTAAATGGAAAACCTTCAACGGACCGAGTGTAATTCAGCAAGTATTGCAGCTAGTAACGAATGAAAATAATCCCAGTCGGTAGGTACTCGTACGTCGCTTTATTTCGAAATGTATATTTCGAAATTTCTGCGAAATTATTTATTAGGTACCAATTTATGAATTTCGTTTCAATAACATTTTTTTAAGTACTTAATAAAGTGGAAATATAAAAATAATGCTCATAGAAATGCAATATTTGAAGGTTGTGTTGAACATAGTAATAATATGGATGTCGCTGGTGGCAGTGAAATCCTCTTATGAAGATCCATACAATGAAGAACTGATAAGTTCATTGAGAAACGATGCCAACTTGGATTTACCGCCCGATGATGAATATGAAGACCTCAGAGCGGAGCTGCTGGCGTATCATACCGCTTTCGCAGAACTTTCCGATTCAGCGTCCAAACGTAGTAAGTTATTCACAAATAATGTTATAAAATACTAGCTGCACCCGCGTAAATCCCGGGATTTACGGGGGATCAGCTAGGCTAGCTAGACTATTATATTATTATATTCTGTGGCCGAATCCCATACTTATTATTAATGTAAGTTTTTCGAAGATCGTACGTCTTTTACGGCTATTACAGCCTGCTTCTCTCTTTTATCAATTTTAGTTAAAATATACGTTGTTGTCAGGGTCTATGAAAACTACGACTTGCTGGAAATTAGGCGGTATATGTATCAACTACAAACTGTGTGAAGGATACAAGTTCCTTACAGAAGTACCAGGCTGCAAGGACAAATTAGCCGTCTGCTGTTTTGCATGGAATAAATTTTACGTTAGAGATTGGAGCGATTTAGGCTATCACAACATTGCGCTCCCTTGGGGCTCTCGACCTGAGGAAGTAGGAAAAGGGAAAGGAATTATGGAAGTCGATCCTAAAAAAGGAAAGAAGAAGAAAAAAAATAAAAAACACACAAAGAAATTGAAAGCAGAAGTAGAACCAGAAGCCAATTCTGTAGCAGACGATACAGTAAGGCTAAAGGCAAACGATTTTCTGGGATCACTCACCGGAAAACTCACAATAAGTGACACAGAAAATGTACTAGAATCAATTGAACCAGCGCCACAAGACCCGAATAAATAAATAAAAGTTAATTTTTAATTTGTTTAAAATACATAATTAAATACTTTACAGGAAAAATATAAATTTAAAAACATAGTAGAAAAAAAATAAAGGAAAAATACTAACTAGTCCACTTGCGCGGTCTAGTTGGTATAGACTTTGGGGTACAGACCGAAAGACGCGAGTTCAAGCCTCGCCGCAAGTGAAATTTTTTGAATGCGTATTTTTCCTTTAAAATAGCCTTGAGCAATAAACACACATAAAGAAATATTTAACAAAATTAAAACTAAAGAAAAGTTAAATTTAAATTTCATAACACAGATTAACGAAAACCAAAATGACATAGTCGTAAGTAGGTACTACATGCTCTCATAAAATGTAAATGAAAATCGAGATTTAAACCACAACTGTAGTAACTGTACCTACTCTGTGTTTTAGAAGCGGAACGTGATTATATTTTCAAGGTTTCTATAAAACATGGTAACGACAACCAACTTCTACTTATCAATAAATCGACTGTTCGGACAATTTAAGATCGGTCGTAAATTCTAGATCATAAATCTATGCGCGATGTCAATATTACAAATGTTACTTCTATATCAAATATTAATTTTAGGCTGTGTTTTTACTAATGCAAAGAAAAAAATGCGAGTACCACGCGTAAAACCTTTGTTACCTGATGGTTATAAAGATGTATTTGTTGCGGGCCAAGGTGGAAGACCCACTTTCGGTAAGTTTTAAGAACTTAACGGGACACGTGCTTCCGAATATATATACGTATTCCCCTATAAAAGATAAACCTCTCTCAGTCGTTTTTTAACTTTAATCTAAATCTACCAGTTAAACTGCTCGACTTCTGCATCACATAGGTTGTTATCACCAACCTATGTTGGTGGCACTATATGTCGATGAGATTTTTAGTAGACTTTCGACTGCCACTTACCATCATCAAAATTGTAACCGTAATTTTAACTATTGGGTAGTTTTCTGATGAGAATTGGTTGCAGGTGCTCCATCAATCTGTACCTAGTTCTTTAGGAGCCGATTCTATTGGTAGTCCAAAAATGCGTTCTGCTCATCATTCCGAAGGTTCTCATCAGATGTTTACCAACTTTAAATGTGACCAACTAGCTGTAATACCTTACCAATAGAAAAAGATTCATTAAAAGATCAGACTTCAGACGACGACATTGAAATCCAGTACTTAACTATATAAACACCAAAAAAAACATCCGAAACTACCTCCTTCTTATTTAGGTTAAACATTTTCAACAGTTAACTCTACAACTGTTAAATTTTGTTGATTTTCGGAAGAAATCAAAGTCAAATTGTTTGTACAGATACCGACCACTGACCTGAATTATATGGACAGGAGCATGTTGCGCTGTTGTCGCGCGTTTTCTATTGATCAACTATTCATCATCATAATCAACCATCAACTATTAGTTCCATGGACGGTCACCATCACTTTCAATAGAAAACGCGCGACAACAGCGCAACATGGCGCAGATAAAATCGGCACAAAGATCTTATGTTATTTTGTATTGTATAGCAATTCCAGCGTACTTGTATAGTTTCATTTCAGTGATACCGACTCCTATATCGACATAATTATATTCGTAGGTTCTAAAGTCATGCAAATTAGTAGAGAAACTTGACACCGAAATCAACTACGTATTCGAATAATTTATTAAGTTTGACGTGGCTAAAGTTATGTAACTAACATTGTGGGGTTTCAAACACATATACTTACTTGTCATTCGGCACGACTAACTTTAACCTTATACCTTAAGAGAGCAGTCTACCTACTCTTTTCTCCATACAAACTTTACAAACGTAGTCGACTGTTTCCTACCTGGATAGATATATTAGAAAAAAAATATGTTTATGCCATAAGTCCTATATCAGCCATGACGATGCCCCTGCGTATTAATTATTTTTCATTTTCTGATTTTTCTCAATTTTATTTCAATTCTAATTAGAAAATGAAAAAAAAAAAATGTTGGGGCATGGTCAATAATGGTCATGGCAGAGATATAGATTTTATGACATACACATATTTGCTGTAATGTCTTTAGCCAGGAAGGAAACAGTCGACTACGTTTGTATAGAGAAAGAGTAGGTAGACTGTCCTCTTAACTTTAGCACTATGCTAATGAGTAGACATCGGATAATATGTATTTGCTTAAGAAAATGCACACATATTGTGATGTGTCGACTGTTGCGTTGCTATTTTGTTCTGTTTATTGCAAACTAGCAGATTCCCGTGGTTTCACCCACGTAAGTTTCGATCCCGTCGAAATATCGGGATCAAATATCCTCGATAATGTAGATTTCTATTAGTGAAAGAATTTTTGGAATCGTTTCAGTGGTTCTAAAGAAAGTAAGAAAACTTATTTGAAAATGTGATGAATTATAAAAAATTGTCTAAGTATTATATGTTGTCTGTCTATATTTGGTAACTTATAATATGGCTTGAGTTAAGTGCATCATTTTTTTTTCTCCATTTTGTTAATGCATATTATCCGATGTGTAGTAATAAATTATCTATTAATAAACTTGTGCTGAACCTTGCACGTTTGGTACATGTATTATGTTTGAAGTTCGGTCTTGTTGACACATCTTTAAATTCGCAGACTAAGCAAGAATTTTGTATTTTATGGGACTCAATGAATAATAAGTTAGTGCCTTTAGAGCGGAATATAAATTACACTCGTATAGTTGGAAATATTTGGATATAACAGAGCTGCCTAGCAAGATGATATGTATTTGTATGTAGCTTATCAACATCTAGAAACAATTGGTTCCTTTCATATTTATTTTCAATATTAGGTATAAATTGTTAGTTTTAGCTTCTGGTGACCAAAGGGTTGGCTGCTACTTTGGCCAACGATTAGGTATTGCCATACAAAAAGGCAATGCAGCTAGTCTTTTGGTTACCATACCTAGGGACTCAATTTGGACTTTTCACATAATATTTTTTTAAAGCTTGAGTTCGTCCGAGATAAAAAAAAAAGTCTGTAAGAGCCCGTTTATTTTTTTTCCTAAAAAGCAACGTTTTTTAAATAGGCGCCTCTGAACAATTTTGTATCATTTTAGAACAGTAGGTAAGCCGTAATAGAACTGAAATGGATGACACTCCGGTCCTCAGATAGTTAATTATATCAGCACTCTTTATAATTTAACTTATTTTAAATAGTTTTAATGCAGGATCCACTACAGCAACATGCTGGGCTCGCGGTGGCGTGTGTGTTGATCTACAACAATGTCCCAGCTTGAAAATCGATGCCACCGTCTCTGGTTGCACCTTTGGTCATCGAGTGTGCTGCAAGATCTTCGCCTTCGGACCCCCCACTGTAGGACCTGCGAGAAAATACGGGGAAATTATGGAAGGCTTACGGAACTTACAGTTACTATTTGGTGACCGATTTTTGCATATCGCAGAAGCTAATACGAGATTGCTTGAATAAATAAAGTGTAGTAAATCAAATCAAAATAACCTAATTATTAATTTTATTTTTTATATTTTAATATGACTTTTGAATAACTACGTTTATTGACCTTATTTCGAACAAAGTTTTTTTTTTTTTCAACATATACACTAACTATTAAAACCTACAAGCAGATAGATAGACTGATAAAATCTTTATTGTAGGTGCCATACATTCATAAATCAATGTGATTTATGACATACACAGACTCTTACAGCGATTTAGAAGAAATATACAATGGGAGGCCTTATCGCTAAAAGCGATCTATTCCAGGCAACCTTTTTTTTTCCTTTTTCGTGGCAGCGGAAGGTATATCGAAACATTTAATTTTCTTCCATCGTAAATTTCAAATTCGTAGGTAATCAATCACTTTATGATGTGAAATAACGTTTACATCCGTGACTCAGAAGGTTACGGGTTCGATTTTATCATCGTGATACAAGTACAGTACAGGCTGTATCTAAATTATTTACCAAGGTACCCATATCACAAGCTTAGAACATAGTTAAGGGTCATATATGGCGATGTGTAACGTCTAGGAACATAGATTCTTCTTCTGTTTTCGCGATGTTGTATTGAAATTAAACATATTTACACATTATTTCACTTTTTTTTTTTCGTTTTTTTCACATTATTTTTTTATTTGTTTTTTTGTCTAGGAACATTTTACATAATGTATTTAAATAAAAAAATAAAACTATTTCCGGTTTTAATCGCGTGGTGTTTATTGCTTTTGGATTGTTTCGTTGCTCAAAGTCTCAAGACCTTGACATGTCTCTCTTCTTCAGGATTAACTAAAAATACATAACCTTAATCCAACATCGCGGAAACCGAAGCAAAATCTGTTATATAATGTAGGTACCTATATCTATTTAACATACAAACAAACATCATTATTACCTTTCCACTGTATTTGTTAGGTGGTTATTTCATTCCAAATGTTGAATTAATAATCTTAAGTCCAAGTTTCACAGGACAATATACTCCCTCGGCTCTTATCGCTTGAAACTTAGTTTTGTGATGTAGAATGAAACAGCGACGGTCATTCTTGTCTTGACACTATAATGGATACCCGGAAGAGAACGCTTTGCGCTACACGTTGCTAGAGTAGCTACTCTGTATTAGTAGAAGTTCCTTTAAAATTGTTTTTAGTTTTTGGAATTATAGTAGGTATTTAGGTACTTTAATGTGTTTTAAAGCGAATATTGTTATGGTTCTACGTTACGTACATTAAATTACAAGGCATTACATGTCAAAGCACAAAGTACCTACACTAATCCGAACGATTTTGTGCAACAACAAAAACGGTTTCTTCGTAGATATATAGACATAATAGGTACCTGGGGTCCTGGGCTTCTACTTTATTTCTACAAACGAAAAACGAAATAGAAAATTCCAGAAGAAGATCTGTAACCAGAAGAAAATCTGTGTATATTGTCTTACAAATTGCGTGGTACGTTATCCCGGTCCTACGCCCAAAAGCAATATAACAGATCCTACCTCTGTTATCTACAGTTTGCCTCTGTTTCGTATAGGAAATTGTTGGGCATCTCATCAAAATGAAGCTACTCACGGAAAATTATAGCTTGATAGTAATTAAACAATTAAAATGTACCAGGGATCTTGGACTACATTAGTTAGTAGGATGACATGACGACGAGTCATATAAAAACTCCTTCGTGAAGCACAAAATGTTTCGACTCTTCTGGAAGTAATTCAGTTCAGACCGCCCGCTATAAATTTCAAACACTACAAGAGTCACTAAACATAGCTATGTTGTTAAATTGTTCAAATAAGGGATTTCAATTCAAAGATGGGATGTTAGCTTGAATGCTTGCCAAATTAGTTTACCTCAACCAAGCACTATCTTTGCAGACTGGGCCTATTTCTGTATACTGACCTCAAACCGCAACAGAAAGCCTTATTCATGCTCTATTTCAATCTATATTTAATTTTAAAATAGATTTCATCGCTAAGCCGCTGGAAATAAGTGCAGGTAACCTGATTATGCCTTTCAGAATAATTAGTACGAATATTGAATTACACGTTGTACCTAACAAGTTAAAATTAATCTGTGAAATGTTATGGCTGATTTCAATTTAATTTTACAACTCAGTCCTGAAACGTTTTTATTGATATTAAATAAATTATTTCAGCATTCACATTTTAAAACTAATAAAAAGCTCTTTGTTTTAAAAGCAATTACTGAAATAGCAATATTAACGTTTTTTTAATGAAAAGAACCGCAGAGTGGTGGCAATCGAGAGGATGTTAATTAGTGAAGCACTTAGCCAAATAGCTTGAGTTGAGAGCTCTGAGCTTCGTTGGAGGCGTGATAACGGCACCAGTGTTCGAAGCACGTGCACGATTTATAACTTTAAAAATCCACCACTGTGAACATTGCGAAGTCGGTACCTAACCGACTTCCTTCTCTTTTAATATCGATATGATATTGTTTTTATCCAACTCTTGCTAGATTCTCTTGCATTGGACTTTTCTGCGCTCCATTCTATTTAACATTTTCTTAGCGTGCGATGAAAGTTATTATATAAGTTTAGTTTATTTGATACTAGCGTGGAATTATGAAATAGTGATATTTCAGATGATTTACAGTGTATCTGACAACTGCACTTTTAATAAGTTACAATTATTTTTCTTTTCGTATTACTTGACCTAACGACTGTTATCAGATATAACAAAGGGACAAACTGCTTAACGTGCCACCCAAAGCACGGAGGAGCTCGAGAAAATTATTTTTTGTCACACACATTATTCGGTCACCCATCCAAGTAAATGACCTCGCCAAGCGTTTCTTAACCCGCACGACTATTTAAAATCGGCAGGCGTAGCTAGCCCAATGAAAAAAGCAAACAATAGAATACTGTACTGTCAATATTGACGAGTGTTTGAATTTGTAGCAGTCGTTCCTGTAGCGTAGTTTTGGTTCGACATCATCTGAAGGCTGTTGGCTGCCACAACAAGCAGAAATCCTAGAACCAAGTTGAATAACATAATCTAACTAGTGCGGCCAGCATTCTCAGGTCCTTTACACTCAAAACCATGTCATATTGTTTACGGATGGTATTTCCTAGAATAAGTGCAAGATCGTTGCAAGAATAAGGTTGAAATAATCTATACATATAATAAAATCGTAACTCAGCGGTGTCTGTTTTTGGAAGATATAAAAAAAATATAAATTGTATGGGTATCTATGAACGCAGTAGAACCTATTTTTCTGTTTTTCTGGTTGTCTGTTTGTCTGTTTATCTGTTTGTCTGTTTGTGTGTGCCTTTGTGCCCGCTAATCTCAGAAACGGCTTATCCGATTTTAACCAAATTTGGTATGCAGATAGCTTTAGATCCCGATTAACATATAGGCTATTTTTTATCCGGATATTTTGTCCGGTTATCCGGATAAAGTGATTTTTCTGCTTTTACTTAGTTAGTTTGAATGTTGTATTGAAGAAGTATGTTGTGTGGAATCAATACATGACTAACCGGATATCCGGTCGAAAATAAAAATAACCGGATATCCAGTTTTTTTTCAGGAAATTCCTAAAATACCGTATACCTTTGTCTCTCCATATATCCGGATCCTTCGGACATACGGAAATTCTTTATAATGGTTGTTTTCAACCGACTTTAAAAAAAAGAGGATCTGCTCAATTCTACCCGCATATTGTTTGTATGTGAATATGTTCAAACCGTACTCCGGCATATAAAGTCCGATTTCGATCATTCTTTTTTTATTTGGAAAGTGAGAGTCCCGAGTTGGTCCCATAAATTGTTGGTGAAGATCTGATGAGAACCTTCGGAATGATGAGCAGAATAGCATCCCGCAATGCTGTAAATTACTAATTTTTGGACTTCCATCAATAGAATCGGCTTATTAAGAACAAGGTATAAATTGATGGACCACCTGAAACCACCTTCTCAAAAATTCTTCAGTGATTAAAGTTACGGTTACAATTTTGATCATTTTTAGTGGCAGTCGAAAATTCAATAAAAAGGATTTAAAAAATATAGCTGTAATGGGGCAGTTTTACTGAGTAGATGCTGATTGCATGTAGTTTACGTGGCACGATGGCAGCTGTGGATTCCGATTCGAGGGTTCCGCGTTCGAATCACAGACCGGCGCATTCCCTTTTTAAGGAACGGTGGCCTACCGAGCCGAGTGATGGCTTCCGATTCGACGGCTGCGCGTTCGAGTCACGAGTCCCGGACACGACGTTACGTTTTACCCTCCAGATGGTCGTCCACCTTGCCGTTGTGAGGGCACTCAGTAGCTGAAAGCTAAGAGGCGCACGAGGTGGGAAACCGGGCTTGCCTGGCTTCTAATCCGTAATCCCGCGTCAGCGGGCTCGGGGGTCCTTTCCGCAAGAAATGGGCCGCATGGAAGATAACCACTATAAAAAAAGCCTCTGGTGGTGAACTCGGTGAGGGAGGGGGGGCTTTATCACCGGCTTTGGGGACCTCGAGACGGTGGCGTGACCGTGCTGAGGGAGGGGAAACGGAGAGGGATTGTATATCGGGCAGAGGTAGAGATGAGGCTTGGAAAGGCCGCCATTGTCGGGTAAACCTATGGTAGGGAGCCCAACGAGAGTGGCCTGACAGTGCATAAGGTGCAGTACCCACGTAAAAAAAAGATATCATTTAGTTAAGCTACCCAACTTCAGCTTACATAACAGAAAGTCAGTTGCACTGTATGTTGGAGAGCTTATTTTTATTGTTTTGTCCTTAATTCGAAGTCAGGTTTTGATTTTTTTTAATTTTCGATAAAGGCTACTTCTTATTATATATAAGTAATGCGTATAAGCATGCAACACGTTACCTACCGCTGCGCTGTGCAAAATCTACACTTAAATAGACTCTGCTATGATTCTCTTCTGTTCAGCAACAGACTTCCCTGGTCGTCCGTTCAAGTGTAGACTTTTGCTCAGCGATGGGTAGGTAGTCCGAAAAACGCTGACGAAGTCGCGGGCACAGCTAGTTTGTAATAAGCTCCGAAACTTCTGGACCTATTTCCAAAATCCTTTCACTAATAGAAAGTTACATTATCGAGGAGTAACATAGGCCACTTTTCTCATATTTACACAATATTTTTTTCACATCCTGCAGGACGAAGCTAGTGTTGTATATTCGCATGAATTAAAATATTGAAACTATCTAAAACTATGTGTCTAAGACTTAACATTACAATTAGTTTGAGTACGAAAATTTATAAAACAACAGTTGACTGAGGTTTTGAAGTTCACTATGCCATTTCCAAACAGCATCTAAAAAAAGACGTTTGTTACATGGGATTAGTGAATTGTAGCACCCTTATCTTAAGGGCCCTATACTAAAAAACTGAAAATCCATGTCGGGCGCATCGAAAATTGTTGATTGTTTTATGACGGAATGTCGTAGAACTTTTTTTTGTGTACAGATTGTAGGCGACATTGTTTCCGATATTTTAGTGCAGTTTCCATACAAATATGTCGAAACGTATTGAAGCCTATCGACATTTTAGCCAAATCAGACATTTTTTGTCTAAAATTTGGATAGGCTTGGCACCAATAGGAGGTTCTTGTCTTAAAACTACACCAAAATGTAGGAAACAATGTCACCTACAATCTGTGCACAAAAAAAAGTTCTACGACATTCCGTCATGAAATAATCAACAATTTTCGATGAGCCCGACAGGAATTTTCAGTTTCAAGGCTGTTGGCGTTGATACTCCTCTTAAAGAAGAAAGACGGCAGTGGAAAAAGATCCGACCCGTCTTCTTTAGTGGCTGCTCCGGTCTTCGTATTGTATCTACATACACATACTACTGTTAGAATTTATAGGAGAACCTATATGGGTCAAGCTATGCACTTAACAAAATGAATGACCAGAGATCTATTATTGAAGTAGAGCGTACACAAACGAACATTAATATCTTGTTCATGTATTCAATATGGATATCTATAACATTGCAATCAATAAATTTCAATATCAGCGTACAAACATATCTAACATACCTATCAGTAATTTGTAACTACAGTAACGACAGGTTAAAACTGGGAATCTACATAAATATAACTTTTTCATTAGATAGCTTAGTATTTTTTACGATCACGCTAATAATAAAACTGATCAGTATTTAATGTAACATAATATTATGATTTTACTAACGTTTATAATACCGAATAATAAACCATTTATTTTAAGGCATTTATTTTTATACTTACATAAATTAAAGACCAATATATGTACACATAAATAACTAGCTTGGTCCCGCGGTTTCACCCGCGTAAGTCCCGATCTCGTAGGAATATGGGAATCAAAAGTAGCCTATGTTACTCCTCGATAATGTAGCTATCTTTTGGTGAAAGAATTTTCTAAATCGGTCCAGTAGTTTTTGAGTTTATTTATAACAAACATACACACACAAACACACACACAAAATACAAATCTTTCCTCTTTGTAATATTAGTGTAGATGTAGATTTTATAATAATTGAATATGTGTTTGTAGATAACTGATTCCATGACACGGAAACACGTTTATCGTAAGGTAAAAGATGTTTTTTATCCTTTAAAAGTATATAGTTAAGCCGTTAGCCCCAATTTATAGCTTTCCAATATATTATTATTACGTTACCAATCTTGTTTCATTTTTCTTGGGTTTTATCGTTCAATTTTGTCGCTTTTCACTTAGGAATGGGTCAAGTCGTAACTCAATTGTATTCCTTTTATTTTATTGGATCAGCACCAAAATTAAATGGTTCCTCTTTGATACAAGTATATAATACATAAATCATATAATAAGTAGGTAGGTATAATAAAGTGTATCTACATACACTTTTACGATACTACAGATTTTATTATTTTTTTATAAATTATTTGTATTATTATGTATTTACATACACAGCGTGAGAAGTTTATTTGCAGGAACATAATCTATAGGTACTAATGTTATAAAGAGGAAACATAGATAGATAGATAAATTCTTTATTGCAACACCAAAAACAAAAAATTACAATAAAAAGAAAAACATAAACAACTTAAATCTAGGTGGCACAATGGGCGGCCTTATCGCTTAAAGCGATCTCTTCCAGCCAACCTTTTTAGATTTGATTGATTTGAAAGATTTGTATTTTTGTGTGTGTGTATGTTTGTTATTTTAATAAACTCAAAACCTACTGCACCGATTTCAAAAATTATTTTACCATTAGATAGCTACATTCACCCTGAGTAACATCTATAGGCCACTTTTGATCCGGATGATAGTACTTTTTTGAATATCGGGATAAAAAGTAGCCTATGTTACTCCTCGATAATGTAACTTTCTTTTGGTGAAAGAAGTTTTGAAATCGGTCCAGTAGTTTTTGTGTTTATTCATTACAAACATAGACACACACACAAAAATACAAATCATTCCTCTTTTTAATATTAGTGTAGATTGCGAAATGTAATATTAATACCTACTTAAGTTATAAACAGTCAACCCTTGAGTGCCTATTTCAAACAATGTTTATACGACAGCCTTTATAATTTCAAAAGTTTTGACAACAAAATATGAAATATTAATGTTCATAACTAGCTCGAACCTATTGTGTAAACTTTACATCAGTTTAATTTAGTCTATGTTCAGATAAAGAAACTTTGTCGGCGTACTAAATACACCCTGACATGCATTTCTATGCAACATTAATATTAGGAAAATGCAACAAGATGACGTAGGACCACTGAGAACTAAAGCATGACTCATGAATATGTTGCTTTGAAAACGTTTCATGGAGCTGCCGTTGATTTTCACAGAGATGTATCACGTTTAAGTAATTGAATGTGTCTGACGCAGTAGTATATCATTATATGTTTCTCCCGAGCAAGATTGTTGAATTTGTGGTAATGTAACGAGGTGTCAAGGCACCTGTATATTCCGTATACGCAAATTAGAATAGGCACGAAATAGTTAAAAGACAGGCGCTGTCGTCGCGCGATCGATGAAGAGTTTTTGTATACGTAGGTCATAAAAAATAGGTTCAAAAATATTTATAAAAACTGACCATTTCTGTCTTCAACTTCTGTATCAACGGCTTATGCACAAACGGGCCACACATTCAATTGTTTCACTGTTTTGCTTTTTGGTACGGTCAACAAAAAAAAGAGTTAATTTCTTATACACTAAAGAGTATTCAACTAGTACACAACACCGTAGTAAAAATTATTCGAATAAATGACATTTTGATGCTATTTCTCTTGACCTAAACAAAAACCCATCGGTTGCTATCGCTGTTGTACGTATATAAGAACCTTAGTAGAGACCTCGCTTACTGAACCGTCGTGGATTCATGGAGGTAACTTTTGCCTATTTTGTAGGAATGAACCAAAGAATAGACAATAGTATGAGAGCCACGCCACGACTCCTCTATGAGATACTAGCTTTCTTAAGTAGATATATAATATGCAACAACAATGTAGCTCCAGTGATAAACGCGGTTCGGTTATCGCAGTGAATTATGTATGAGAATGAAAATATAAATCTAAAAATATTTAAAGAAACAAAGTAAGTAATAATATTTATAAGAACGTTGTTTGTTTGAATAAGTAGGTACTTACCTAATGCAATAAAATCTTTAATATTATTTCTCGATAAAAAAGTTTTCGTAAAGCTCTTTCGACTTGAATATAAACTCGATGATGGAATAATTTTGTAAGATTAAACAGACCTTTGGAAAATTGAAAATAAAACAATTTTTCGAGGAAATGTTACTAATATAAAAGTGAAAGTATGAGTGTGAAATATTTGACTTTTTATAGACAAGTTTCGCGTTAACACAAACATGATAGTCTGCATAAACTCGCACTAAAATAATAAAGAAATAATGAAATTGAAGATAAAAGATAGATAGATAGATAGATGTCATTTGAGATATGTTTAATAAGTTTCATAATAATAAATAAATATTGTATTGTATTGTATTGTTATTGCACTACGGGTACTGATATTCCCACGTAGTACACGTTCAGTGTATTGATTCTGGAGGACGCAGCTGAGACAATCCTCTAATCCGCTTTCTCTCCTCCATCTCAGTCAATCCTGAAGAAGAGCTCTCGAAACGTTTAGCATTGAAACAATGGTAAAAGTAATAAACAAAAAACTCGCCCACGAAGGGTTCCGTACCACTATCACAATTGGGTACGGAACCATAAAATGGTTTACAACAACTTTGATTCAAAGAAAATCTGAAACTTATAAGAAACTCTTTGGTCAGTGAAGGCAGACTAGTATATTTGACAGATAGGGCAGCCATTTTGAATTCCATGACCAACTCGATTTGACTCGACCAATCAGAAGCGACCTCACATCGTACTAGAATTCCCTTGTAGTTTTTGAAACACGTTTGTTGTATGGGAGCCCCTTTTAAATAATTGTTTTATTTTGTTTTTAGTATTTGTTGTTGTAGCGGCAACCGAAATACATCTTCTGTGAAAATTTCAACCTTCTAGCTATTACGGTTCATGAGATACAGCCTGGTGACAGACGGACAGACGGAAGGACGGAAGGACGGACGGACGGACGGACGGACGGACGGACGGGCGGACGGACGGACGGATGGACAGCGAAGTCTCAGTAATAGGGTCCCGTTTTTACCCTTTGGGTACGGAACCCTAAAAATGAGTTTAATTTCAATCCTACATCGCAAAACCTGAAGATAATCTATACCTAGGTACTTACAATTATGCATGTAGATTATTTATATGTATGTGCTACTGTGAAAAAACCGTCGATAGTGTAAAACATATCTATTCAAATAAAGCTAATAGAGTTCCACAGACGATCTCAAAATGGCAACAAATGACACGGTTTTAGCTAATGTAGCTCGACGTGCAACAATAAACATACATCTCTACTTTTATTTATTACAGGTGTTCAGTTGTCACTGTCGACGTTTTCGATTTCAGTAAACCATTAACCGTGCTATAATTCCTTCAAATGTTCCATCTGCAGGAATTACAGCCCACTGATTTATTTCTAACACCGCATTCAATAGGATCGAACGAAATTACCTATTCCCCAACATTCAAGGGTCGTGTAATAAATTGTTCAATAGGCAGGTTAATTAGACATTTCTCCAAATGATATAACGTAAATCGAAATGGTCCCTCGCGTAAATTGCTCGAAGAAACACTCCACTTGAAAACAAAATGAATTCTTAACAGAGTAAGGGCGATAGTAATCGTTGCGGTTTTGTTCAATAACTAACGGTGGGTAATGGTCAACTATTTTCATGGTTTGGTTTTTAAAGTTTTAAACCACTTTAATGATTGCGTTCTGCTCGCGGAGGGAACACAGCTTGGAATTTTACTGTAAAAAGAGTAAAGGTAAAATTAAACTAATTTTTCGGTTTTAATCGCGTGGTGTTTATTACTCTTAGCATTGTTTTAACGCTCAACGTTTCGAGACCTTTTTACAGGTCTCTTATATTCAGGATTGAGTTTAGTGTCAATCCAACATTGCGAAAACAGAAGAAAAATCTAAAAGTAAAGTTAGCTAATTAATCTTCTAATCTTTCTTCTTCTTCTAAATATAAAATTTCCATGTCACAATGTAAGTTACCGTACTCCTCCGAAACGGAGGAAATTTTAATTAAAAAAAAAAAGAAAAAAAAACGTTTGCCGGGTCAGCTAGTATAATATAATATCAAGTTTGTATTATTTTTAAACAAATTATTTCAATGAGCTTTCATGTTCATTCATTTATTGAGTAGAATCAAGAACATTCTTTCAATCACCAGTTACCCTATATTTTTATGTCAATAGACTGTTCACGCCGGCAATATTATACAGGGAAAAGAGTTTTTTTCTGTTTTACGATGAAACTTTAAACGGTAGTTTAAACATTATGAGAAGCCAAGCCCTCGGTGCCCAGTGTTCCCGAACGGTTACCGTCGCTTCGAATGCAAATGTGTTAAGTACATTTTACTATTTGCGTTCTAGCTAATTGCTTTTCCTTTCAGTACGGCCAAACAAACGACGGCGGTGTCTTTGTGATTGAGTATATGGACGCCGGACGGTGACTGTCGTTTAACTGTATCACGAAAAAGTTTGAGCGTGACGGTTGGACAAACATTCAAAACTTTTTAAGAGGATAGTCTCCATTCTCTTTCTCCATACAAACGTAGTTTACATTTTCCTCCCTGGATAAAGACATTAGAGCAAATATGTTTATGCCATAAAACTTATATCTGTCATGACTATGCATCTATCTTTTTAATTAGAAACTTAAAAAAAATAAAAAGGTATTGTCATGACAGATATAGGTTTTATGGCATAAACATATTTGCTCTAATGTCTTTATCCAGGGAGGAAAATTTAAACTACGTTTGTATGGAGAAAGAGAATGAAGACTATCCTCTTAAATGTGCCATCTGATACAAGGCATAATTAGAAGCGTCCTACTGTTACTTCTGCATGATTTCTAGTTCTGTATCGAGAAAAAAAGTAGTTCTTGTAATAAGCGGGTTTTTTTTCTATACCTCGCACCTTGCTCGTGCCCCATTCGATAGGTAGGTACTACCTATACCTTTCTGATAGTATTTTAAACCATCTTCATCACCGTTCAATGAACTTTTTTTAGTTTTCGCGATTCCGATTTGAAATTAAACTCATTTGGTTATTTTCGCGTTGCTTTTATTATTTACATATTTCCAGTGCCTTTTCGTTGCGACTAGACTGACCCTTGACTAGAAAGTCCTCTAAACGTCTGTCTGATTAGAACACAAAATGTATTTAATTTCATTCGTTGTATGTTTTTGTTCGGTCATAAGTGGCCTGCATCCATCGTGAACCCGCGGCCTTAACTAATTCAACCATCCCCCAAAAACGCCTTAACTAGCATCTGGAAATCTATGAGGGAGGCTTATGTCCAGCAGTGGACTTCTTACAGCTGAAATGATGATGATGTTTTTGTTTGCGGTATAATAATAAGTATGATGAAAAAACATTAAGCTCCTTTATTATTTTAATTCCAAACAACAAATTATAATATGATTTAACTGTTTACCTACAACAGTAATGTTTCATGATAAAACAAACATGATACTCGTCATAAGAGGAAGGTAGGCTTTCCATTTCCAACATATCTGAAATGACTTTCTCTTGACATCCAACAGAGAACAGACAAGTCAATATTTTATAAGACGCTACTCTCAAGTTAAATGGATACAATCAAAGTTGCGAAGCGAGGATGCCTCCCACTAAATTGTCTAATGTGTCTTTCAAACACAATTTGATATTTATGTGAGTAGTAGAACTATTTCGTAATGACAAAAGTTTTAAAGATATCATAGAATACTGTAGTATCTATACCCACATAATAACTTATATAAACTTTGTTGATGTTAGGACAATGAGTAGCTTAAATTTTATTACATACTCGTACCTACTTGATGCAAGCTAAAATTTATTCATTTTGCATAAACATAGTTCTTCCTGTGAGCTTCATCATAGATATGAGTGGTCATTTTTTGGTTTTTGTACCACAACCTGTATATATCTGGCATAGAATAGGCTTACCCTATCTTTTTCCGTGAGTGTCGTAAAAGGCGACTAAGAGATTTGAGAGAGACTAGCAAACCTTAGGTATATTGTCTCCGAGCGGTGGCAGATAAATTGTTTGGTCAATAAAAAATATTTCCAAATGTATTGGCAGAAGGTATTGTCAATGATGGATGACTTACCATTTAAACGCCATCCCCAAATATAAAAAAAACAATTTATGGTTTAGCGGACTTCGATCGAGCTCCCGAGGGAGATGCAACCGAGAACATCGCTCGGATGAGAAGAAGGAGAACTAATGACTACAACCAATATACTCGTAGTTTTCATCCAGCAATTTCTAACTCTGCTAAATAACAAAAACGAGCTAATTTTCTCTTCAATTTAGCGAGAAATGTCAAATTTAATATTTCCATCGCTAACTTTAGACATGCACCAGCAAGTTGCACTACTTTGAAACCGCGGTGAGTTTGTGTTTGAAACATACTTTACCTACCTACCATAGCAAATATCGCTTTGCCAAGATAATCTATTTATTACTTAAACATAACTTTTTTAAATATTGATATTATGGTAGGTATCTATAAGATGTTGTTAGATTAGCTAATTACGTAATAAAAACTTAAGACAGAAGGTCCCTAATGTAGGGACTGAATAAAATAACCGACTTGTAATTAGGAACATGGATCTCACAACTTTTTACGGTAGAAGAACTGAATTGCGAGACTTGTGTTTTTTACAAGCATGTTTTTGATGGTATTAACTATGTTTTGAAGTGTGTTTAAAAATATATTTTATTAGTTATCGATAAAAGCCAGTGGACCATAAATCGGTTGTTTTATGTTCCTTAATGCCTTCAAGGGATGTTGTGAACTCTCGTTTATAACTTTCAATGTGTTTGCTAACCACTATCAACGGCTATAACAACAGGCTTTAAACAATGTAGCACTATTGTAGCGTATCTGCAATATACAGTGCTAGTTTTTATTAATAGGTAGTAAAAACTTTTACTAAACTAGTATGTAATGTAAGTGGTCCGCTTCAAATCTTCGAGTTAAATTTGAACCACTTCCTCTGAACTCAGAATTCTGAAATTTTGCATACATTTTTACTTCTTTAGTGGTCTTTGTGATGTCAAAAACACAAGGAAATGCAGTCCCTTATTTCATCTCGATACGAAAAGCACTTGTGGCGCAAGCGGTTAGACGCTTTACAACGGATGTATAACGGTTGCAGGTTCAAATCCTGTCGGGTGCAATATTTGGGAAAGCGTTTTTTCAATAACTGAATTCTCGAAGTGTGAGAAACACTTTGATGATAAATTCAATGTTGGTACTTCTTCAGGTCTGATGACAATGCATTTTTATGATAACTATATAACAGTATTACACTCATTGAACACATTGGGTGAACAATGAACAACAACGTGGAAGCAGTGCGAGAGTATCTCGCTCTCTCTCTTACTCATGGGGTGGGTAGGTTTTATGGACGGTCGCAGTGCTGCGCATTCGATATTGCAACATGCTCACCGCTCTAACCTTACTATAAGATTTATGACCGGTGGACAAAGAAAAAAAATCTTTACATTATTCAGATGGTCCGAAAGCTGGCTGTACGCTCTCTTCAGCAGCATGCACCTGTGCCGCCTGTCTGTAATATATTGCACTAATAATATTGCACGACGTTACACACAGCGCAATCTAGCCCCAAACTAAGCACTAGGCTTGTACTATGGGTACTAGACAACGGATATACTAAATATTATACTTTTTTTTTTTTTTTTTTTTTGTAAATACATACATATCACACATAGAAAACACTGAATATCCCATGTCTTCGGACCGTGGTGAGTCCTAGGACATGTTGGTTTCCTCACGATGTTTTTCCTTCACCGAGAGCGATGTTATTAGCGCACATACCTTTTTCTTAAAGAAAAAGACATTGGTGCGCGGTCGGCCTGGATTCGAACCCACGACTCTCGGAATGAAAGCCGGGGTATCTACCCCTAGACCAACACCGTAATGGCAGCTTGGAATTCGACATTTCACTACAATTTTTCTTTTTTAAGGATTCTTTTATGTAGGTATAATATGATTTATGGCGAGCCCTTAAGGAAATTTCGGAACGTGTCTTCCTTTTCTTAACCAACACCAAAATTGCAGTTCTAATGAGAACTAAGGAGTCATATAATCTGTATTTTTTATTAACTTTGTTTGCAACTAACCAACTAATAAACAAGCGATACGAATTTATGTCTCGTCAAGATCGCAATTTTTGAGAGATTTGACATTATTTATTAATAATGTCTACCTACAAATTAAGTATATACCTAATGTTTGTTTTACCTTGACGTAAAAGCTAATAAATGGAACGCAATGAAACTCCGTTTATAACTGGAGATTTAGATCAACCTCTAAGCTTCTAGTTAATGCCATATTCCCGGGATCAAGAATAACGCGGGCGAGACTGTAGGACGTAGCTATAGTAATTCTACTAATATTTCCAGAAACTGATATCTACCTATACTTGGTTTAATTAATACTTACCTACTCGGACTGTCAAAGGTTTATGTTCATAGTTGACTATAGGTCTACTTTACGATTGTTGACCCTCGGCCAGCTTGTTTAAACGACAGTAAGATTAAACATAAAGATCTGATTAAATTATTTCAATAAAGTTGTTTACAACAGCTTCGGGTCTGACGTCTGATGTCGTATAAATTCTAGTTGAACTATAGTTTTAAGGAAACATCGTAATATTGCGGCTAAGTTATCCTTGCTCTGCGATTGCTATAATAAATAAATAAATTGTGTCAACAACACACAGCGCCATCTAGCCCCGTGGTAAGCGACTAAGCTTGTGTTACGGTGACTAGACAACGGATATAATACTTATATCTTAATATAGTATGCTGTCTAACGGCTAGTTAGGCTCAACACGATATCTTGTGATAAGCCATGCTGTACCCCTACCATGAGTTGGTACGTAAATACGTACACTGTAACGTCTACAGTTTGACCTTGTGCCTGAGCGTCCGCACCGTTTTTTCCTTGCCGCACCACGCACCGGTCGCTACAATCGGCCGCGCGAGCCAATATTTAGCATTACGGACATACCCAAACTGGTTACATTACAGTTTACGTGTTTACGTGTGAATTCATGGTAGGGATACTGGAAGGGGGCGTCGCCGTCGTCGCTTCGCTACATCTCATTGTGACTGTTGCCTATTCTGTAGTTCTGTCAAAGAAATTCACAACGCAACTTATCACTACACTTCACTCCTTACGTGGCTATTCTATAAGAAAAACTATACATCGCTGTAGACTCGAGTCAGCTTTTCTAAAACTATGTTGAAACCCTGCCTTCTTGCAAAGCTATTTGCTACATCACACCAATGACGAAGCCAACAGCTTTCGTTCATTAAAGGCTTGCAACAAAGCCTATAGAGTCGTTCGCTCGATTCGTTCGGCTCAAATAACTCCTTCAATTCAACATATATACCAGACGAGTTTATTAAACGTTATATAGCCTGTGAATCAATTAATAAAATAGGTACAAAACTATAGGTCTTCATTAGAAAAAAAGGCATAAAACAAGATCTTAGTGGGAGGTTCCGGCCACGGTCTCTTTTAAGGTACGAGTTATGCAACGGGCGTAAGAGGCGGCAGCGGACGACGACGTGTCGCGGCGACACTACTGGTTTCTATGTATTTCTATGAAACTCCCTGTGTAGTCAGTAGTCAGCGACACGAAGCTAGCGACGCGTCGTCGAGCGAGCGTAGCGAATTTCATAGAAATACATAGATACCAGGACACGTCGTCCGCTGCCGCCTCGTGTCGCCCGTTGCCAACTCGTACCTTTAAATTAAAAAAAAATGACTTGCCGCGTATTATATTATTAGGTTGTATGTATACCCAGCATTAGGAAGATGAAACGACGTCTATTATTAAATTATTTAAACATAATCTGTTAATCAAATTGAAATTAAATAATCCTCAGATTATGCGAAGATACTGTGGTTGGAATCATTAAAAATGGCCGTAACAAAAGATACCAAGCCGGCTCGTAATTAAGGATTTGCTAATTAAATTCTCATCATTAAAATTCATAAACAATGGTTATCAACTTTTTTATTTTACACTTAACAGGGAGCTGTTTCATAAATAATTTAATTATTTTTGCGCCGTTTTTAGTGCAGGCTCGATATTAGTTGAAAATTTAAATTTGAAAGCTGGGCTTTTCTAAGAAAGCCCAGTACAGCCTTGAGCACTTAAAAAAATATATAATTTAAATTTGTTCCACGTTTAGTTGGTTAACTACTTTCATTCGGGCCAATCAATAGAGATGACAGTTCATACATTTAACTACGAGAGTTGGAAATCACTAAACTTTATGTCTTTACGCCCCAGCGCCCCCCAGGAGGGTCTCTGCGCCCCCCCTGGGGGGCGCAGAGACCTTTCCAGGGGGGCGCGGGCTACCTGTATAGAAAAACCTGTGATCGCTGAGTGAATGCATTCCACACTGCTCGATATGACCGATGAAAATATTTGAAATTGACGCCTGTCTAGAACCTTTGGTTCTACTTACCAAATACCCTTTGTAAAACTACAATGAGCAATAAGAATACTTATTTTGTTATTAAATCATTTTTTATTCAGACCTGATAATCTGGACTCGGGGAAGGGGGGGGCGCGGATTTTTTTTTATGGTCGAAAGGGGGCGCGTCTCAAATAAGTTAGGGAACCCCTGTTCTAAGGCATCAAATTTGACCTATCCATTGCTATCACAGATAACAACCGGGACCAACTGCTTAACGTGCCTACTTACTAACGTAGTAGCTGTCTACAGAAAACCTTGTATCCCCGGCATAGAATAGGGCTACCTACCTCAATGCTACCTACCCCATTTCTTACCTAAAGACGACTAAGGGATCTCTGAGACACTAACCTGGAGTTCTACCCGTGCGGTGGCGGTTAAACTACTTGGTCCCAAGGAGGGTGTGTCTCAGGCGGGTGACATCAACCCTCCGATATTTGCAGTAGATATGGTACATGAAGACATCTACCTACCGTGCCGATCCCAAATAATTTGGGTTGAGGGCAGGAAGAGTATTGTCTGCAGAAAAATCCAAATTCGGACTTACTCTGGCTTACAAATGACAAAAAATAAAACACTGAACAAAACTAAAACTAACAAAATTATTGCTATTTTCCGAAATTGATGAAATTCTCTGGCTTCTATTCAGGCGAAAGAACTCCAATTTAATTTAAAATGGTAACAAAAGTTTTGGGGATCCGATTCGATTTTAATAACTTTTACCTTACAATAATTGGATTCTACCATTCTACCCCTAGCACTTCCATTAAATGTGTCTTTAACAACTGTTTTGATTACTTTTATATCTTATACAAACAAACATTCGCCGTTACCGCAGGGTAACAGTGAATTTTGGAATAGGAAATCCTGTAGGTATTTCTTTATGATGTTTTTTTATGACATTTTAACCTTGGAGTGTTCAAGTGAATAGGCCTCTAAGCAAGCACGCTACATCGTTGACCTCATTGTCACTTTCTATCAGGTGAATCAAGTAAGCTTGGTGTGAAAAAAAATCTATCACTAAGAACCGTGTAGCCCTAGCCTATAATAGGGTTAGTCCATCTTTTTCCGTGGGTATCATAAAGATGATTAAGGGGACTGGAGGAGACAAGCAATCCTTGAGTTCTCCTTGCTTGGTACCAGGGTACCAGGTAGGGTTGGTGGTTTTGCCGACCCAAATTATTTGAAATTTTACCGAGAGGGATGCAACCGGGAACATCGCTCAGATGAGAGGAAGTAAGAATTCTAAAATTGTTCGTTTAATAACATTTCACTTGATCGTTTGGAGTCGTCAGCAATTTAGTATGTTTTCGGAACGCGGCCTCCAATGAGAAGAAGACACAAGAAACGTATGGGACTTTCGGCGGGAAAGCGGAGACACCATGTCGTGCTCCAATGTTATTTTCGTTAAACTATGTTGTAAACTCGGTAAAATTGTGTAATTTTGGTGGAATCTTATTCAATTTAGTTCCGTGAATGTGCACAAGTGTAGTGAAAACAAAATTGAGTGTTAAACATGGACTTTCCGTCGTTCGCGCCGAAGGTCCTTGAAGGTTATAGTAAAGTTGCCACCGCTTTACCATAACTTGAAACTATAGGCCCGATCGGGCTAATTTCATGCAAAATACTTGATACTGGCAAGATGTACAAGATGTACGACGCCAAAACTATAATAAGAAGAAACTTGAAATATTCTAAAACTTGACCCTGGCTGTTCCAAATTGGCCATATCGGTCTCAGACCGAAATAAATTAATTAATTAAGAAACGTATGGTTTTTTTTTGCTGTGATCTTAGGAATCACATTGTCGCATGGAGTACGGAGTCTATAAACTAAAGGAAACTTCCAGTCAACCTCTTTGAAGCATAATTCCCTTTCTGTTTATCTAGGTATGTCTTCCATAGAGCCTTCTTCTGATAAAATTACTTTTGATAAATCTACTTTTCCAAGAATATTTTGTTGTTTGTTTGTAAAAATTTGATACAATTTGATATCTAGCATAAATATTATTAATTGTATCAGATCTGTAAGAAATGATTCTACTGTGAAACGATCCCTGCAATGTAAATGAACCGAAACGAATGTACTACCACATAAAAGCAAATGGTTGGCGAGATTGCACTTGCTGCATGTTTTATAGTGGGTAATTTAACATATAGTTAGGTACGAATAAAAATATATCTACTTCGTCTAGAGAAAGCTTTGCTTGGCTTTGCCATTAAAATATGTAATATTGGTATACAGGGTGAACCATTTAAATGGGCCTTCAGGGGGATATCCTAAACTATAAAAGATAGCGAAAAATGCTGAAAGGAGTCGCGTCCCCGATTTTGATAAAAACTAAATTGGCATTTTTAGATTTTTGAAAAATTCATTACCCTAGCCAGGAATCGAGCCTTGTCTTTTGTAAAAAAATAAACATCCTATATTATTATACCGATCGATAGTGTTGCTGATAAAGATCAAATCCTGGAAACAAACATAGGGTGGTAAATCGAGAGAAATGGCTATTTTTGAATAAAAATATGGAACACTCAAGTATTTGGTACAAGTACTCGAGCGTTCCCCGTACCTATTACCACGACCTACTCGATTTGAACGACTGCACTAGCATTTATCACCATTACAGATCATGTTCTGATTTTAAAATTTTCGTCCACAGTTCAAAGCATAAACTTTGATACTTGTTAAAAGTAGTGATGGGTATAATTAGATTAGTTTTTGGTGTAAATAAATATTTTAATAAAAAATAGGCATTTGTTTTGATTTACTATATTATGTTTGTTTTAGGATTTGATCTTTATCAGCAACACAATCGATCGGTACAATAATATAGGATGTTTTTTTTTTGCAAAAAGACAAGGTTCGATTCCTGGCTAGGGTAATGAATTTTTCAAAAATCTAATAATGCCATTTTAGTTTTTGTCAAAATCGAGGACGCAACTCCTTTCAGCATTTTTCGCTATCTTCTATAATTTAGGATATCCCCTGAAGGCCCATTTAAATAGTTCACCCTGTATACCTACTAGACTAGCTGTATCCTGCGGTATCGATTATCCGCATAAGTTCCAATCCCGTAGAATAAACAAATGAAATTTGGTGTTCTTCTTCTTTTGATGTGTCCCACCTAATGAAGCTGGTTTACATTGGGTTAGTAACAGAAGTCAGTGTATGTCATACAATTTGGCCAAGTCAGTGACTGACTATGAAAATTCTAAGGCACTGACTTCTGTGACTGACCTATTATAAATCAGCATTTAGAGTTTTGAAGTCCATCTGAGACCTCTGCTTTGACCTACCCTACGACTGCTATGCTGCTCTCAATGCTATCATAAATAACAACCGGCACTAACTGCTTAACGTGCCATCCGAACGTTGTACCGTCGTACCCGACGAATGGTATCCCGCGGTTTCCCTCCCCCCCCCCCTCCCCCCTCCCCTCAAGTGTCGATCCCGTGGGGATTCCGAAAACCTCTTACTTATCGGATACCTACTTAAAGAACACACTCTCCAAAGCATTTTATAGACATAGATTCTATATTATAGAAGATAGGGTTTTGCAGAATTCAGGAAAGCATTTATACTGTAGGAAAAACTTTGAAAATAAAATCGAGCTTCTATTTAATTATCAATAAGCAATAATATTTATACAGATTATATGTATATAGATAGGTAGGTATACAAAAACACGATCTTTTCTCCGCAAACAATAAAAAGAAACAAACAAAACAACTGTTTGCATTTATTTGGCTCAGAATGCAATAGGGAAACATTATCTGATTGGTTGGCACTATAAAAATAAATAGAAAACATCTATGAAAAGTGTATATGGACCGCTCCAATGGGTCTTTTATGTGATTTCCGTGGAAATTGCCTCAATAGCCGACTTTGATTGCATTAGCCTTCCGCGAGCCACTTGGAGAAGAAGCTAAGTGAATGTTCTTTAAGCACAATCCGACTTTTATAGCCACTACAGTTATTGAGCAAATGGAAGATTCTTAATTGTAGTTCAGATATTGGAATGTTACCATTTGTACTTCATTATAAAGAGTTGTTTTGGTTTTGAGACATTACCATGTCTATCTATACTATCCATACACATAAAATTCTATGTCCTGACTGACCTATCATATCATATATCAAAGCAGAGCCCAAACCTGAAACATGAAATGTTTACAGTGTGTTCTTTGGTGGTGGTGGGTATCCACTAAGAATGGGTTTTTGCAAAATTCCGTGGTACAGTCGACGAAAAGTTTTTATATTATAGACTGTAGATATTTAATTTAAACTAAGAACTCTGTCTTAGAAAACCACATTTTCAACATGGCTGTACCTACCTAATCGTATTGCTTTATCCACGTTAAGTACCCACGTAATAGCCTCTTGTTTTTTTTTAGTGCTAGGCACTGAAAAGAAAGTACGTACGCTGGAATTGCTATACCATACAAAATGACATTAGATCTCTGTGCCGATTCGATTTGCGCCATGTTGCGCTGTTGTCACGCCTTTTCTATTGAAAGTGATGGTGACCATCCATGGAACTAATAGTTCCGGAGACGGTCATCATCACTTTCAATAGAAAACGCGCGACAACAGCGCAACATGGCGCAGATCAAATTGGAACAAAATTCAGTGCGAGACCTCCTGTCCAAATAATGCAGGCCAGTTTTCATATTGAAAACTGTTATTTATTTGAAATTGATATTTTCATCGCTTTGTCGTTCACGTAAGACAACGGGTTAAAGTTTAACAAGTAAATGAAATCGATACACCCAATAAATACCTATAGGTATACGTAAGTGGTATATCAATGACATATTGACACTCGAAACCTGTGATTGATCGATCACCTAATAACAGGGTTTATTGAAGTTGTTCAATACCTCGAAGGGAACCATATTATATCTAAGTATGTGTAGAAATTACAATATCTTTTTAATATCCTTGGATATCGACGTCATATACCTACGATGTTATGGTAATTGGGCTGTTAAAGTTTATTAACAATTTAATTGATAAAATATTGCAGGAAGTTCCAATCTTACTCTAAACTTGTAGGCTAACTTACTTTAAACCTACTTAAGTATTTATTTCATAATTTAAACAAGAACTCTTACCTAACTTAATAAATATGAACAAGAAAATAAAATAATTAAAACAATAAATATAAAAATCTCTAAACAAAGCAACTAGGGTTGTACTGTGGATACTAGACAACGAGTCAACTAGCGATTATGTATGACGCTTCTTATAATAAATCCCCAGTGAAATTGTTACCCTTATTTTATCCATTTAATATCACCTGTAGGTTCCTACTATTACGTATTTAAACTATCTATATCCCGCGGTTTTACCCGCATAAATCCTGATCTCGTGGGAGTTTTCAACAATCCTTTCTTATGCGATGCTTGCAGTTTAGGCTATAGGTATGTTGATCAGTCTGTCAGTCAGAACAAAGCATTTATAGACTTAGAATCATGTTATTTCCTTATTTAATCAAATTGAATCACGTAACATGTTATAATACGATTTATTTTTCAATTAAATCTGTATAAAAACGGCTCCTGAATCGGCCTGGAATTCCAATATAACAGAGGCTACCAACCGCATTACAATTTACATCGTTTATTTGAAAGGTAAAACATTGACTTCCATGTAATTCGATGTTTTCAATATCACTGCAATAATACGGGACTCATTAAGCATATCGTTTGAACAAATAGATGAGGTTTTCATTTAACTCCATTTCCCCTCATCGATCACTGTTAGCGTAACAAATGAATGAAGCAACGAATCATTAACTTCTCACTTCATTGAAATGTTATTTTAGTCTCGATTGCTTACTAGATTTATATTTATCAGCAGATTACATTTTTTGCTAAATCTCTTATAGTTTGTTTGCACAGTGTGCACTAGCATGCGAGCTTCTGCCTAGCCAGTAGGCAGCTTCTCGTACGCCAGATGATCGGCTTGCCATAGCTGTCACATGCGAGTTACGTACTCTCGTGCAGCTGCTCGGCAGGCTGACTCGTACTGATATATTGTAAGTTCACGACGTCGTCGGGAATTTTCGTTGCAGGATGACCACGGCTTCCAATAAGGACTCACAATAAAAACACCTTTTACTTGAAAACACCAATTTATTCACGGAACATGGACAAAGTTACGTCACAAGAGGCAACGTGCAACTAGAGCTAATTATTTAAATGTAGGTTTTATATGAAAATATTATGCGTCGTTGCATTTATTTAACTAGGACATAACAGTACGCAACTCGCATTGTGTAAACGTGGTATAAGCAGTATAAGGATTCTTTAAAACTATGAATCTGAGTGTCGAAGCACTTTTTGACACTAATATCAAATTGAATCTCTCCCTACTCGCGGAGATGGATATCGGGAAATGCTAACAATTGTTTCCGGCAACAATGGGCGTTCGAGCAATTGGTCTAGAGTTATGTCTATTGCTTTTTCGTCGAATGACGGAAAAATCTGCGCGCGCTTTATTAGTTTTCATGGTCTGTCAGTAACGTAATTCGACGAGATTCTCGCTTTATTTACTTTGTTATATATGCTCACATCACAATGTTTGCTTATAACTTCATTTTAAAGATTTTACGCAACAGAAATTTGAATTTGATTTAGATTTTTTCTTAATTCTGAGTTAAAAGACGTTCGAAATGAACCCAATATTTTTGAACTAACAGTATTTTATTATATTCACAAGTTACAATATATTTACAAAAATGTTTCATACAGCCATAAAAATAAAGACACATTTGTTAAGAATCATACTTATAAGTTTTGAATCTGAGAAAAGGATAATATACCCGTATCTGTGCCCTGGAGCACGATGCAGAAAATAAGCAGGTCATTGTGTAGCTCATGTATACGCTACTGTAGTAAGTTACTCAAAGATTTACGTGAGATTTCCATTGACACGTTTATGAATTAATACACATCAATTTGTGCAGGATGGCGAACTATGAATACGTATTTTCAAATAATATTAATTGAGTAATAACAAAATGGTACAGTTTCAGAAATCAATCAGCTAAATTCATTGACATTCGAACAGTCAGATTATGTGTCGAGCACAGAGTGCCAGCATTAAACGTTCCAAAATATTGTAACTGTAGTCAAATCATATAAATAAAATAGACCCTATAGCAATAAAGCTAATAAAGGATGATTTATTAGTTCCACAACTAAAGTCAAACTATTTGTTCCAGGGGAGAGGATGGAAAATGCGAGAGAAGCTGAACAATGACAGCATGTCCCCGCCGCGAGCGATGACCCTGCAGGGCGCCGGGGGTCACGCGGTTCCCGCAGCGGCGGGGTCCGCCCTCTGCGCGCCACCCAACACATCGACACTCTATTCTTTACAAAAATTCACGCTTATTAGGCTATTTTTACAATATCTAGTAATATGGAACGCTTACGCGTCACTACCGAGATCGCGCGCGAACTCATTTTTTTCAAAGCGTCCCCTAGTCAAATTAAAAGCTGTATATAATGTTATTAGTCGAACTAGAACAATGTGTTGTGATGTTAATTCGTTATTAGTGAAGACAGTAGTGCAATTATTCGTTGTTGCCAAGAGTGGGAGTCGTGTTGTGATGGGTAGGCGTGCGCGGGCGCTGCTGTTGCTGTGGCTGAGCGGGTGCGGCTACAGCGAGGGGAGGAGAGATAACGACTTGCACATCGGGGGTATCTTCCCGATGGAGGGTGAAGGGGGCTGGCAAGGAGGGCAGGCCTGCATGCCGGCGGCGGAGCTCGCCCTCGCTGATGTCAATAACAGGACTGATTTGTTATCAGGATTCAAATTGATGCTACACAGTAATGATAGTAAGGTGAGTCGGTTTTAATTGGTTAAAATAATTGTGCCCTGCTGTTTGAGGCCGGGATTTAGTCCTTAGTCCAATTTAAGGGTCCCTTAGTACTAAAATACACAAAATTGGAGTCACAAGTTTGGCTTGAAATAGAGATAACGTGGAAATGGAATTCTACCAATTTGTACCTACCTACACATCTAAACAATTTCAAGCAAGAAATTGTTAATGTACGCTATTAAGAAGTTAGTTAGAGACTTCTGTAGTAAATTAACTTAATGCTCACACGCTTAGACCCATAACCACACCTAAGCCTAAAAGTTTAAACTTCCCAAAAATAATTCACTTAGCTAGTTACGGTACGGTAATTATGATTTCAATTAAGATAATGCTGACGACGTGTCTTTGCTCTCTTGAGTGACGAGTACTAACCTTATCCATTAAGCAGAAACCATCGCAACTGACCCCTGGTAATTAACAAAAAGGGGCTGGTAGAAGCCAAACGTTGGATCAGTGATGTGATGTCAGTGATGTCATAAAAACAAACAAGTTTTAGATACGCCTTCTACGATTTTTTAAAGCTACAAAAAGTTCGGGCCATCAATTAAATAAAACTTGACTTAGAAAGAGGATTGAAATGTACTTCTACACTAATATTATAAAGAGGAAAGATTTGTATGTTTGTGTGTATGTATGTTTGTAATGAAAACTCAAAAACTACTGGACCGAATTCTTTCACCATTAGATAGCTACATTAACCCTGAGTAACATAGGCTTCTTTTGATCCCGATATTCCCACAGGATCGGGACCTACGCGGGTGGAACCGCGGGACGTAGCTAGTACTTTATATAGATAACTAACTGCATCCCGCGGGTTTACCCACGTAGGTTCCGATCCCGTGGGAATATTGGGATCAAAAGTAGCCTATGCGTCTTCTCAATAATGTAGCTTTCTATTAGTGAAAGAATTTTTGAAATCGGTCAATTAGTATCGAAGCCTATTCGGTACAAAGAAACAAATAAATCGTTCCTCTTTATAATATTAGTATAGATAGATTGACAAAATGTTACAGTTTTTGTCGGAACAAGGCATTTCTATTGAAACCTATCATAGAATAAGGCTATAATTTTGCAACCGAGAGGGTAAAGCTTCAACCTGCCTTCTGGCTGCCCGATGTTCAATTCAATTAACGCGAATTTCGAAATGGAAGGATATTTTATTGCCTCAAATATCCGGACATGACCATTTCCCACTTTATGGATTTGTCAAGGAAAGTAAACTGATGATTCTTGTGATTTTATTAGAGTTATTGTGATATTGACATAACTCAGGAAGGTCGAGTGATTTCTGAGGAATAGATTTTGCTGACAAAATCGATTTTCAACCGCCTAAGAGAAATGAAATGTTAAAGTCATTTTTCTTTGACGATCGGAACGTGTTTACTAAACATAATAATACATTTTTAATATCTAGAGTGAGAAAAATGCGATATAGTAAAAAAGATTCGATAAAGATTTTATGATACCTACATCTTTGTTTGGCGTTCAGTTTGCTTTTGATATCATAAAAACTTCCATATTTCCAGATGTTTAAACTTTTAAATAAGTATATAGGTACCTATCTAATTTGTGTTATTAAAATTTCAAAATCTCTCTTATTACATTCCATTCCAAGGCCGAATAGAAAATAATTCAGTTAGACATCAACCACAAATGCCCGTCAAATAAGTTTGGTTAACCTGATTGTGGTGAATATTAAAATAACGTGGAAGTGTTAATAAACCTTAACTGTGAGGTGAGGGTTCTTCAATGGTTAAGTCCTTGGGGCTATTATAGGATATTAATGTTTAAATTGCGTTTTCGTCGACAGTGCGAGCCGGGGCTGGGCGCGAGTGTGATGTACAACCTCTTGTACAATCCTCCGCAAAAGTTGTTGCTGCTAGCTGGCTGCTCTACCGTCTGTACGACTGTTGCTGAAGCCGCGAAAATGTGGAACCTTATGGTGGTAAGTATCAATAAAAATATGTTTTCATTGTGTTAAAGACTCTTAAGCCGAATGACCAACACCAACTAAACTTAGTTTAGCTTACCTCTCCAGTTTTTTAATAAGTATAGCTGGCACAGTTTGCGGTAAACGCAATGTATAAAAAACTCGGCTGGATTATATCGCGCGCTTAGCTAAACTAACTTAGTCTGATCGGCGATGGACGTTCGATTTTACTGTTTTGAAATATTTTTATTCCCGATAATCAGGTCCTAACTTGATACTTAACATAACTTGATACTGAGTAAGTAAGCAGACTTATTGCATATAGATGAAAAGCCCTACTTCCTTTCATCGAGGAGCGTAGAGCGCACACCGGTGCAATATGGGCTTTTATGTACGTTTGACGAATGCTATTAGAGCTCGTCGTAGGAGTAGGGTACTGGTGAGAATCTTAGAATTGCAAAAAGAAAACTCATATGGGTGGGCCTGAGAATGGCTGACCTAAATCAGAATGAGAACAAGGTCAAGACAAAGATCTTAGTGCAATGAAATGCTTGAATACGAATGCAAATAGTACATTGCTTAACTAGAAAAATGTACGTTTACTTTACAACGTACCTATTCAGTGATTGTAGGTATGTAGAATTTTTAAAAACTCGTATTAATAAGAGTGTAGCAACAACAAAATTACATTACAACCCTAAATATTATAGACTCACTAGCAGCGTCCCGCGGTTTCACCCGCGTAAGTCCTGATCCTGCAGGATTCTCCAAAAGACCTTTCTTAGTTAATCCCTACACACCACAAAGAGCACCCTTTCCAAATTTCATACCTCTAGAATTTTGTACCTATGTAGAGATTACTTCTTAGACTGAACATCTGTTTTGTTAATTTACCAATAATATTTTTAATTGGAAATTGTCTTACTGTTATCTAAATTGTAATCTTCTTATACAAAACAAAATGGCGCAATAAATTTATAAAACGGTGAAGGATTTCCATATTAATTGAATCGATAAAACTTCGTACTGAATCAATAACATAAGTCCAAATGGAATTTTGAGTAATTACTTCTCTCCAATTACGTTTCAGCTCCCACCTAATGGCTTTATTTATACTCCATTAACAGTTTGTAAAACACAGCCGAAGGGAGTGACGAGACTCATTACGACAGAGCTTGTAAACCTGTGTTTCGATGAGCCCCAATTTTCATAAACGGACCGGCTCGCCGGATTCGCTCAAACGTCATTATCTGGTGAAATAGCGTTTGTACGTTCACTGACCTTCGATTTGATTAATCTGGTAACATTTTTAAAAAGGGACGAAAAACTCGTAGGGATTAAAGCGGAAATCATTTGTTACATTTATATATTTACCTACTTATATTGAATCGTCTGCATAATTATCTAGGTAGGTATATATATAAAATTCAATGTCCTGACCGACCTGTGTATATCAACGCAGAGCCCAAACCGCTGCTTCTAGAGACATGAAATTTGGGGAGTGTGTTATTTGTTGTGTGTATGGATCTAACTAAGTAAGGGATTTTAGAAAAAATCCGCGGAATCATGACAAACGCGGGTGAGCCCGTGGATCTCTGCTAGTTAGCTATGTTCCTACGAATTTGTTAATGATCCTAGGTACGTTTTACTGACTTGAAATGAAGCCATTATTATTTATTTATTTTCTGTTGACTGACTTTCGAAGTTCAAAACGATAAAACGAATTGTTAACCAAACGATTAGTGGCACTCAATCAGCTTTATGGATAAGCTTTTCTTCGGACACGGAACGGAAATTTGTAAATAAATATTTAGACGTTTCCTTCGCAGAAAATGGATTGATAAGATAGGTACCTATCTACCTCTTCCATTATTGAATTATTTAGCAATCATTTGTAAGATTCCTTTTGGAATCATCATTTTATTGCAAATTAAAGAGAACTTGTATCCAAGACTTAGCTGTATGTAGTATACGAAACAAACATGGTTCGTTTAAATATTCACTAGTAATAATGGAGGAGACGATAAGACATGATGTCTGTACTGACCTCACATAGTAGAATAAGGGCAGAAAGAAGAAAAATGATATTTAAAACGGGAGCTAAAATAAACGTAGTTAGTTATTGCGCTCCACAAAGAGTGAATTGGTGTAGGTACTCTTGGCAAATTTTTAACATTTAAATATTATCTCAGAACCTAAAAGTCTCCTGGGCACGTAATTCTTTTACGTGGCTTTAGGGCTTTCCTATGACCTTCTCTCTATAAAAAAATGAAGATACCTAGCTAGATAGATAAAAACTAGTATATTGCACCAAAAATTTTCAAAACACATTACAAAAACAAAAACTTACACCTATAAGTATAAGAAAGGTACCTACAATGGGCAGCCTTATTGCTAATAGCGATCTCTTCTAGGCAACCTTGAAGCCGAAACTCTGCATAATGTTCATATGTTCAGTCCAACCTCTATTTTTGCCGATCTTCTTTGACTAACACAAAGTCACCTTGATCGGGAGGTTAAATCCGACTATGTTGAAGACTAGTAAAATAAAAACAGGACACTTTAAACGTCTTAGATACATGTAGAGAAATGTCACATGGTTTGGCACGTATCCAACCCGATGTCTTGTTCACTGTAACATGGAAAATGCGTGTATTAACCCCACCCTTGATGTATCAATCTGGTTCAGTTTTATAGGTGAAATTAAAACTTTGTTATTCTGCTGAACTTAAAGAATAACTTATCAACGCACAAAGTTTAACCGTCATATGAGAATATATAAAGTTACGTAATAAAATGGAGGATAGGTACTAAGTTATTTGATGACATTTTAAAACCACTTGAAGATAGACCTTTTAAAAGCTTGATGGTAAGCTGTTATTCTCAGTTGTTAGGTCTGATATTGCTATCAGACCTAACAACTGAATTAAGTCCGATTTGAACAATCTGAAACCGCGATAAACATCGAGTTCTTACTTTGGGGTCCAACTCGGGAACCGTGAGTTTAAATCTTGTATGAAGTGTTCCACGCGTATAAAAATCCTTGGGTGGCGATAAATGAAGAATAAGGTTATTCTCTTGGTTTTGGTCGCAGCCTGAGGCCGCAAATTTAGAACGGCAGGCGTCGCGGGCGCGAGTGCCATGAATCGTTTCAACGTGCATTGCAGCGTGCAGCGTCACATTTAGCGTGCACACAATTAGTTTTCCCATTCAGCGTGCACAACTTGCTAAAGAGGGCGTACGAGCGTAGGAACATATTAAATTATAAATTTTCACGGAGTAGTGACGAGGAGTCTGTGTTCTAGGTATATGTGCACTTTAACATTGAATTACGATTCTCAAGATTCTTACTTTAAGCAGGTAGGTTATACACTTTTTAAACTTACACGATGTTCGTCAATTATTTTTATTAGACACGGGTCTAGATCGCGATACATTAAGTTTTATAAAAGTAGTGGCACAATGGAAGAATCACACACTACCCTACGGTTAAATTAAAAAACGCGACGCACAAATTGGCTTCATCTCGTTTGTTTATTCATGCAGATTCTGTGCCTAGTTGAATTGACAATATGGCTTGATTGTGCTATTGTTATGTTGTATCTTGCCGGTGCGGTAGTGCCGTAGGTGGTTTCGAGCTGATTTTGCTCGAGGTACAAAATGTCCTGAAAATCAACACAATACATGCTAGTTACTAGTTGTTATAAAAGTTGAATAGCCGAACTTTAATTAGGTATTACCTATATAATTTTGAAGCGATATTATTCAGTTAACTTATTTTTATTTCTTATAAGAAATAAAAATATGCCGAAAAATTGCACAAGTGCCGGCGGATATGAACTTTATCTGATCAATATATCTATGACTACTATATATACTTGACGACCACTTTGACTTTCTCCAAACACTTGGGCCGTCTACGTATCTAATAGTGAGTCATAACTTGATACATAATAATTATCATTTCATGCAGTTATTATGTGGAAAACAAACAATACCAACAACATAAACTTAAACTACAATTTATACGTTTTCGGAGATAACTTAAGAAACAGGCTACACACAAGCTGACTTTTTGCTCTTTCTTTCCTTTATCTTAACATTATAAAACTTTAGTACTTATAGAATACAGCCAAATAAAGAACCTCCCACTTAAATTTCGGAAATCGGTTAAAAAGTTGCCAAAACCGCTGCTACGAAAATGAAACACTTGTAAGGACTTTTGCCAAAAGTCGTTAAAACGTGACCATTCAATGAGACAAATGACGGAGAGATGGTGGGAATTTCAACTAACATTTTCCATTAAATTTTTAGACGAGTCGTTTGTGGCTTGGAGTCCGTTCTATGCTACCTTTTCATCTAATGAATGAATTAAAAAACGAGATATGATTCCGTTATCCAATAAACTTTCAGACTACAAACAAGGAACAGTCGAGAATCGCGCCGCATCGCACTTTACGTGCATTTGGTCACGTAAGACACTTCAATAGCTATCGACTGTTCCTTGTTTCCGCACCGCACCGGATCGGATCGCTTCGCAATCGCGTTCGCATCCAATCGTCCACGTAGTACGCTGCGTAAGACTCCACTGTTCGTATGTCTGTCTGTCTGTCACCTGGCTGTACCTTCACGAACGATGACAGCTACGCATTAAAATTTTCTCAGATTATTTATTTCTGTTACCGCTCTGAAACTAAAACAAATATTTGAGAGGGGCTCCCATACAACAAACGCAAATTTATTGTTATAACTAGCTGACCCGGCAAACGTTGTTTTGCCTTATAAATTATAGATAGTAGCCGATTCTCAGACCTACTGAATACGAAAATAAAATTTCATAAAAATCGGTCAAGCCGTTTCGGAGGAGTACGGTAACTAACACTCCTCCGAAACGGCTTGACCGATTTTTATGGGATCGGTTCAGCGGTTTAGGCGTGAAAGCGCTGTTACCTAAGTCCCGATCCCACGAGATTTACGGGATCAAAAGTAGCCTATGTCCTTCTCCGAGGTCCCATCTATCTCTATACCAAAATTTATCAAAATCGGTTCAGCGGTTTAGGCGTGAAAGCGCTGTTACCAAGTCCCGATCCCGCGGGATTTACGGGATCAAAAGTAGCCTATGTCCTTCTCCGAGGTCCCATCTATCTCTATACCAAAATTTTTCAAAATCGGTTCAGCGGTTTAGGCGTGAAAGCGCTGTTACCTAAGTCCCGATCACGCGGGATTTACGGGATCGAAATTAGCCTATGTCGTTCTCAGAGGTCCCATCTATCTCTATACCAAAATTTATCAAAATCGGTTCAGGTATACGACCTAAGTCCCGATCCCGCGGGATTTACGGGATCAAAAGTAGCCTATGTCCTTATCCGAGGTCCCATCTATCTCTATACCAAAATTTATCAAAATCGGTTCAGGTATACGACCTAAGTCCCGATCCCGCGGGATTTACGGGATCAAAAGTAGCCTATGTCCTTATCCGAGGTCCCATCTATCTCTTTACCAAAATTTATCAAAATCGGTTCAGCGGTTTAAGCGTGAAAGCGCTGTTACCTAAGTCCCGATCCCGCGGGATTTACGGGATCAAAAGTAGCCTATGTCCTTATCCGAGGTCCCATCTATCTCTATACCAAAATTTATCAAAATCGGTTCAGCGGTTTAGGCGTGAAAGCGCTGTTACTCAAGTCCCGATCCCGCGGGATTTACGGGATCAAAAGTAGCCTATGTCCTTCTCCGAGGTCCCATCTATCTCTATATCAAAATTTATCAAAATCGGTTCAGGCATACGACCTAAGTCCCGATCCCGCGGGATTTACGGGATCAAAATTAGCCTATGTCCTTCTCCGAGGTCCCATCTATCTCTATATCAAAATTTTTCAAAATCGGTTCAGAGGTTTAGGCGTGAAAGCGCTGTTACCTAAGTCCCGATCCCGCGGGATTTACGGGATCAAAATTAGCCAATGTCCTTCTCCGAGGTCCCATCTATCTCTATACCAAAATTTATCAAAATCGGTTCAGCGGTTTAGGCGTGAAAGCGTAACAGACAGACAGACAGAGTTACTTTCGCATTTATAATATTAGTAAGATATAAGTAAGGATGGTAGTACCAAAAACTTTTAAATTCACACGATTTGTTTTCCCCGGTCTTAATCGCGTATTATTATTTATTTTCTTACCTCGACGTCGTCGACAACTATGTAATGGTCCCCTCGCGACGAGGTGAGAAAATAAATAATAATACGCATTAGACCCGAGAAATGTAACTAATGGTAGTACCTACGGACCCCTTCGAGTCCGACTCGTACTTGGCCGGTTTTTATCTATTATTCTATTTCCAGCTATGCTACGGAGCGTCTTCACCTGCACTGTCAGATCGAGCGAGGTTCCCTACTCTGTTCCGGACTCATCCATCGGCGACGGTCCACAACCCGACGAGAATCAAACTGATGCAGAAATTCGGCTGGTCCAGGATAGCAATATTGCAGCAAGCTGAAGAGGTTTTCATATCGGTAAGTGAGAGCGTACTATTTTCTGTAATTTTCTTTAAATCTGTAATCTATCTACTAAGTATAGTACACCTTACTAATTTATAAGTTGTATAATCCAACAAAAAGAATTAACTTTAACAGAATAATGCTTTAGGTGCTGTCGTAGGTATTAGCGGAACTTTGTTTTGTTTCTGACTGACAACTTTAAAAACTCTTCTCACTGGAAAAGGCAAATAGCGTATCCTATTTCAGAATCTCAAATCAAAAATGTAAATAATAATCTCATGCATTTATTTGAAAGTGATAGTTCCTTATTTATACGTTTTTGATCTAAGTTCATGGATCGGTAGGCACGCGATTATGCAACGCCCTGTCTATGTTTTTTTTATTCTGTTTGAGTCATTAACTGACTATGTAGATCTAGAAGTAGGTACTAAGTGTGATGCTCTATTACAATCTTTCTAGAAAATATAGCAAAACGAAGGTAGGTAGTTTACTTAGAAACTGTAATAGCATCTACGAGATAAGAAAATACCTACATAATTGCAGTTACGACAGACGAGACCCTGTCGCTTTGAAAGACGTTCTGTTTTATATACCTAACTAATAGTTTCTATTCCAGACTTGCGTTTACTCCGCAAACTTTCAATATTGAAGAAAAATTTCATAATCTTTTTGTTCAAGCACTGCACGTTGCTCATTTAACGAACATAAGCATAAAAAGTTGCTTTGATATTGCACTTTTAAAAAAAATGCTTACTAAATACCATCTATATTTACTTAAAACGACTTTTTGCCTGTAAATAGGTTCCAATGGAATTTTAATGACTTGTAAATTGCGTGTAAGTTCTATTTTTTCTTTTCGTAGAAAATTGTTGAGCCAAGCCTCTACCGCTGACTAAAGTTTAGGTTTAGCTGGTTAGTCTAGCTTAACTCCGCGTAGTCGAGCCAATTTTTTTTACCGTGTAACCCATCTCTTCCCGTCGATGTCGAAAAAGGCGACTAAGGATCTGGGGGAGACTAACAAACCTTGTGTGCTTTTTCCCTAGAAGGGTTAGTGTCAGGCTGGAGATGGGCCGTTAAAATATTGCCAATTCTATTTGGATTAGGTATGGTCAATGATTTTATCGGACCTCGGGCTTCCGAGGATGCAACCGGGAACATCGCTCAGATAAGAAGAAAAAATCGCTTCAGTTTTTCATACATGTGCCACGTGCACACACGCGCGTACATGTCCATCTATGCCAACTACCTATACTCACTGGATTACAATTGTATTTTCATGGCATGTGAATTGCGTGTAAACTTTATTTTATGCTTTAGCTACGCTGAACTTACTTAGTTAAGTCTGCGGTGGACGGTTGGCTTTAACGTCCTACCTAAAGTTATTACATTCTTATCAATTCCTAGGTCTAAAATGATTAAAGACTGAATTGAATTCACTCAATCGTGAACGTTTCGATTATCAGATCTAAGTCTCAACTCGATCTATGTAACTTGTGAAGCAAAAGATAGAACTGAGGAAGACATTTGTCTCGACTCAACGTTGTTGTTATCTTTACGTTACAACGCTTCGATAGCTCAACCTGTGGAGCAAACACATCGATAATAGGGAACAATCGCTTGCAATTATATCTCTAGGTACGTTACCTATCTTTATCGGCTGTCCTCATATCGGTTGCGTGATTGAAGTCGTTCGAAAACCACTCATTCGTATCGAAACATTGAGTGGAGTATGACACGCTAAGCGTATTGTCCCCACTGACAAACGATCACGTTTGGCCTTGGACTGTTCAGTGTTCGACGACGTTTATATCGTTTTGAAATCCATTCGAATGAGTTATCGATATATTGAATGTCTACTACGTGATACGTCCCTATATTCACTAACCTCGCTTTGTTTATTGTTGACTAGGTAAATATAATATGGTAAGAAACAATAGTTTTCAATAAACAGATAGGTATGCATAACTTGTGTGTAGGTGTATAATACCTAGCTATGAGCTTACCACTGATCTGAATAAATAAAATACGGTGAGCACAGTGAGTGATAAAATTGATGGATTCGTAGCGGACTGCCTTCATCGCCAATTTTTTCAATACTTTTAACGAATTCGTAACACTAATGCTCAATAAAACGATACGTTGCTTGTTTCCGTATCTTCTAGCTAGATTAAAATGTCTCATACCTAGATTAGGCCATACCTACGGTACAAGCATTAATATTAGGTACATTATCAACTAGTATAAGTAACTCAGGCCCAGGTAGTACCATTTACAATAGCTCAAAAATTAACAAAAGAGTACTCCACAAAGCTTTTTATGATGAATGAACCTCACCCGAAAGAGTATTCACTACGTTTTCCTTATTGAGCGCCACGTCAGAGAACTTAAATCTTTATGATATGTTATCATGAAACGAAACGGAAAAGTATTACTTTTCTTCACCTAATATGGGGAGTTACTAACTAGGCTTTCCGGATCAAATAACAGATTAATTTACAGGCTATATACAGGCTATATTATATCCCTTAATTTTAAAGTGGTTTAAACAAGTAATGTTGCAGATTCCTTTTAATAAGTTATGGCCTGACCCTAATGAATCAAATAGCTTTTAAAAATATGTTACATATAATAGATTGTAATAATTTCCATGTACATTACGAAGATTTTGTTCTCTTGGGACGAGTATTCGTCGTGGTCGGTTGCTACCTTCGCCGGATACATCATTTTCATCGCATACATAAAATGTTAAATAAGCTTTCGTAATAGCCTATGGCATCGAACTTTCTCATGCGAACTGATATGGAAAGGAACTCATTCCTCTCGACGAGGGCAGTGAACTCACCCCAAGGACAATATATTGTATTGCATATGTTGTATTGTATTGTATACAATATATTTATTATCCTTGGAGTGAGTTTACCCCCAATAGCAAATTATTTGCTACGAAGTTGGAACTCCACTTCATAGCAAATTGTCGTTGGAGTCTTCAAGTCTCTGAATAAGTGTCTTCTAGGCAAACATGCTCCATCGTCGACTTTATCGTCACTTCCCATCAGGTAAGGTGAAATCAGTGGATTTTTAGTAAAATGCTCCCGATTGTACCTTTAGGCTAAAAAAGAACTAAAGTTTGCGGCACTCTAAACTTTGTTTGAAAATACAATAAACCTACGTCTGACTTTAATAAAATCGTTCACAAAGAAAAAGGTGTGTCCGTCCAGTCCAGCTACGTAAAGTTCGATCTTTATTGCAAAAATTCTGAGTGGCTACAGAGCAGCATATTTTACTGGCACAAAATAAAGAAAAACAACTTTCCACAATATTTCGCTCGATTGCTTTCGGAATAGCTAGTATCTAGTTCATAGCTTAGACATTCAAGATCGGAAAATCGTTATTGTATTTTATTTATAACTCATCCTTTATGAATGACTTTGTGACGCGTACGACGATTTTGTTTTCAAATTTCTAGTTTAAGGGGACAGTCTACCTACTCTTTTCTCCATACAAAATTTACAAACGTAGTCGACTGTTTCCTCCCTGGATAAAGATGTTAGAAAAAAAAATGTATGCCATAAGTCCTACGTCACTCATGACCATGCCCCTACGTTTTGATTTTTATATTTTCTGATTTTTCTGAATTGTATTTCTATTCTAATTAGAAAATGAAAAAAAAACAAAACGCAGGGGCATGTCATGGCAGATATAGGTTTTATGGTATAAACATATTTGCTCTAATGTCTTTCTTTATCCAGGGAGGAAACAGTCGACTACGTTTGTATTTAGAAATAGTAGGTAGACTGTCCTCCTGAAGTACCCACCTAGTATTTTTAATATCGATCTTTAGTTTAGTGTCTTTTGAGTTTAGTTGATAGTCTTAAAGTCAAACGGGTCAATGTCGTTTAAATAAGTGTTGTATAAAAAAGAATCTCGCACTTTGTAGGTACCTACTTTAGTGTTTTCTTATTCAGCTGCTGCATAAAGTAATGACGAATCTATAAGGGTTCCGTTTTTTGCCATTTGGCTACGGAACCCTAAAATAGGGAACTTATACAGGTTTTTCATTTGACTAAATATTCAATATATACAGCCTACAGGCTTTCGTTTTAGGCGATCATATTTTTTTAGTAATTTAAGGAAAAGAAAACAACTCTATTTTTAAAAAGAAATAAAACCGTTTGCTTTAATAAACGAGGCTGTTTTTCACCTTCCTTCTCCATAAAAGATTTTTACGTTAAACCCTTTAAGGAACGTTTTCCTTAAAGGGCGAAAGGCATTTTAATGAAATGAGACAGTTACTAAAATAAATCATTTAGGTCATTTCATTATTTTTTCCTTAATCGAAAAGCTTACATAAACACGTTTATGAGATGGTTCAGTTCAAAGTAATAGCTTTTTATTGTACGTTGTGTATGAATGTTTCATACGCACACCAATATAAGAAAACTATCGTCTAAATAGGACGATAAAGTGCTATAATCGCTTTATATGAACTCGGCGAATACTAGGCTATTGGAATTCAGATTTAAATAAAGTAGAAGTAACTCACACCTTGTTATATTGTTTTATTTTTATTTTATGTAGGTACCTACTTATTATATTACTGATAGTGGCGGTGTAGCCCCGGCGTATAATAAAGTAACATCCCTTTCTCTCCCGTGGATGTCATAAAAGGCAACTAAAGGATCACAGGAAGACTAGCGAACGTTCTTCTAGCGCGGTGGCGGTTAAACCACAGTTAAACCTTGGCTTGATGCTAAGGAGGGTTAGTGTCAGGTAGGCGAGGGGCCGTAAAGACGTGGCTTAATATTTTTATAGTAGAGGTACCTAATCTAATAGAAAATATCCTGGTAAAAGTAAGGTCATTTTTACGCATGTATATCGCATTTTATACAAATAAAATATTTTGATTCTGATAGTTCAAATTTTCAAAAGTCGTAAAACAAAAGTTGTTGTCTAGCTAGGATAACCTCTATTCGGTTTATATTACCGCCCGTCCCGAAACACACCAAATATCAGCCATCTTAGCACTACACAGGAGGGTTACTGCGGTTCGTTTCGACACGACAACGATACGATAATTTCAGCCGAAACAATGATTCTACTGTCACCCTACTATCACAGTGTGATCATCGTACCGGCTGGAATTATCGTATCGTTGTCGTGTCGAAAGAACCGCAGTAACCCTCCGGGGGTTATACTCGTACTCGTAGGTATCTAAGCTAAATCCCACGTAAACGAGCAATATACGTACGTTCAAAACCTTACTTTTTCATATAATGATAATTGAACAAATCTATTCATGCAGAGACGGAAAGCCTATCAATTATTGTGCTCCATAAAGCGTAATTGGCGTCATGAAAGAAAGTATGTAGGTACTTAAATATATGTTATTATTCGCATGAGACGTAACGAGGTATAGGCCTGTGTTGTGTAGTGCATATAGTGTAGTAGCCACGATGAATGGGGTCGGGCCTTTCACGCTGGATTCAATGTAATTAGAGCGACCCCGGTTTTTTTCTGCATAAGTGGTTTTGAAGCGTTCTTGCGTTCTGTTTTTCTTTCATGGCGACGGGGGAGGAAAATTCGCACTGAATATGTTGCTTGAAAACAATACTGAAAGGTGAAATTTACACTTTACTTTTCTCCATTAATGTTTGCGATGGAGTTTTTGTTTTAATTTAAGAAAATTAAACTTTACTTTTTAGTGTTTTTAGATTTTTCTTCTGTTTTTGCGATGTTGGATAGAAATTAAACTAATATCGATGTTGGATAGAATAATTTCAATCGCGTGGTGCTTATTACTTTTAGCATTGTTTCATCGCTCAACGTTTCGAGACCTTTACAGGATTAATAATGAGTTTAATTAGTGTTTTAATGAAATTACATACCGATTTCTCTTGTACTCAAAATTCAAGTATTCAAATTATTGAACAACTTTGGATTTGGACCTATTTTGCCAGAAACAGTGAGCTGTTTACAGTATCGACAGATATCTAAGTCATGTTTACTCTATGTAACATGTTTTTCTCGTTCGGATGAAAACCCCAACCATATTCATTAGGTGATAGTAACAATTACTCATCCAGTTGTATTATTATATTTAGTGATCTCTCAGAAAAAATACTTACATTACTCTTTTTTCTATCCTCACATAGACATACATACAAGTTTCTAAACATCATGTAAAACTCAAAATACACGATGTCACTTACACTGACACTTTACCTAAAATAGACCACACCTGCAGCACACATATAAAGACAAATTCGTGCGTGTGTGTTGTAGGTGTGATCTGTTTTAGGTAAAGTGTAAGTGTTATCGTGTATTTTGAGCTTAACAACTAGCCCCCATACTTATAAACGATGACTAAGTTTATGTAACGTTTGTCTTATACAGTGATATGAAGTTTTAAAGTTAAGAGACAGTGACAAACGTTGCATAAACTTAAGACATCGGTTTTAAGTAAGGCGGTAAAACATTATTCAACGAAATGATTTTTGGTAAGTTTGCAGTTTGTTAAAAATATGATTGAAAGAGAGTTATTTTAAAAGAATGTAGGTGTAACTAAAAATAAATCCGTTGTTTACGCTACGTGATACTAGGTTTGCGACACGAATTAAGGTCAATTTCTCGCTATCCCGCCTCATAACTCAAAGTAAATGGCGAAAAATAGACCGCTTAAGTGCAAAAAAATATACAAATAAACATTTCAGCAAGTAGAAATGTAAATAGATTTAACGGTGAGCAACGTTACTATGGGCGAGCTTTCTAGGTGTTAACTCCGAACCTCTTAGCACGAAATAGCCGGAGTTACACTTGCTTTACCGTACTTTTACACAATCTCACGTGCCGCGATAATTTACCTACACAGAGTACGCTATTATCTCGTGCTTTTAACTTATTGACATTAATTTATGTGGTTTGTTGAGAGACTGTTTTTGCAGAGTTAAAAGCCTGAATGTAGATTGTTAAAAGCCAGTGGTAAATATGCTGATCTTCTTGGAGATGTTTATACGTTCAACGTTTTACATTAACATTTTCATATTTTATTAATTTTAAGTGAGTACGTTTGCGCTCGGCTATTTCAGTAATATCAGTTGGTGGTACGCTTGCCGAGTGCCAGAAGTGCGTTAAGTCGTGTCGTAGAACAATTTCTGTGGAGATGCATTAATATTTCTTTATTTGAATGCTGAATATTTTATTTTAGTTTTGTACGTAACTTTAGGGGTTTATTTTTACCTAGCTGGGTCCCGCGTAAGTCCCGATCCCGTGGCCGTCATTGTTCACGAAACTATTTTTATAACCGACTTCTCATAAACCGAAGGAGGCTCTAGATTCGTTGTTAGAATTTTGTACATTCACTAATAACTTGCAGATGGCTTGGCCGATTGAGATGATTCTTTTTTATTTGGAAGGATAAATTAAATTGTGATGATACAGTAGGTACAACTCTTGTACAGCTACAAGCTCCAGCTCAGTGGGGATTGACGGAGCACCTGAAACCATATTATTGTTATCACTCCTTAATAGTATCCTTAAGAGCAGTAGGGTAGGTTTCCTTACCTACAAAAATGTCACTAAATGTTATGAAATAAATTAAAAATTAAATGCTTGCCCCACTGGTGGGGTAGGCGGTGGATTACATTATGACAATTACCATATTCTTATTGGCATAATCCCCACCAACCAGAAATAACAAGGATAATGGGAAAAACGCTAATTTGTTCTGCAAATCGTTATAATCCCCACTGCTCGGGATCTTTTAGTAGGGATAAACCTATGCATGGTTATTATAAAATGAGTTTTAAGGCCAGACCTGATTTAAACCATGATTTTGGCATAGTAAATCATGGTTTAAACCAGGACTGGCACTTGAAACGTATTTTATAACAGCATGGATGATGTTTTTTAAGGAACATAAGCTTATTAGGCCTTTAACTCATCATAACGCATAATATTATCTCTGTCGTAATATATCAAGCTAGAACGTCCCGTCTCCGAGCAGTATTTCTGACGTCTCGTATTAACTGAGATGGAAGGGGAATAAAATTTTATTGTCTCGCTCATAAGTTTCAATTGCGAACTCGCTGGTATGAGCTAGCGAGCTGTAATATTGCACTAATTACGAGAGGCACGTAAGGAATTATGTTTTTGTGGAGTTTCATATCATATTCTTCAAATAATTTAGATGGAGTGTCTTATTATGCCTAAACGTCGAAATTGTATTACTCAGATTAATTTTACTAATGGGTGGTGTCGACTATGGTATTGATGTGCTCATGCAGCTTACGTATCATGTGGACTGATATATCAGAGCACTTCCTATTTGTCCCATTGACAGGATTATAAAGACAATTTATTTCATAAAACCCATTTTTATTTAAAAAAATCGAACAAAATAAATAAATAAACAAAGACATCCGTGGTGATAAATAATACTTCTCTATTTTTGGATTTTAGATTTCTGACAGAATATTGAGCAATATATTGTATACTAGCTGGATCACGCGGTTTAACCCGCATAAATCCAGACCCGTGGGAATTTTCAAAAATCCTTCCTTATAGGATGACTACATACATAAAGAACCCAATTTCCAAATTTCAGCTTTCTACTATCAGCGGTTTAGGTTGTGCGTTGATCAGTCAGTTAGTCAGGACCAAGCATTTTATACATCTAGATTAAACCTACACACCACATACATTATAAGTAGATATTACACATCCAGTACCGTTATACAAACCAGTGATGAATTGATACCAACTGTTCTTTATGTATGTTCTGGTCTCTATGTATAATATCAGTTGTATGTATTTACAAAAGAAAAATAAATATAAGTATTATATCCGTTGTCTAGTTATCGTAACACAAGCTTGGTCGCTTACCACGGGACTAGATGGTGCTGTGTGTTGTTCACAGATTTTTTTTTTTTTTTATCGGATCTGGATATTATGGCATAGACCCCATGCATAGGCCCTAATCTGTGAAAAAAGTTGAGTAAGTTCTTGTTAAGTATGATATTCTTTTGTTACAGACTGTTGAAGATCTTGAAGCTCACTGTAAGAAGGCTGGCATAGAGATCGTGACGAGGCAGTCGTTCCTGTCAGACCCAGCCGACGCAGTTCGCAACCTCCGACGGCAAGACGCTCGAGTCATTGTCGGGCTGTTCTACGTGGTCGCAGCCAGAAGGGTGCTTTGCGAGGTCTACAGGCATCGCCTCTATGGAAAATCTTATGTCTGGTTTTTTATAGGTAAGTGAACAATAAATTTCAGGTACATTGAGTTACAATACCTATAGAGTCACAAACTAAAAAAAATGTCCGCGCCAAAATTCGCCGCACGCTGTCACGTGCGCAGAATTTTTATTTACTTCGTTCGAGCGACTTTAAACGTTATGCAAGTAGGATAAAGTCTAAATTTGAGCAAACGTCATTTTAAAAGGTATATATAGAACGGCGCTCGGACATTTTTTGAGTGTTGTCAGTTAGAGATTGTGGCTCAATAGGTATTGTAACTCAATGGGTAACTAGCAATATTATTTTTTAAACCTGCGTGAAGCGTAAATGCATGGCGGATACATATACATTCCTGAATATAAGTTCGCGCGGTTATTTGAATGCTCCACTGCGCTCAGTTTTCACTTTCCGCCCTTGAACTATCACTCAATTAATTGAGCTGAGCATTGCACTTTTCGCATTGCATTTTCAAGAGTAGGGCATGCAACCCGGTTTTTCTGGGTTTTTCGGTTTTTGTATTCTTCATACGGCAACACACAACGGCTTAAATGTTTTTTTTTTTTTCTCAAAAACCGGGTTTTTCTGGTTTTTTCTTCCAAGTTTGCATTCCCTAGTACCTAGGTACTTGACACATTGAAAAATATCTACCTAGTAAGGTACCTACCTAAAAATAATCATTAGGCTATATATACTTGCATTGATAAGTCGTGCGTCGCCACCCGAAATCCTGTCTGTCTATCGCTTATTCTATTGTTATATAATAGAATTGTATGAAATATCTCTTTTTTTAGTCTTATCGAACGGTCAGACGGCCAATCAAGCCCGAGACACTAAGCCTTTGCCAAATACCCCGGCGGCGACGGCGGCGGCGGCGGAGGGGAAATATTGGTCATTTTAACGCAGCTTTATAAATAAGATTATTCAAAGTACATAAAATCTCAGAACCGGCCAAAGACACTGACATTCAAACAAAAGATGATCCCTTTTCAAGGGAAACGCTCACGTCTTGGATTTATTGTAATTTCACAAAACGTACCTATCCAACCTAAATCCAATTTCGTTTTCACTCAGTTATGGTTCGGTTTCCTAGACGTATTATTTCTTATTTCATCGCACTTATGAAGAAATTTAAAACAAGATATCGTTGAATGAAATAACGACTTAGTCAAATAAAGCCTTATAAATGCTTATAAATTGCGAAAAAGACAGAAATATGAAGAGTAAAGGCTCGGAATATGACGTGAACCGTAACAGCGACGTTCAAGACAGTTTTGTAACACATATTTATTTTCTGTTCATGAAGAATAATATTATTTATAACACATTTGCTCGTAAAGGGCCTCTTATTTCACCAATTTCAATATCGTAATGTATGTCATTACGTACTTGTGCGTAATCGTAAAGTAAAACGCACGAGTTTCTTTCTAATAAGGTAACACGTACGGTTTATCATGCTCCGTCTAAAACCAACGGTACTTTTTTAAATCTTAAGAAAAAAAAAGCAAAGAAAGCAAATCAAAAAGTTTTTATGTCAGAAAAGTGGTCAATATTTTATGAATAAAATTAACTTTGGGAGATAAAATATAAAAAATAAACATTTAATTCTTTAATTTAATTCATTTTGACAGTAAATTACATCTGTAACAGAAACAAAAAAATATTAATTTACTTTATTAGTAATACTGGCTGTTTTTGTACCGTTGCCTTAAAAAAAAAAAGCACTGATGCCCGCGCATCGCTAATTTGTGAACAAATTATTCCGCGCGCTTTTTCTTTTCGCTGTATTGTTTTTATTTGATTTCCTCGCAAATGTGTTATAAAACGTCGTATGACATACGTGCGCTTTGATAATTACAGCCTCTGCTTTCTTGTAGCCCTCGCCTACGGCTCGGGCTAGCAATATCGCCTCGGCTGTAATTTTCAACTTACCGCACTTATATCATAATGTACTATTACGTGTCGGTTTCAGAAAGTAATAGAGGAAATTAGCTGTTTCCCTTCATGCGCCTTGACAATGAATAATACTGACAATTTTTTTTTATTTCTCTCCTGGATTTGACTTACGATCGTTGTTTCGCCTTATAAAAGTTATAAATGACCCTTGGAGAACTGACTGAAATATTTATTAATGAATTCATCCGGGAAATTCTCTTGGGATAAACCACAGCGCGACAGTAATGGAAGTGAGAAAAATATCTTTGAAAAAGTGAACACTGAGACAGTGACGGTACCCCAGTGTGTAATAAAGTGAACAAATACAATTTGCATGTTTAACAGACACAACATTTCCTGATTCATTCGTAATTTTATCGCGACTTCTAACACTTTAGCTTTCATGAAACGTAGGTATATTTTAGGGTGAGTACTTAGCGGGTTTGAACTTTTACCTTAACTGGTAAACGATGATTAACAGACGAATGAAGTGTTTTGCCTTTTATCTTTTTACCCCCTTACTTATAAAGGATGATTTACAGCCGCATAAACTATGTATCGTTTGTCTTTTACTGTGACATGAGGTTTCGAAGTTGACACTTAAAAACAACAGTTACATAACTTAGTCATCGTTTACTCTGTCTGTTAACTTTGAAACTTCATGTCACAGTAAAAGACAAACGTTACATAAGGTTAGTCATCGTCTACAAGAAAGGGGGTTAGTCTTTTGTCTTGACATCGAGTTACTATGTTGACAAACTGAAACAAATACGTTATATAACTAAGCCATAACTTAGACGTTAATTATCGTTTATGAGTAAGGGGGTAAGAATACAAGTCTAGTAAATAGTACCTACTTGTGTTGTGGTTTAGAACTCGCGGTAAACCAAATAGACAACGATGTAGGATAAACCATTTAATAATTATGAACTGAGAGTATAGTAGGTAATATGCAAACTGCTACGAAATTCGTAGCTTCCGAACTTTCGTAGCGATATGAAATGAAACCTTCTATAGATTGTATCGTGTCGGGCGGCTTTACTTTTTGTATTTTAAATCTAGTCCAGGATCCCTGGTACATTACATTAGTTAGTATTTATATAATTTAACAGTCACATTGTCCTACAAATTGCGTGGTACGTTATCCCGGTACTCCGCTCAAAAGTAGTAGAAGCGATCCTACATTTGTTATCTATCACAATCGAGAGTTTCGTATAGAAAATAGTTGTCTAATTAAAATAAAGCTACCCGCGGAAAATTTGCTTGATATTAATCAATTGCAAAAAAGTACCAGGGATCCTGGACTAATCTTTCACTGTTCATATTCAAGTGTTCATGCAAATTTCATAAATGTACTAGAGAATAAAATATGCTATTGAATTAAATTAATTGCTTATGAGTAGATTATAGGGTAAATTTCTAATTATCACAGAATTTTCGTTACTGTATAATCGAAACTAAATGCCATAAACTAGGTCCCTATATAAATTATATTTTCCGTTTACAATATCCATACAATTTACAGCTACAACCAGATAATTTACAATAATGTACTACATTTATGGCAGCATATTTATCATTCCTATTTATACACACACTGCGCTAGTAACCGATATGAAATAGAATTGGCGAAAATAAGCTACTAAAATTACGTTCCGTAGGTGGCCACTTGTCAATACAACCTGTTACAAACTCGTCGCAAAGTAATATGTACCAAAGTTAGTTTGTTCAGTAGCAATTTAAATTACACCGTAACTAGTTAGTGTATGCTGGAGCTCGATAGCCTAGCTAGCTGCTAATCTTGTATGGACGTACGGGTTATGAAACGCCTGGGCCGGACCTTCCTTGGATGGGTTGCCTGGGGTGTATTGGGGTTGTTATCTTTGATACCATCATTATGTCAAATTATAAGCCTCAGAGCGACCTGAAGACCTAACACTAGGTGAGCCATACTGCAGACTGAACAGGCGCGGTTGCAGGCGCGAAATATCAAACGTATGAATGAAGTTGTTGATCGAGCGCCAAACTGCAAAAACAGTTATTTTGCAGACGTTAAACCTAACGCTAAAGCTTAGATTACCTAGCTAGATGGTGGGTATTCTAACAACGACGTTCGAATTTTGAAGGTGTGTGAGTAATTTCCCGAATAGTTTGACTTTGGAACTAGTCTCTAATAAAGACTAGTTTAGTTTGATGCGCTATAGTTTACAAAACGATGGGCTCGGTAAATTTTTACACTTAAACAGAATTTGCAAAAGTTTAGGAACCTTATTGGACGTAAGACTATAATGGAGCGATTAATATGTCGCCTTCCATAGCACGGACAAAAAATATATTTTAAAAAACGTTGTAGCTCAACTTTTTCGTACAAAAAGTAATTCCATTACTGTACAGTACGCCCGCACTTTTACACCCACTGATGCGTAAGTATCTTATTTTTAATTTATTTGACTCTGACTGGGTTTTAATGAAAACAGGATAGCAATAAAGAGCGATTTGTGTATTCATGAATCTGCGCGGGTGTGGGCCGCTGCCGTAACATTTGTTACAAATGGTGATAGTATTTTGAATCGATTCTCATTAATGTACCGAATTAGGTAACATTTACATTTCCCTCTCTTGTGGTTTACATAAATAAATGTAAACATGCTCGTTGCTAAACTATCGCTTAATTCCACTTACCTAAGCTTATTAAATATCGTACGCCTACTTAATTAATGTGTAATTTACTGTTGTGAAGCTGGCAGAGGTATAGCGAGCGTAGTTTGATTTTTCCGTACAAACTTGATACCAGCAATACTGTACAAAATAAGATCTTACCAACGTAAATAAGGATTATTCGGATTAGTCAGTGGTATCTAGACTTTAATGTGATCGCCCACCACCAATGAATCTATGTTTGTTTAACTTAGCTTCGCATAGTTGAGCTATAACATTAATAATAATAAGCCCGCAGGGCACCTTGAGGCGAGGTGTCGGGGAGTAGCGACCCCGCGGCTTCCCGAGTGCTCCAGGGGGAAACCACCGTTCCTCACCTCCGGCTTGCCTTAGTTGGCTGGTCGGAGTGAACACTGACGAGGAAGCGGTCCCCCGCCTTTGGCTTGCCTTCACCAGCCGGCCAGAGTGGAGTCACGAGAGCAGAAATGCTTGGAGGATGGACACCTCACGTCAGTGATGAGTTGGCCCGCTCCACAGGATTACCTAGGATGGTTTAAAATCCGGTGAGGTTGCTCCATCTTTCAGCCACTCACGCCCCTGTTGCCCCCTGGCTGTAATTTGCTCGGCTTAATTAGGGTGGCCCAGTTTGTGAGTTGGCGAGTCTCCGCCTGCCATTTTTACATGTTTGTTGAACATTGTTACGGCAGGCGCCATAGTCCCCATAGTTCCCCCCAGTATCCAATCCACTACCAACCCATTTTCATAGCCCAAGTAGTTTCACCCGTAGTTCACACAATAGTTCTATCCAAACCGGGGGTTGTCCTTGGTTGCATTTTATAGTGTAGACAGGGATAACCGCCGGTTTGGTGTCCATCACAAAATTTAAATTAAAATGTTACTAAAACGGCCTCTACGTGTTGGCTTCGGCCCCACGCACGCCTTCCAAAGGTCCGGGTGCTCCATAGCCCCGAGTATCCGTAATGGTAACAACAAATAATAAATCATTTATTTCAGGCTACTAAGACCCATAGATACATACCTTATAAACTAACATACATATTTTATAAAAAGAGAAATGTGTTATTAATAGTAGCTTAAAACTATGTTAGTAGCACTTCCTTAATACTACACTATTTAGTCTTAGTGCACACTTCTGGTATTTGTCCGCGGAAGCGACGGAACACCACGCCGTTCGGCCAGAAGTCTTCGGTCATGACGCGAGGCAGGTAGCATGTAAGAACTCGCACCACAAACGCCTTGAAATTGACGTTTCGATGCGACTCCAGCATATGCACCCTCAGCGTATAGCCCAACTTCTGGCGCACGTACTCAACGATGTTCTTCTCCCCGACGGTGTAGTGCAGGCAGGAGATGTACACCGGAGTGTTCGGCATCGCAGCACGAACTCCCAGAGTTGAATCTGGTGAAGCTGTACCGCTGCGGTTCTTGACAGGTCTTATTCGGTTCTTCCTCCTATTTACCGTAATAAAACCATCAGCATCCTGGTTTTGATCTTTAGGCTTCATTTTAGAAGCGACTGTGGAGCTCGCGGTGACGTTGGCGAAACTTAGTTTCACTGGCTATGCTCGCTCGTATGAAAAACTGACAATCCAAACTAAACTGACTTGATTAAGTTGGTGATGGACGATCAACTTTATCATTAAAACGTTATTTTGAACAACTTGCAACTAAATTATTATTTTGTTTGGACAGTTATATTATAATTCGAATACATAATAATATAATTCTAGCTTGAATAACCATTATCTAAATCCGAAATCTGTACAGTTTGTGCCTATATATGAGTAAAATAAACTCGGCCCTAACCGCCAGCTTTCTTAAATAACAAGATGGGAACCCGAAACCCGTCGGGCTTCGGATAGTTCTGATTCCACCCGGTTCCTTAGAGGTGGATTTTCCAAAAATCCGTTCGTAGCGCTCACTTTCAACCCCTAAAGAACCTATATTCCATATTTCAACCCAGCCGTTTAGCCTGTACGTTGTCCATCAGTCAGTGAGTTACGCTTGCGTTTTATTAAGTATGATGATGATTACAAAGTTAAAGTTACCTCACCAAAGCCTAAAACTAAAGCGTAACAAATAGGTTCGAGCTTCGTATATTAATTAATTCTACACCTCATTACAATATTTGCTAACACCCGGCGCCAATTGCTTGTATAACTATTCTAATAATACGCCAAAACACTTTCTATTCACATTACAATAATTTAAATTAGCTTAAGGTGTGGTTCTCAATGCTCCATAGATAAGTGATACCAACATTAGCACGGTAAACTCCTGGCGCGGCGCCAGAACCTGAGCCTAACTTCGGCAGGTTATCATCATCCGGTTGACCTCAATAGGTACCTACAGCTTCCGAGGATCTTTCTCTTCCGTAATAAAACTTTATTACCACATAAAATTGTCCAAAAAGACATACTTCATATACCTAAAAATAATCGACACGTTCCACTGAATTTGAGATGTGGTTGCATATTTTTTATGACAGACGGTAACATTAGATGCGTCGTAAAACAGTTTTAGTCTAAATATTTCGTCGCATGCGACTACTAATTTCGAGCAGACAGATCTTGTGACGAAAATTCTTATGAACACAGCCTAAGTAAAAATTTAATTACAAACATACCTTGAATTTTACTAGGGGTCTGCTTTGTTAACCCACAGTCCTACATTCCTACGGTGCGCGGTGGGCAGGCTCTCTGAACACACAATATTTCAACAATGTCATGTTAAAGGTTGCGTAATTTAGAATGAGTGGTCGCTTTACTTTGACAATCTCGCTTACTTATCTAGTTTATTTCTATAAAACATTAAGGATAAAGGGTTTCAGCATAATACGAAAAAGGCAATAACAACAATTTATAACGAATTGAATATCGTAACTCACATACCTAAGTAATTTTTGCAATTTTTGACTGTCGGAGAAAATATAAAAAATATTTATTGCTATTCCGAATTCAAGTTCTATGAAAATGGGTAGCCTCAGGCAAAGCGGAGCGCGGGAGACGACACAACAAACACACATTTGTTCGCCTCAGGTTTCCCCAACAAACAGGACAAAGGAATCGGATAGAAAGAGGATAAATAATGGTCCGAGGGTGCGTCGCTACGTGGATACAAATAAGCTAACAATTTTATGTTTACATCGCTCACAATAAATGGAAATAATTTCACACGCACCCTGTAACTACATCCCTGCGTACTGCGTAGGTATAAAATGTTTCTGACACCGCAGCGGTTGATTATAATAATAGAATAAGAACATTGCTACCTACCAACACGCTCGTTTATAGGTACAAATGTTACATTTATACAAAAAAACGGGGCAAGTGCGACACTCGCGCACAAAGGGTTCCGTACCACTATCACAATTGGATACGGAACCCTAAAATGGTTTACAACAACCAATTTTTTAAATTTTATAGGAAATTATGAAATATTTATCTTCGATTCTTACTCCCACCAAACGACCGAATCACTCAAAAAAAAAAAACCTTGGCACAAAGAAAATCTGAAACATAGAAGAAACTCTTTGGTAAGTAAGGCAGACTGGTATATTTGACAGATAGGGCAGCCATTTTGAATTCCATGACCAACTCGATTTGTCCTCCTGTCCCTGTTCCTGTCCTGACTCCTTGTTATTTTTGAAACACGTTTGTTGTATGGGAGCCCCTTTTAAATAATTGTTTTATTTTGTTTTTAGTATTTGTTGTTGTAGCGGCAACCGAAATACATCTTCTGTGAAAATTTCAAGTTTCTAGCTATTACGGTTCATGAGATACAGCCTGGTGACCGACGGACAGACGGACAGACGGACAGACGGACAGACGGACGGACGGACGGACGGACAGACGGACAGACAGCGAAGTCTCAGTAATAGGGTCCCGTTTTTACCTTTACGGTACGGAACCCTAAAAAAACAGGTTATATTTCTACAGGAACTTCACAATACCTACCGAATAAGAAGTAAAAATGTCCGGATAAGGGAAATAAATACTTTGGGAAGATAAGCATAAAATTCATAGATAAGTAAAGAATACATTGGCGTTATGTACCTAATTTGTATGAAAGTCAGTTCTTGTGTATTTCTGAAAAATGTTAATTCTTTCAGCTTCTGTACTATGCTTTGAGTATTTTATACGGCAAATATATCATGATTATCGTTGTGATTTATATTTGGACAGCAAATTGAAGCAATTAAATTAATTCTACATATTTTTTTTATAATTTTCTATAGGTTTGAAAAGTTTCTCCAAAATTAAATGCTTCCAGTGGGATCTATTCAACTTTAAATTAATTTTAGCTGTCTACATGTTTGTAGAATTTACAGGTCGTGTTGTTACACGACTTATAAATCTGAGGAAAATAACAAAATACTTGCCTCTTACGACTCCTATAATCATGCTATTTATCTAAACCAACTTTATGTTTATTTGCCAGGTTGGTACGAAGATAACTGGTTTGAAACCAACCTGGATAGAGAAGGCATCGACTGTACAGTTGAAGAGATGAGAGAAGCTGCTCAGGGCCACCTCACCACAGAAGCGCTGATGTGGAACCAGAACCAGAATCAGACGACCATATCAGGGATGACGTCAGAGGATTTTCGGTATGTGATTGTGTAAAATTTTAGCACCGAGCATCATATCCAAAAAAGAACCATTTTTATGTCTAGATTTTCTTCTGTTTTCGCGATGTTGGATATAAATTAAACTCATTTTTTGGTTTTAATCGCGTGCTGTTTATTACTTTAAAGCGTTGCGTTGTCAATCCAGAAGAAGGGACCTGTAAAGGTCTCAAAACGTTAAGCGTCGATACAATGCTAAAAGTAGTTAACACCACGCGATTAAAACTGAAAAATAAGTTTAATTTCTATTTTTTTATGTTTATTTAGAACCTCCTATAGACATGATGCAGTCTTGTCCCTGCTCAAATACTCGCCGGGAGTATACCTACTGCTGGACTTGTTGACAGTACAATTCAGTTGTTCGCCGAATTGCACTGCCGGGTATAGATGCATTCAAAACGGAGAAACATTTTTCAATGAAAAAAATGTTTCTCCGTTTTATTTCATTTCGAATGAATATTTTGGAAAACCTTGCGGTGGGGACCCTTTATAAGTAAAATCTTAATCCGAATAATATCGATATTAAAGTAGAAAACTAAATTTTTCATAATTTATTTTGGTATTAAGTTAGTATGGAAATGGTAACAGTCGCCACGTTCTTAAGGCAATTAAGGAGGTCTACAGTAGTTGCGTCTATTAGTTTTGCTAGCACAGCATAGCTAACATAGCATCAGTAATGGGGTAATAACGAATCTGCATGTAGCAATACGGTAATGTGTAATCGCTGCTATGTTGCCAAAAATTATAGGCAAACGCAGTTGTGTTTAATTAGTAAATTCTAGTTACATTAGCGCCTTTCTAAATAATCACCAAAATGTTTATTTGGGAGTGATGTCAAGTATTATATACCTAACCTACCTTCCAAATAATTGGCAGGTATACGTGACATCACGACCTCACGACTCCTACTGGTACTACTACAAAGGAACGCTCATATTACCTATTTAGTTTGTAATTAAATTTATAACTTTTCTGTACCATTGCCTTGTATGCCATACCATACGATAAACTAATACCAAATAATTATTCAGTTTGCATTTAACAGCTCGAAACGACAAATAAATCTAAGAGATTATAATTGCCAGTAACTTGGACATAAATATTAAGAACTTCTCAAAGGCTCAACTGAAGAGACAGCGGCATTATATCAACAAATTATTAATACGGCTTGTGTAAAAGTTTGACCGCAACTTGACGGCATTCGATCCTTTTTAGGCTTAACAGAGTATTGGGTCGTTTTATCCGATTGCGGGGAACAACTGTAAAATACACATGTAGATACGATCGTACGTATTGAATCGGATTATTCGGATCGTCTTGTTTTATTGTTATTCACGTATGTATGTACCTATACCTACGATTGGTTCCTGGAAACAGAACCTACCTACCTACCCACTTAATTAACAGGTAGGTAGTTTATATAATGAACTAATTTGCTTTATTAAGTTAATATCTATAAGTGGGAAAACAAGAGTTTTGGTTCAGATAGTTGTGTGGTCCGTGGTTTAGGTAGATGTAAAGAAGCACGTTTTTACAGAATATTATAATTTCCAATAACCCTGAAAACAAAAGTAGCTAAAGTATCTACTTATATCTTCATTTTAATACAAGACTCGTACATATAAAGGAGACACGTCATTATTGTATTCTATTTTCGTGACAAAAACCCGTGAGATTAGGGGCTTGTTATTTTCAGAAAAATACTAACAATGTATTATTTTTTTTTGGTTTTTGCTGGGTGTTATTATTTTGACGCACTAAAAAATACGGGGTTTTTTCGTTTGTTTTTGACTTCTGAACCCCTATTTCAAATTAGTTTAATAAAGCAAATTGCTCTGTGATATAAACTACGTACTGTTATTACACTTTTCTTTCACAGTAATCAGGATAGGCTCACCCCAACTGTAACTTATTTTATTTAGTAAGATTACTTGCAAGTTTAGACGTAAATTGATCAGTATTTTTTGAGGAAAATAAGTGGAGTATTTTTACTAGTACCACATTGTACTTGTGACATTGCTTTTAAGGGTTTCGTAGTCAACAAGAAATACTGTCTGTCTGTCTGTCGTGAGGATGATAAGGAGAAATATCTACATAATATATCGTGACTAGATGGCTATTTTATCAATAGTACAATTTAAAATCCGGTAAATTGATGTTCGCCACACTTTCCCCAAAGCCGCACTTCACTTTATATAAGACTAGCTGCCTCCCGCGGTTTCACTCGAATAGGTCCCGATCCTGTGGGATTTTCTGAATCAAAAGTATCCTATGTTACTCAGGGTAAATGTAGCTTTATTTTGGTGAAAGAACTTTTGAAATCGCTCGAATAGTTTTAGAGTTTATTCATTACAAACATACGACACACACACATACAAAAATACAAATCATTCCTCTTTATAAAATTAGTGTAGATGTAGATGTAGGTAACATAAAACAAATACTTTACCAAAATTCTAAGAAGCTTTTCAGAAAAGTATATTTTATCGAAACGTGAAAGTTTAAAAGATCCAAATGCATCCAACTATCCGTGTCCCCTCTCTGTGCTCTATCGCCAGTACCTACACTACACTTATTGCTAAAAAATAGTACCTACGCTTCGAAACAAAGCTATATAAGTACCTACTATCTATGTTCTCTTTAGAGACTGCGAAAATAAGCTTTTCATGGTAGTTCTTTAGAGAGAATACTTAAGCATAATCCGAATGTAATAAACGTTCCGTGAAAATATGACTATTAGGTTTAGTACAACCAGCTAATGTATTTTCCAGTAAACTGAACATAATTTGTATTGTACCGTGCAAATTTCGTGCTAACTGCTTCCCTGCTAAGTTATCTGTTTTATTCTGTTGTTACGTATTTTTAGCCTTCTGTAGCAAGTGTAATTTAAAATTTTAAAGGTAGGTATAGCTGTTTTATAACCCCGAAATTTAACGTCGAATAAAAGTTGTTGATGTAGGTTATCGAGACTGAAGTGGCGATGGGTAGGACACTTACCCCCTATAAGTAAGGGGGTTAGCAAATGATATCGATGATGGGTATCGATGATTAGCAAATGACTAAGTTATGTAATGTTTGTCTCTGTCTATCAATTTAGAAACGTCATAAGACAGTAAAAGACAAACGCAATATAGTTTATGCAGCTGTTAATCGTCGTTTATAAGAAAGGGGGTTAGTTAGAAAGGAATACAACCGATGGCCCAAGGCTGATTGAGACCAAAGATGGTGGCGCAGTAGACAGGATGCTAATCCTGTCTCTTCGCCCACTGTTGGGTCAGTGAAGAGCTACAATGGTGTTGATGATGATGGTGATTTGTTACTAAAAACTAGTTCTAATTAGATTGTTATCTTGCGGGCTCTCATCCAGAACTTTCCTAAGGGAATTGTAGGCACGCCTCGTTGATGCTTTCGGGGATTCCGGGTTAGCGTTTTTTTTATCCCAGCGTATTACCCTCGCTACACAGCAGGGTGTGTGTAGATTCCTGACCTTAAATTCGATTGTCTCTATCAAGATAATACGTATTACGTATACTAAGCTCATAATTTAATTAATCAAAACTGAAACATCTCGAACGATCTCGTAACTTTGAGCAACTTCACCATTTTCATTTTAATTGGGTGTAATCATAGCGTCTTCTATATATACTTGTACCTGGAAACGATAGATCCGAGATTAGTTATCTATATTATAGAAACATGAGCTACAAATGTTTTCTTCGAATTGTTTCCAATATTAATTTGAGGAAGGAGAATTTCAGATGATGTTACATTTCTGCTTTAATTATTATCTTCGTGTAATGTTTTAGCAATTAGTTACCGTGATTTCCAAGATTATGATGAAGACAAATTGATGTTCGTTTACTTATCAAACGCAATTAATACTTATAATAAAAATAATTTAAACAGGCTTCGGAGAACTGGAAAATCCCAACGACCGATCGATAACATTTGAAATATTTAGATTTTTCTTCTGTTTTCGCGATGTTGGATGGAATTAAAGACATTATTTCGGTTTTAATCGCGTGATTTATAAACATCATTACTTTTAGTATTGTTTCAACGCTCAACGTTTCGAGACTTTTACAGGTCCCTCCTTCATGATTGAGCGTTAAAAACAACGCTAAAAGTAATAAACACCTCGCGATTAAAACCAAAAATAATCTCTAATTTTTTTTTTTTTTTTAATTTATTTATCAATTAAACGATCCTTAAAAACATTTGAAACTTAACTTAGCATAGCGAAACCACTAAGGTTTATAAATAATACTAAGTATATTAAGGTAACGTCGCGTCATCGGTTTGATACAGTGTGGATAGATACCTACCCACGATTTCCAAATTTCGACGTTACTTGAATCGTAATATGAAATTATCGACCGTTCTTTTATTTGAAAAACTGTTACCCCTAAGGTGTTTATAGAAAATCTTACGTTTTGGTAATCAAACATTACATAATAGATTAAATTTATGTCAATCATGCCTTAGACCGCGAAAAATATTTAATGGTCACTGTGGAACATTTATCCCTATTTGTATATTTATTTATTGATGAGAGTAAACAATGTATCTATTATGTATACAGAATACGATTGAACGGTGCGCTGAAAGATGCCGGTTACGACATAGAGGGCGAGAGATTTCCTGAGGGATACCAAGAGGCGCCGCTTGCCTACGATGCCGTGTGGGCCGTCGCGCTCGGTAAGTACCATCTTATATTGTATACGACCCTCCTATCCGCTGTTATTTATAATATGTGATTGACAGAGATCGATGATGTGCGTTTATCGTTTATAGGTATCATTATTTGCGTGAGTAACCCATGCTTTAAACCAAGGGTTCCCAAAGTGGGCGATAACGCCCCCTTGTGGGCGCTGCAGACCTTAAGGGTAAGAGACCCAAAAAAAAGTGGGCGTTGTGTAGAGGCTTAGGGGGCGATTTGTAATTTCATCTAGCTAGGTGTAGTTCTCAATTTTCTGTCCCGTTTTATTGAATAAACAAGATAAAAGTCACGACAATAGGTCGCTCCGTTTCGAAATGCAAGTAGTTTAATCTCCGCTATTAGGTATAGCTGACAATAATTCATTCGAAGTTATAATTTATTCCTAAAGTGGGCGGTAGACAAAATAAGTTTGGACAAAATAAGTACTGCTTTAAACGTAAGTACAAACTTTTTTAGGGTTATATCATGCTCTCATATTATATGAGAGATGAATACTAGTTACATGTACTAAGCCTATTAAGTATAGGTACTTAATAGGCAACTACTAAGCAATAGGTCTAGACGTCTGAAAGCAAATTTTGCTTAACTTTCATGCCAATTATTTCAACATTACTTCGCAATAGTCTACATCAGTAGAGTACATTAGTCCCTTTTTAGCATGTCGTACTCTAAAACTTTATCTTAATAAATCATTTCTTTTTAACCCCACATTTTCTCTGTAAATGTCACGCCCTTCGACTGTATTTTACAGTTCATTTACTTACTCTTTCTTACATGTTGTTTTTCCAAGTTCTCCGTTTTTATTACGAACGCAGAACAAACGGTCGGATTTACTGTTTCTTTTGTGCAGTCATGCACGGTTTGTCCAACAACATTTGTTTTATAAATTCTTAGTTTCACATAAATTATAAATTTTATTTTATAATATGCTTAACACATTTCGTTATAATTAAAATAAACAAAAACAAATGTCAAATAAAAATAAAAAAAACCGCCATTGATCGTACCCGGTGTAAAGGAGCCGAGGATGCTAGCAGCATTGCCTCTCTGTCTGAAGTAAGTGGGAAGTCACTAAAGTAATTGTTTTTCTTGCACTAGTTAAATTCATGAATTCAGAAGTGCTCTAATACAAGTTTAATGAGCTTGGCGTGTTTGTGTTATGTTTCCATTATCCTTAAACTTATGAAATAAATTACCTACGTGAAATGCCATCAAAAATTAATTTACGAACACGTTAATAACTCACATTCGCTTGCTAACGTGCCTTAAGTGAGAACGTTGACGGCAGATATTACGATAAGCCGATATATAATGTACTTTTAGCTTACTCGATATACATTAACCCATAAACGATGACTAAGTTTATGTAACAGTAAGTTGTCTTTAAATGTGATATGAAGTTTCAAAGTTAACAGACAGTGACAAACATCACATTAACTTAGTCATCGTTTATAAGTAAGAGGGTATATTTTCAGGTGTTACACTGGCTAAAGTTAAAACTTTTTAAATTTTCTTTCATATTAAAGGTATAGGTACCTACCTACACTTAATGTGTTCATTGAAGTTGTCGTTTGTTTAGATAAAATTTACGAAATTATATTTTCCAGACAATATTGGCCGTCTTCCTGTCTTCTATCTAGATGAGCGAGCATGCTACATATATCATTTAAAAAAAAAATAGAAAAAAAAATAGATGAGATTTAGATTACTATATAGGCACATATGCGAGCGATGGTAGGCCAGGGACCTGCTTAATAAAATAAAAATCTGATTGTAGTTAGGTAGTATATTAATTGCCTTTCAATTGAAGTATCGACCGATGAAACAATTGGGCGATCAAAATAATTATCATCTGCACTCGCTCTTACATTATGTTAAGGGGACGGCACGCTGCAAATTTTATTAACTCCAAAGGCACCCACGTAACAACTGAGGTGTCCTCTTTCCAGTGTCGAATAAATACCTTCATTTACTTTATGATGCTAGATGAAATAACAGCGTGAGGGAACCAAATTAATTCTTGTACTTAGCTTTTAAACACATAATTTATTCTTCATTTATTTTATCAACTGCCTTTCTCGTAAGAGAACGTATTCGGGTTAACTTTGGAGCATAATAACAAGAAAAATATTGAATCTTTATCAAAACAATGACAATATTAATGTGTGTTTTGATTTTGTTCAAGTCTTCTTTGATCAGATATCTCATTATTTTTTCTGCAAAAACAAACAGGGAGTTGTTTAATGCGTATTCATTGGACAATAAACTTATTTCGTTGTTGCTTTCTTTTTATTTTTGCTATCTTAAATAAGTATCAAAAAGTTGTTCACTCCGTTGTTGGAATAAAACAACGAGAACAAACTTTAGTCTCGTTTAAATGTAGGCGCACATAGGAACTCGGAAAAGACACAAAGTTGTATCTGCATAGTTTCTTTGTAAACAACCAATTTAGTTTTTTGTACTTTTACAGCTTTCAACAAAACAATGGAAAAGCTGCAAAAAAGTGGACTGAGTTTGAAAAACTTTACATACACAAACAAGAAGATTGCGGATGATATCTACGAAGCTATAAACTCGACATCGTTTCTTGGCGTCTCGGTGAGTAATTTCCTTTATCTAGCAAATCGTTTTTGTAAAATTTTAAATACAACCGTTCTTGTTTTATTATCGGGCAACCCCAGAAATAGCTGATCAAACAAAAGGTATATGGTATAGCGTCCCCAATGACTGCCAACCTTTAGGCATCCAGGAAGGGTCCGCTGTACTGTCAGGCCACTCCCAGGAGTAACCGTCTGGGATCAGTTATAGATAGATCGTGTCCTCAAACGCTAGTGTGTTCGGTTCTCTATAAAGGAGAGCTGCCTAGTACCCAAGTGACACTTCCGGCAGAGCACTATTATGGCAACCCCTGCACTATATATATATTTGTTATAGCATCCCCAACTATGGCCAACATTTAGGCATAAATGGAGGCCTCCTCTGTACCGTCAGGCCACTCCCAGAAGCTATCCAGGATCAGTTATAGGCTGATCGTGTCCCCAAACGCTAGTGTGTTCAGTCGGGTCGGACACTATAATGGGGCAAGGTTTTCCTATCTTAAAGCTCGTTTACACAGTGTAAGCTAGCGTACGAGCTGCTGTATAGCCACTAGGCAGCTACTTGTACACCTAATCTTAGCAGCTGTCTACAAAATATATAGTGGGTACATACGATATTACTACACCCAACAGTGCAGTAACGCCCAACAGTGCAGTAGCTTGCACTGTGTAAACGAGGTATAAATTGTAAGCCATCTCTGGACAATCAGCTGCAGATTATTAGACACTGCAGTAGAATTTCCATTATCGAAACCGCCAATTGACCGATATTAATTTGTATAGCTTCGAAATAAGCCAAAAAGCAAATTCTATCGATTGACGATTTCAATTAATGGAAAGTAATTTTTCCTACGAGGCAATAGAGCTCGTAATCGATGCACCCAAAGGTATTTGTATTATGATTCATTAGGTACCTACTTGTTGAACAAAATAATTATCAATATCACACAATATAACGTTATACATGACAATATTTGTCCTCTACGGAAAAATACAGATTTAATAAACCTACATTGTTAGGTTGAATAGCTTTTTTTTTTTTCATTTATGCCATATTTAATATTCTTCAAAGTTGACGATGGTAACATTCGTAGAAGTAATTTTCATAGCAATCCTTACGCAATACGCACGTTTCAACGAGCTTGATATAAATGGTAAGCTTTCAGAAATCTCCAGGTCTTTAATTATATCTACAGTTACGAAACAGTCTGCTTTATAAGATTCTTAAGAGTGCGCCATTTTGCCAATGTGTGGTTACGATCTGAATTCAGAAACTTAAACGAAAGAATGAACAGGATGATAAACTTGATAAATGACTGTGTAAAATAAAACAGAATAAAATAAATTTGGAGGTCACAGTAGTGGGGCAACCAAAAATAATTGATTACTTAGTGATACTACATCTCTAATCAAACATGTTCAACAGAAATAAAGGAACATTCAGTTATGCTAATTATTACTTACTCATTAGAATTAAAAGCATTAGAAGATTTATATCCATAGATTAGGACCTTTACAACCTTTACAGACTCAAAGAATAAAACTGATTTTATGATCTTTTTATTTAAATACCTATATAATCTAGCCTATATCCTTTTATGCAAAAGTTCTAAATTCTTTGTTGGCAAAATTAGCTATGGCGCCTTCTTAAACCTGAAATACGCGATCCACTTAACCACAAAACACAATGTTAATGGAACTGTATTTGATTATTTCTTTTACCAATTTGTGCGTACCGTGTTATCACCTGAAGATATTTTACATAGGCTGTACCAGGGAGCTAGGGACGTTATGTCTGCGAAATGAAACAGCGAGGGTGCTTACCCGAGTATCACGTTTTATGGACGCAATAATGGTTCACTGTATTTTTACAAATTACATCTGTTTTGCCAACGTTTCTCAATGGTTTAAGTGGATTTTATTATACCTAAAGTTCTATTTGCAGGGAAGTGTTAAATTTTAGGTTTTTGTGGGGTTTTATGATTGGATAACAGCTCGGTGTATTGTGGGAACGGTAATTAACAAAACGTGGTTGTTCTACGACTTTTTGAAATTTGTACTTTTATCTAAAATTTTGAGATTATGTTTCACTTGATAACAGCTGTGTTTGATAGAATCTAAAGGCAATTACTGATTAAAATAGTGTAGTTCAAACTAAAAAAAAACTTCTGATCTCTAACACGAACAAACTGATTTTCGTCCAAACATCACCTCAAAATTTTAGAAGTCATAGAACAAAAGTTGTTTGCCTAGACTTCTAGAAGAAAACAACCTCCTTTCGGTTAAATTACTGACCCCGAAACACACTATTTAATTTATTTGATCAACTGAGTTCTTTTATATCTGACGGATATTTTTTCTGGTAACCTAAATTTTACAATTAATTATACATACCGGGTCTAAGAATTTTTGTAGATTTTATTATATTACTTACCTAAGACTTATTTTTTTGTGGGCATGATGTTTTATGAATTTTGTCTTGTAAGCCTCAAGGCCTTGTTTGCCCACAAAAATCATGTAAAAGTAAGATAATCCTTAGGGATAAAGCTAGGTACCTATTCAAATAATCAATGGATGGATATTTCTGTTAGACGTTATAAATTTCTGATTTCATCCAATTTAACAATATCAACTAACAATAGAATATCAAATGACCAAGTCCGTACCTAATTTTCTTCTATCTACTCAAATAACAAGCTACCCAAACAAAGGAGATGTTAATCCTAAATTAATTGAAAACGTCAAGACAATTCGAACACAGTTTACCTTATATTTAGTGCGCCTTCACAGGATTCGAATAAACAATGGTTCTGAATACCTTTGAGGAGCTCATTGGTCTAGCTGTACCAGCCAATCTTGAACGATCGTGCGGGTTAAGCAACGCTTGGCGCGGTCATTACTTAGTTGGGTGACCGATAATTTGTGTGGCAAAAATCATTTTCTCGAGCTCCTCCGTGCTTCGGAAGGCACGTCAAGAAGTTGGTTCCGGTTGTTATCTCTGATAGCAATCTTTAGGTCAAGTTAGAGGACTTAGTGCGTCCTGAAAACTATAACACTAGGTGAACCACACCACTACACGAAAAAAAGAAGACCTTTTACCCACTCCACAAACACCCAGTTTGCCTTACCAAGGCAATAGGTTTTTTTTCTGAAACAAACTGCCATAAAAACGCTTTAATAAATCCCTGTAAACTGACGTTGTTACTAACGTAAAAAGAGCAACAGGGACATTGGCGTTAATCGATAACACTAAAGGATTCATGTTTAGCGTACTTTGAACTGCCATAATGGTATAATCGAAGAGTAATAAAATATCAGTGCCTTGTAATTAGTGTATGTATAGTATATTATTGTTTCTGTGCCTAATCGTTTGGCTTTTGTCCTTTGTAACAAACGAGTGGGTGGCATACACGTTTGATCTTTTGTTTTAAATGTGAGACAGTAAATGTTAAAACGCCTAAAGTTGTTTCTTTTAGGCGTATTACAACGGTTGCCACATTTTGTTACTACAGTGTTAATTAATGGTAACATTTTTGAATGTATAATAATAAGAGATACAATTTGAATTACGTTATGATCTTGTAGCACTATGGGCGAATACTCGGCTGTGTTGCAGAAAGTTGCGGGTCTGGGGGGTTACTAGCTTTTATCGTACGAACGAACGATCGATAACGTCTTAAAAAGGTTTCAAAAGCACGGCTTTCGAAATTTTAAATTTGTTCGAAACCGTAGTAGTAAGTTATCTAAATTAAATAAACTTTTAAAATTTACACAATTTGTTAAACTAAGTAGTTAAATTTTTCCGGGTCCTAATCGCATATTATTATTTATTTTCTTACCTCGACGTTTCAACCATGTTACAGTGGTCTTGGTCGTGGGGACAACCCCCTGGCGACCAAGACCATCATAATAGAGTTGGGAAAAGCTAAAGTAACCCCTTGGTACCTGCCGGGAGCTAGAAAAAAAATATCTATATCTATATATATAAAAAAAAGTCGTGTTAGTTACTCCACTTATAACTCAAGAACGGCTGAACCGATTTAGCTGAAAATTGGCAGGGAGGTAGTTTTGAGCCAGGAGAAGGACAAAGGATACTTTTTATCCCGTTCGATTAAAAAAAAATGCTTATTTATTGCCTTTAAGGCGGAACAAAGTTCGCCGGGTCAGCTAGTATATATATAAAAGAAAGTCGTGTTAGTTACTCCACTTATAACTCAAGAACGGCTGAACCGATTTAGCTGAAAATTGGCAGGGAGGTAGTTTAGAGCCAGGAGAAGGACATAGGATACTTTTTATCCCGTTCGATTAAAAAAAATGCTTATTTATTGCCTTTAAGGCGGAACAAAGTTCGCCGGGTCAGCTAGTAATACATAATAATGCCCGTAATCTAGTCTCCATAATAATGCCCGTAATCTAGTCACCATAAGACCACATACTTACGCTACGAGCTGTTTAAGATATCCTTCAATATTAATAAATTCTCTTTGTTACAGGGTCTCGTGGCATTCTCGTCGCAAGGAGACAGGATAGCTCTGACACAAATAGAGCAACTAACAGACAACCACTACGTGAAGTTGGGATACTACGATACGCAAGCCGATAATCTCACTTGGCTGGATCGGGAGCGATGGGTCGGTAAGTACCGAGACAACTTCTATACTGATAACTATGATTTCACCTTGATAATAACGGTTGAAAATTCTTTATTTCTTACAGCCCAATACAGTAACGCCACTTAAAATTTGAGGCGTACCTACTTAAATAATTGAGCAGCTTCTAAATTTAAAAATTGTAATTTTTAATTTTTAAAATTGAGAGGTGTTAGTTGAATCTCCTGATGTTTATATTTTTAGCATTGTTTCAATTCTCAACGTTTTAAGTAACTAAATCCTGAAGAAGAGACCTGTAAAGATCTCAAAACGTTGAGCATTAAAACAATGCTAAAAATTATAAACACCACGCAATTACAGCCGAACAATGAGTTTAATTTTTATATGTCAATACAAATAATTACGACATTTTTAGCTTTCGTTTCACTTATGTTTTTCATAGTAAACATCAAAAGCCTAGAGAGCGATGTAATTAAAAATGTATCAAGCCTAAAAGCAAACCTTTCAGTAGGTTATGCTACCGGTGCGGTGGTATCGACTTTTAATTGATTGACGGTATTGCAACGGACTTCCAATTTGCTGCCTGTAGTAGTTATACCGGTGTTTCCTAGGTATATTGAATAAAATATTACTGTAGGTGTAGGTAGGTATGTATGTTCGTATAGGTATTGGAAATAACTATCTCGCATCCAAAATAAATATTTGTAAATGCTTTTCGATGATTCTAGGTACTCGATATATCCATACCACGTAAAATATTTCTCTTTGAGAGTGTAGGTATTCCATATTATTCATACCGACTATTCTTTTTTTTATGACGTTTTGCTTTATGTAGTTAATCTGGTTTTGTCCCACAATGAAGTCCTATACAACATATTTTCTTATATGAATTTGAATATATTTTACTCTCATTTTACGCCACATTCTCGTGGTTGCTTTTAAAACTAGCTTCTAAAATCGTATGTCGGGACGCGCCCTCCAATGAAAAGAAGACATAGGAAACTCATGTAGGTACATTTTACGACTTTTACATCTTGAGAAGTAGTCTAGTATAGCTCACCTCAGCTCCCCCAGCTGTTTCTAGATTTCTTGACCATTCTGAGTCGAATGCATGTAGATCTTCGCGCCGTCATTTCCTGGATCTACATCGATAACATTTGCCGCCTTGAAGCATCTACCTAACATAAAAGGGGTTGCCACTTTCCCTCAAAAAGTACGACTACAGCAAAATTTTATTTGTTTACAAGTATTATATCCGTTGTCTAGTCACCGTAACACAAGCTTAGTCGCTTACCACGGGGCTAGATGGCGCTGTGTGTTGTTCACAGAATTTATTTATTTATTTTTATTTTTATTCCAAAGTTATTATCTTTCTTAGCTTAATCTTCAGATATTGATAAACATGTCCTTCACTACAGAAGCTTTGTAAAATAAAACTTTCTGCGGTCCCATACCTACTTGTTAAGTTTCAAAAGTCAATATTTATAGAATTACTTTATTGTTTCGAAGGGAGCATTAATCATGAATATTCTCGATATATCGTGAGTTATGTACGTATTGATATCGATAAAACCTATGCTAGTAAAACATTACTAAACCGACTTCGTTTGCGATTTTATGGTGTTTTTATTACCGCAGCTACCCTTCAACCTAGATAGGAAAAATCAATGCTGTGAAAAACTAGCTACGCCTTGCGATTTCACACCCATAAGTTATGATCCCAATAACTGTGTTTAGCTTAGCTCCGCATGGCTGAGCCAGCTTTTCATACAAGTAGTACGTCGACCACAAACTGTGCCATCTATGTTTATTGTTTGCAAAGGCGATTAAGTTAAACTTAGTTTACTAAGTTGCTGAGCCTAGCGAGCTAAGTCAAACTTAGTTTAAGAGTTATATAGCCGCTAAACTTAAAATCCGTGTCGGGTTCATCGAAAATTGTTGATTATCTAATGACGGAATGTTGTTGAATTGTTTTTGTGTACCTATGGATTGTATATGACATTGTTTCCTACATTTTGGTGTAGTTTCAAGATAAATCCCTATTGGCCAATCCAAATTTTATGCAAAAAATACCTGTTTTAGCTAAAATGTGGTTATGCTTCAAAACACTGTTTGCACCTACAATTTATACACAATAAAAATTAATATCATTCAGTCATAAAATAATCAACCATTTTCGATAAACACGACATGGCTTTTGAATTTAGCGGCCATAGGCCCCATTTAGTAACCTAGCTACATGTAATGGCCCCAGCTGTACCCAATTTCAGCGAAAAAAAACTGGCTTACCTAGCTTATTCGATACTACCCGCGTTAGTCCCGATCTCGTGGGAATATCGGGATCAAAAGCAGCCTATGTTACTCAGGGTGAATGTAGCTTTCTAATGGTGAAAGATTTTTTGAAGTCGGTCCAGTATTTTTTTAATTTATTCATAACAAACAAATAGACGCACACACACACAAAAATACAAATCTTTCCTCTTCATAATATTAGTATAGATAATTAGAAACAAATACACCTAATAAAATAACACAAATACTTTGACATTTACTATATTAGAAAGATAGGCGGTAAAATTCGCATACCTATCCTATTAAGGTAGGGTGAGTTTTACGAGGAAATAGTAATTTCTGCCTCATATCTATTCGTTTGGTATTATTGAATAATAACGAAAGACAGCTCTTACGTAACTCTTTATAATTATACTAATTAATATTAGATTTCTATTATTACCATTACCTACTGATGATGATGACCATTACTATGCTTATTCACTACTTACTTAGTTGGTACCTACTTATCCGTTTTGTGAAAAACGACGTAGTTATCCGCGAACAGACATATAAAAATACTAGCTGCGTCCCGCGGTTTCACCCGCGTAAGTCCCGATCCCGTAGGAATATCGGGATAAAAAGTAACCTATAGCCTTCCTCAATAAATTGTCTATCCAACACTGAAAGATTTTCAAATCGGTCCAGCGCGGGCGGTTCCTGAGATTAGCGCGTTCAAACAAACAAACTCTTCAGCTTTATAATCTACTATATAAAAATAAGTCGGGTTTTCCTTCCTGACGCTATAACTCCAGAACGCACGAACCGATTTCCACGGTTTTGCATTCGTTGGAAAGGTCTCGGGCTCCGTGAGATTTATAGCAAAGAAAATTCAGGAAAAATTTAATTATCTATAATTTATAAGGCAAAACAACGTTTGCCGGGTCAGCTAGTATTAGTATAGATATACGGTCGAATTGAACATCGCCTCCTTTTTTCTGAAGTCGGTTAAAAACATCGTCATATTTTAAAGAAACTGCTTCCCGTCTCATTATCTACAGGCTTGTCACAGCGTCAAAACATACCTTACTTACAAACACTGATTAACATCTGCATAAACTATGTATCGTTTGTCTTTTACTGTGACATAAAGTTTCAAAGTTGACAGACAGAGACAAAATGTTACATAACTTAGTCATTTGTTTATCATCGTTTATAAAAAAGGGGGACTATCTACACTAATCTTTTATAGAGAAAAGATTTGTATTTGTGTGTGTGTGTGTGTCTGTATGTTTGTAATGAATAAACTCAAAAACTCATCATCATCTAAGCGATGTTCCCGGTTGCATCCCTCTCGAGAGCCCTGGGCCCGGGAATAAGCTCAAAAACTACTGAACCGATTTCAAAAATTCTTTCACCTAAAGAAAGCTACATTATCGATGAGTAACATAGGCTACTTTTAATCCCGATACTCCCACGGGATCGGGACTTACGCGGGTGAACCCGCGAGACGCAGCTAGCCGTTAATAAGAAAGGGAGACTATGTTTAATAAAAGATGTACAGTCACTGAATGAGGTTACATTTGACTTTCAATTGTAGGTGGTAAAGTACCTCCCGACCGGACGGTGGTAGTGAACGAGCTCCGAACGGTCTCGCTTCCCCTGTTCGCGTGCATGACGGCGCTGTGCATCGCAGGCATCCTGGCGGCGATTGGACTCATCATCTTCAATTTTGTACATAGGAGAAGACGGTGAGTTGACATCTATTTTATCAACTACATGATGGGATTATATTATGATCTTTTTCCAATTTCGTCTTCCAATCTAGTGAGTAGGAAACGCCAGTCGGCCAGCACAAATTCAAAGAAAATTCGAATATCTACAATACAATGAGTGCGTCGATAGCGTTCGGATTGTTCCGTCGATATAGGCACTGTCTAGTACTTGTTCATTAAAGTTCGTTTTAAAATGATTAATTACTGTCTTCACAAATTGTTACAATAAATGCTTACCTACACTAAATAGGTTGATAGATACTTATACAACTATTTGTGGAGACTGATACCTGAACTAGGATTCCTTGTGCTACAAGTACCAGGCTTCACCATGCATCTGACTTAATGGCTTATTTATGTAATACCTAAATAAGAAAAATACAAATAAACGAACATGTAAATGAATCTTCCATGTTTTTACATTATTTAATTTTGTTTGAAATTGCCCTAATAGGCAATTTCAAACAAAATTAAATAATAAATCCTACAAAAAATTAAGTCTTTATTTTTTTTTTCATCACCGTAAACGCGATGAATTAAATTAAAAGATTACACGAGATAGGAATATCAGATTACAGGCTTTATATGAAACATGTATCGAAACGTCAGGAGGAAAATTCAGTAATTACAATAATCCATGATCCAATTATTTATTAATTACTTTTATAATGAACCAAAAATACCTGTAACATTTTGGTACAAAATACTACAGACCGTTATTACCTTTACACAGTAAAATTAACTCTGTCAAAGGAAATTAATTAATTTTCAAACAATGAACTTAGTAGGTATTATAATATTAGGGTAAGCCAGTTATTGTATTAGTATTGATTTGCAATTGAATAACATAACAACAGCTAGCTAATACTTGACAACGTAAACAAATACGGAAAACTAAACCTAGCTAAATTATTTGTTGATAACAATAGTGAAGTTCGTCAGTCGCGAGTTTCGGCTAAGTAGGTATTTATCATAATGGTGCTAACACTCGGGACTACTCGGTAGTGAGCAATTAGTACCTACTTAGGTACTAGCGACGAATATCGGACTGCACGATCTTTATTCGAAATGCAAATCATCACGAAAGCGCAAACTTCGCTTCGGAATCTCTGAAGTCCACATTTTTTAAATAAATCCAGTCATTCGAATAGTAGGTACCTAGATTTAATATTCGTATTCAGTAAAGTATTCTATTGTCTTTACTAGGTATAATTTATATGTTGGTACGAGTTTTCCCCTATTGGAATTGTAAAATGAATTTAATATTTTCCTTTTTCCATTTGTGAATTGTTCGAGGATCAATGTAGGTATTACCAACGCCGCTGACCGTAAAATAAACTACTTTCAATACAAAATAGCGAACCATCATTCCCCATTGAGGGACGTGAACTGAATGATAACTATGACGTAGGTTTCACAACAATGACGCTGGAAAATCCTTTTGCGTACGCAATCGACTAAAAAAGTCACCGGAATACGTTATTTCACGCGGCCCTTGTCAATGTCAAATACCACCTCTTGCTTCGCCTTGAAGATTTGTATAGATCGAAGCTACGTGATCGAAGCTACGCACCGTCTCAGCAAACCCCTCGATTTCGGTCGATAACACTAAAAAATTCAATCCTAAATGAATAAAACAAATTCCTAAAATAAAACGTTTCTATTCGATCCGATTCAGAATAAAACCCGCGTCGCGATGGCGGAATATTTTACCGTTGACTCTCACGGATTGTAAAATCAGATCAGAGAATAGACTCACTAAATAAAATTGACTATAGACGTGGAAGTAAACTAACAACAAAGAAGCCGAATATTTCCCGACTCGTATTGGTCGTTTTCCTATAAAGAGAACTTTTGTATGCGAAGCGGACAATTTTGCGTTCGAAACTGTTACCGAAGTTGACGTGGGATCTTAAACGAACCTTTGTATCTTTTATTTTCTTAAGTAAAACACTCTAACTTTAAGGCGATTCACATTGCTTTGTGAAATTGCGTTAAGGCAATAATATTCACAGTTGAGAATAACATTAGCAATGTTACGCGGTGTGATACTCTCTGGATAGGTATCGAAACTTTATTCGCTGAAAACTTTGTTTTCGTTTTTATTGCTAGCGAAGTGCTCGGTAGTCGTAGAAGTTCGACTTTTGGCGTACTGGTTGTATTTTTTTGTTTTAATTTAAAGTGTTCCGTGGACTAGGGCTGCGTTTCGATCAGTAAAGTTAAAAAGTAGAAGTTTTAATTTTAGAATTTATATTTCTCGTCTTCTTGTATATGTTTATTACTTAGGTACTTTATAACTACCGTATTGTTAGTCTTAAATTATTATTTTTATTATTCTCACTATCCCATTGGTGAGTAAAGGCCTCTGTATTCTCTTTTCACCTATCGCGGTCTCCTGGAACCTCCGGACAATTTATCTCAAAGCGGTTAAGATCGTCTTGCCATAACAGCGCTGACGCTTCTAAAAACACTAGTAATTTATAAAAAAAAGTCTACACTTCAAATACAGAATCTCAACTTTTCCCACAGAGTGATACTATGGTCGCACCCGGCTTGCAACGCCGTCATGCTATGCGGATGTTGCGTGTGCCTCGCTGCAGCAGTGGCCTTGGGCGTCGACGGGCGATGGGTCCAACCCCAACACTTCTCTGGCCTCTGCGCTGCAAGGGCTTGGCTCCTCGCTACCGGCTTCTCTATGGCTTACGGCGCAATGTTTAGCAAAGTCTGGAGGGTCCACAGACACACTACCAAGCCGAAACTAACTGAACCTAAACCGGGGAAAAAGGTAAGATTACTTCCGAAACACTAAAGCGCCCAACACACATGCCGAACGGGGTAATTTTCGTAATGTTCAAGTTTGTATGCACCATTGAATAAGACCGACCTCGTTAGCTTACGCTCCGCTCCATGATCGCTTACCGGTCCGCTTCCTAGTGGGCAGGTGTATTCTACGTTTTAATCATTTCCTTTAGAAATCGTTTATTGGAATATTGAATGTAAAAATGGACAAAATAGAAAGAGAGAGATGAAAATGGGCTATATTTTTCATTTATTATATTTGTTACCTACTCAATTATTTTATGTTTATGACAAAAGAAATTCACGACGCTACAGGGACGCGCCTTCGCCGTGTCTAATCAATAGCGCGGTTGGCGTAAGACGTTGAGTACCTAGTTAACCCATATAAACACTTAAGTCTTCTCTATAAATACGGGTATTATTAACTCATCAGATGTAGATTATTATAGATATAAAAACAAATAAAAAACGTAGGCACAAATGGAACTATAAAATTATGACTCTATTATCATCACTCTGTCTATATCGAGTTTATCTTTTACAAATCATTTTGTCGAGCTCCTCCGCGCTTCGGAATGCACAAGCATTTGGTCTCAGTTGTTATCTCTGATAGCAGTCGTAAGATCAAGTTAGATGCCTTTGGGCAGTGGTTCTTAATTAACTGGTAGTCCACGGGCCACTAGTGGTATCTGGCTTTCAGGTCGCCCTTAGGCTTAGAGCGACTTGAAAACTAATACTAGGTGAGCCACATATGAAAAGATGTAGAATATCCATTGCAAATTCTTTGACTACACACAAAATAAATAGGACGCACTATATAAATAGGAATACATACATAGCCATATACATATGTTTGTTACGACATATTCTGTATACTGTTTACATATAAATACGAGTACGTCGCAACGTTTATGACAGAACTTGAAAATAAAATCAGACATAAATATTTAAGTGTCTCGTTTCAAGCGACAATATTCAATAGGTAGAGTATAGTCAGGTAAGATCGGATACGGGGAAGATCGTATTACTCAAAAACTCCCAAAATAGGTAATATTTTTAGTGTTAGCCACGGTATTCACAAGTGAAATTCACCGATCTGTGGCAGCCGACAGTTGTGATGTCACCTATTTTGGGTGAAATTTGAGTTATAGGGTCTTGAATTTCACTGTACCTTTTTAATACAATATAATGGCAAATCACGTCTCAGTCAATCCTAATGAAGGTACCTGTAAACGTCTTAAAACGTTGAGCGTTGAAACAATGCTTAAAGTAATAAAAAAAAAAATAAGATACGTTAAGTAGTTGGTCCCGGTTGTAATCACTGATAGCTGTCGTTAGGTCAAGTTAGAGGCCTTAGGGCGATCTGAAAACTCTAACACTAGGTGAGCCACACCACTACACGAAAAGAAGAAGTTATAAACACCACACGATTAAAACCGAAACATGAGTTTAATTTCATACGGTTTTCCCCCGTATCCGACATTACCTGTTTGTAGTCTACGTTGGAAATATGGGTTTTGACACTTGGGTACGTTTTATATTCCGGTGTGACATACAACCGTACATAGATATCTCCTGTACAAACATCGGACGCTGAACGAATATTGATTCAGTAATACGATCGCGTATTTTCATTTTATTTTTATAAAATACGTTTGATCACAACTTTACCCGTTCGGGGAATCAATCCGGTCGACTGACTTCACTAAACGAAAATTCTTATAAAACTTTCGTTCGAAAATTAAATAAAAAATCACATATGTAACGAATAATATAATATACAACGTGCTCCGAGGAGGGGGTATTAAGCAGAAAGGGGGTTGTTCTAGACGTCTAGGCGATTTTTTTTTGTTCTACGACTTTTGGAAATTCGCATGTTTTTTTTTAGAAAATTTTGTAGTTGTTGTAACAGCTGTTTTAGAAAATAAAGGCAGTTAATGTTTAGATTGTAGTGGTCCAAACTAAATAAAAGGAAACAGCTGATTTTCACGTAAACTCAATAATTTCGAAAACTACCTTGAATTTCCAAAAGTTGCAGAACAAAAATGTTGTTTGCCTGGACGTCTAGAATAACCCCCTTGCGGCTTAACACACCCTTCTCAGAAAACGTTGTATATTCAGAGGTTTGTCGCTTTATTTGATGGCATAGTTAAACTAGACTGTCAGTTGTTGGATGTTTTATTAAAAATAAATGGGTTTCAGTGGAACGATACTTAATCATTGTCAAGTCGGATTCAAGAGAGACAACGGAACACTCAAAACTGGGCTAAACATTGTCAAGTGACTGCTCCTTTATTCCTTCGTATAATATTTTCCTTAACAACACTCTGTTTTAATTGTAGATGGAGAATACGTATTTCATTTTAATTAAGTACGCAAAATCTTACAATGTACATACTTACGTATACCTACTTACTTTTAAGTAACGAATTTAAAATTATTTTTGTGTAGGTAAGTCATACCTATCTATTATATACCATTTCATTGCCTTCAACAAAAGGCATAGGTATAGTAAGTATTTTTTTCGTTATCTGGTATACCATAATTACCATAAATAAATAAATTCTTTGAATATTATTTCGCTGTTAAATAGCAGAATATTACGGTCCCTACGCATGCGGGTAAATTTGTATCGAAATTCCACGCATGACACTAAACGACCCTAAAAAATAAGAAAAAAATCTCCTAGGTATTTGAAGTTGAAGTATTTGAGGTACCTCTTCTCTAAAATATCAATATTTTCTTTCTCTCTCCCCTCTCTGTCATTGCTCTACATACGTCATATTTCCCCAAACACGTGGCTTCGTTTTTCCACTGAGCCGGTGTAGGTAGATGCCGATTTACGCCCGTTTTTGGGGGTAGTTTCCCCGGGCCGGCAGAGAGTGGTACTCTTGCTATCCCGGCTCCGGTGACGGCGCCGGCGGGATTAAGTGAAAAAACGAGCTATAGGTACATTTTCATACATTTTTGCATCCCCAGCCGGTGAGTGGAAAAACGCCCATTAGATGAAATTCGGGCCACAAAACGCCACCACTAACACCAAACGTCACCTCCTACAAATTGTTTTAGGGTTTCGTAGTTAACAAGAAACACTTATAGATTGATAAAACGCTTTATCGCTTATACCATAGCTTATATAAGCTTTTAGCTTCAAGTGCCGCAGGCGCGGGCGGGTGCGTTTTGTGACGTAGCGTATCCCTCCATTGCCACTCTATCTATACTAATATTATAAAAAGGTAACGTTGGTAACATGTATGTATGTATATTGGGGGTAATCTCTGAAACTACTGGACCGATTTCGAAAATTCTTTCACTATTAGAAAGCTACATTCACCCTGAGTAACATAGGCTAATTTTGATCCCGATATTCCCACAGGATCGGGACTTGCGCGGGTGAAACCGCGGGAATCTGCTAGTTTGAAATATGGCCAAAGTGTACTTTTCTACGTATAGATCAGGGGTTCCCTAACTTATTTGAGTCGCGCCCCCCTTTCGACCATAAAAAAAATCCGCGCCCCCCCCCGTCCTACAGTCCAGATTGTCAGGTCAGGATAAAAAAGTGTTCAAAATAAGGATTTTTATTGCTCATTAATTTTTTTCATTCATACAAAAGGTATTTGGTCACTGCCAGCCTAGAGGCTGATATTGGCCGACTAAGGAAACAATATTATGTTCTTCACAGGCGTCAATTTCAAATAATTTCATTGGTCGTATCGAGCCGTCTGGAATGCATTCTCTCAGCGATCGCAGGTATTAACTGTACATGTGGCCCGCGCCGCCCTTGAAATATGTCTGCGCCCCCCCTGGGGGGCGCGCCCCCCAATTAGGGAACCCCTGGTATAGATAGTTTGTTAATCTTTCACTTTCTTTTTACACCAGTCAGGGCTACACGGTTGGAAGTTATACACGATGGTGGGAGGACTGCTGGTGGTCGATGCGGCGCTGCTCACGGCATGGCAGGTATGTCGATAACAACATTTTTAGTTTCATTTTTGACAACATTTGGCGAAACTGGGGATGCCATCTTAATCTTCAAATACATTGTGTATACTTGGTTTTTTAATTCCAGACTAGGATCTGACGTTTTAGGTCTTTGTATTTGGCATTTTTTCGTCAGGAAAATGTGTCAAACCATAGTTTACGATTAAAAAACTAAGTATGTATAGTTAGGTAGGTACTTACATTCTTTAAAGAAACAGAACTGCGCATTGAATGCTTTTTGAATGAAAATACTCATTCAAAAGTCTTTGATATCGACCTGACTAAAATCCGAAAATAAGGCTCACTACAGATGCCGGCAAACAACTAGAAAAAAATGGTGGATCCGCAGAAGTCGATTTTTCATAGAAGTCGCACGTAAAGGTACTGCGCGAACCTACCCCTCCCACGTCATCATTTTCCAAGATGTTTACCGGCACTTGTACCGACTTTTTAACCGACTTCCAAAAAAGGAGGAGGTTCTTAATTCGTCGATTACTCGAAGATGCCTGGACCGATTTAGAAAAATCTTTTTTTATATAGCATCAATCTTCATACATCCTGCCATATTATACTTGATGTTATACTTTCTGTTGTACTGACTGTTACTGACGTCTACCGAAATGGTCCCAACGGAAGACCAGCGAGCACTAGCCGAAAGACTACATTACTATACTAGTATTACTCTGAGTTGAGGACCGTTTCGCAACAAATCATGTTCCTTTTATTGAATTTTGTTTTTTTTTTATTCATGTATTAGTGTTTTTTGTTGCGAATAAACTATATTCTATTCTATTCTATATTTGTTGTCTATGATAGATCCGTGACCCGCTGCAGCGCCGCGTCGAGACGTTCCCGCTGGAGTCGCCGCGGCATCACGATGACGACGTGCACATCCGACCAGAGTTGGAGCACTGCGAGAGCGAACACAACACTATATGGCTCGGTGAGTGGAACACCACTCTTCTCTTCTAGAAGTTAGGTTTTCTCTTTCTAATTCATTGTGAAGTACCACTGACCTGAATTATATGGACAGGAGGTCTCGCACTGAATATTGTGCCGATTTGATCTGCGCCATGTTGCGCTGTTGCCGCGCGTTTTCTATTGAAAGTGATGGTGACAGGCCATCACTTTGGTCACATCACATCACAACATGGTGCAAATCAAATCGGCACCAAGATCTAATGTCATTTTGTATGGTATAGCAATTCCAGCGTACTTGTATAGTTATATTTCAGTGTCAAGTACCCAGTAAATGATCGAATTTCTTTGTGAAACTTGATATAAATTTGCGTTTGTCAAAGTGAATTTTGATAAACAGATTAAATTAATTTACACAATTACTTATAAACAATGATTAACAGATGACTAAGTTATGTAACGTTTGTTTCTGTCTGTCAACTTTAAAACTTCATTTTACAGTAAAAGACAAACGATACATAGTTTATGCAGAAGTTTATAAGAAAGACGGTTCATTTTTTAAGCGCCCGTTGTGTTAAAAAAAACGGGGAAAAGGGTAAGCGTGAATGAACAGAATATTGGGTGGGAAATGAACATCGGTAAAACAAAAAAGTAATGAACATGAAAGAAGTAGAAAGAAAGAAAATACGTTTATTCGCACAAGTGCACAACAACACAGAAATAAAAAAATATATATCGAAAAAAGTAGAAAGTAACATACGAAACACTATAGTTTACCTACGTAACAAAAAAATAAAACAAACATAATTATAAGAACTAAGAATAGAAGTGCGCTGCCCGAATAGGTATCTACAGTCTCAGCATAAAGTTGCCGCTAGTGTTAAACTCAAGAACAGAAGTAAATAAAAATATTTTAATTTTTCGGCCCTCCTTATAAAAAAAAACTAGCTGTGCCTGCGGTTTCACCCGCGTAAGTCTCGATCCCGCGGGACTTACGGGATCAAAAGAAGCCTAGGTCCTTCTCCAAGGTCCTATTTATCTCTATACCAAAGTTCATCGATATCAGTTCAGCGGTTTAGGCGTGTAAGCGTTACAAAAAAATTGTTTGACAGACAGAGTTACTTTCGCGTTTATAATATAAATAAGATGCAGTTAAAACGTGCATTTTATTTGCATAGTTAGGTATGCGACAGAATAGTACACCGCGCCGCCTCCGTCCTCAGTCCTTCGCATCTTGTCCCACATTCCTACACGTCCTCACAATAAATAGCGTGTTTTGTTGTCCAAAGACACTATGTTGGTTTCGTATCTAAAAGTTCTAAGTAATTTTCGCAACTGTAACAGAAATTGAGAGGGAATCCGAAGGCTTTGTGACACGTAAAATAAATTGCGGCTTAGATACACCTAAATAAATTGTCAAGAAACAATATCAATAACGTGGAGAGGTTGAGCAAAGTTGATAAATTGCTGTCGATAAAACTTCCCAGGATAACTCGAAAGATTGGGAACACTACCATCGTCGTTCAATGAAATATTTTGGGCTGACGCAGGACGGTTCAATAAAGACATCGGAGATTTCAATCAATCTTTGTTTTGTTTCAAAAAAAATACCTAGTATATCTATTATGGTGGAAACTTATTTCCACTAATGTGTAAGTTACCACTACTACTGGGTCCCAAATTTGATATAAATAAATATGCTTAAGTTATTTTAGTATTATTAGCATATTTAGGCATTTATTTGTAATATTTTTGTATCATCTTTGTAAGCAATTTGAGCAAATAAATGACATTCATTCATTTTTGGAACAATGAGCTATAAATTAATAAAACATTATTTAATCAAAATTTAAAAATAAAAACCAGATCAAAAACTCCGCCCCGCAATTGACACGGCCGTAACTAATGCCTACCTCTACAGTATCTATCTGGGATGGTAATTTAAGCCGAAAAGGGGTTATCTAAAGGACTAGGTGAACAAAAATTAAAAAAAGAGCTGTGTCTAATTCCATCAATTACAATTGGGTACCATCAATTATGAAAATAGTGCATTGGCCAACCTAAATCCTAAAATACAAAAAATCCTTAAGATTTGTGGTTCTAACTCCAAGAAACAGCTGATTTACCATCAAACATAATCTCAAAATTTTCATAAAAATGTTCGAATTTCCAAAAGTGGTTCGCCTAGTCTTCTAAAACCTCTTCATGATTCTCTTCATGATCGGACACCAATTTCTTAACATACTGTATATTACGATGAAGAATTTAGGTCCATTTATAAAATATTTGTAAATATCACAGTATGTATACGCAGACATAATTCCTAGCTTAAACGCGGCATCAATGCAATCATTATAAAACATTAACCCATGTTTGATTAGTTTGTCGAGCTCTCTAGGCTATCGGAACTGAATTCCGAATTTGTATAACTGATTTACCCGTACATTAGGTGCGCATTCACTCATTAGGCGACTTGTTCCGTTCATTAATTTATTCCTACAACGTGTTCCAAACTACAGCGAATTCAAGAACCTCTAAGTTTTATTAAAAGCCGTAAAGTCTTGCGTTAAGCTTAGTATTTTCAATGTTATTTACTTTTACAATAAAACTAGGTAACGTACGGACGCCGACCGTTTCTACTGGCAATTGTTGAAATTGATAGCAGAACGAGATATTTCTAAACCATTTCACAATTAGATACTGAGTTGCCAGCAAAATTGTGTCTGTAGAAAATGTTACAATTTTATCGAGCCTTGCGTAGACTTCGCCAATTTTAAGTGAATTTAACCAACGCTAAATGAATTGGTAGTACTTATCAAATTAAAGTCTCATAACGATTAATTTCGTAGAACTATTTAAGTACCAACAGAACCTACACATAACTTCTAAGTTTTGTAATATATCTCAATATTTTGTTGTTTTACACACACACCTACACACTTTTATCATGATTTCTTAATACGGCCAGTTTTCGCTTAGGCCGTCAGAATTTCTTGAAAGTTCTAGTTTTAGGTTTTTTCCACCTCATCATAACAGCCTCATCCTGGTACTCGATGTCTTAAGGTAGAGTGACCGACCCTACTTCACAAAACAATGTTGTACGTCCAATATCCATTGTCCATATACCCTCTGTCATCTAACTGAATGCAACGTTCTCTAACTAAATAACACGACGCCCACACATACTACACGACATGTAGCACATGACTCTCGAAGGACAGAGAGCTTTAAGGGGACAGTCTATCTACTCTACGTTTGTAAAGTTTCTCCATACAAACTTTACAAACGTAGTCGACTATTTCCTCCCTTGATACAGATATCAGAAAAAAATGTTTATGCCATATGTCCTTAATCAGCCATGACCATGCCCCTACGTTTTGATTTTTTCATTTTCAAATTTTTCTAAATTTTATTTCTATCCTAAGTAAAAAATGGAAAAAAAACCAAAACGTATGGGCATAATCATGGCAGAAATATATTGTTTTATATTATTTTATGGCATAAACATATTTGCTCTAATGTCTTTATGCAGGGAGGAAACAGTCGACTGCGTTTGTATGGAGAAAGAGTAGGTAGCCTGTTCTCTTAAGACGGTTCTCGAAGATATACTAGGTTCTATATAGTCTCTCGTTTTACTACTAGTACTAGAAACAATAATAAGCTGTGTTAGCTCCTAAGTCTTAGCGCTCGCAATGCATTTGTCTGGATTACAGTAGTGTCAGTCTTGCCTTGCTTTGTAACGTTAAGAACTTGTTCATAAATTAGACTATGATCTCTTTACAACTCTTCTCAAGTCTTGACTCGTTATATGAAACATAATTCATCTTTTTTCCACGGAAAGAACTTTGTTATATAAAACAGTGAATAATTTTTGTACCTATTTTTCACTCCCTTTAATCTTTACCTGCGTCAAAATACAATTATATTAGTGTTACTGACACTGTGTATAAACCTTCGGCACGTGTTTTACGTCTTCACAACACATCCTCTGAAAATTACCCCAACCACGCTACGTATAAAACTTATAAAATAAATCGGCGCAACAAATTGTTGACAAAATGAACAACCTTAACGTTATTACCAAACAACACCGGTAACTGATTACAGAAAAACGCTGTAATGTTGTTAATATCTTGAGCCCACCATAATCAGATCAAGTTAGTAGCCGAGGACACGCGATGAGCGAATTTCCTTCAAATAACATTACGAACATTGGTAACTAAAGACATTACTTGATAAAGACAAGCAGTGCTAGGAGTTTCGAAAGGTAAACGCTTTTAGTTTCATTACAACTTCACCTCGAGTTTTTATTATCGTACGTCGAAGGCGATGAGTAACAGATCAATTCTCTATTTTCCAATTTGATGAAATAGAACAGGTCAATGCACAAAATGTTGTTTACGTACTGTATGCTTTGTGTTATAGACTGTTGTTGAATGTTGACTTGGGTACCTACCGTTAAATGTACAATATCTACATATTAAATAAATCGTCCAAAATAAATAAAATTAGCTTTAGAATAGATGAAAATTCTCATACCTACAGAACAAAGCTAAAGCCAAAAACACTTACGAGTGCTCTTAAACTCTTAGGAGTAAGAAAAGTGCTTCTAATCTACAAGCTCTAAATTTAATACGAGTATATTCGAAATTCGAACATTTTGTTAGTAAATAAAATAAGCAAATAGGTACTGTCTTGGTGCTCGCTTTGATTTTCTCTGTACAAAGCGATGTTGCTGTAGTGCTTTAATATTTTATAGAGGAAGTAGAAACAAAGTCGTTGTTGTAGATACTTACACGTTGTCCTAGGTGAATGACAAACCCGTGGCGATGTAACGTGAAAATATAAAAGAGTCGCTGTATGTGATCCGTCGTCTTAAGTGAACGACAAATGAGGTCGCGACACTATGCGACAAGACGCAATAGATCTAATAGACGTTGTATGTGATTGTGGCTTACGCGTCGTGTGAATCTGTCTGTCAAGCATAAGTATGGTCGCCATTATGTTGCGTCGCATCGTCCGCCTATGACAACGAGTGATTGTGGCCTACGCGTCGTGTGAATCTGTCTGTCAATCAGAAGTATGGTCGCCATTATGTCGCGTTGTGTCCCAAAAACAACGTGTGATTGTGGTCTACGCGTCGTGTGAATATGTCTGTCAATCAGAAGTATGGTCGCCATTATGTCGCGTTGCGTCCCAAAAACAACGTGTGATTGTGGTCTACGCGTCGTGTGAATATGTCTGTCAATTAAAAGTACGGTCGCCACGTCGTAAATCTGTCTGTCAACCAGAAACATGGTCACCATTATGTCACGTTGCATTGCGTCGCTGGCGTGTTACTTCGTTCGCATAGGACAAGGGGTAGAGTACTTCTAATATTATTATTTAAGTGTGTCAGACACAAAGAAAGCGACGTAGGTCCTAGTTATATATTTAACCCATTTGCGTATTCTTTGGAGATTACGTTACATTTATTCTCAAGATTTGTTTAGCTAAGTAGCGCATCATGAATCGGTTGGTATTATCAGGTTACAATAAAAACTGTGGAGATGAATCAATCAGTTACATTTAATAGAATATAAACAAATCATTTTAGGCAGGCTTGCGACAGGTCGGTCAAAATATACCTACGGGATTTTTTAACACGTTGCATTTTTTTTAAATTGCACGATTTTCGTCCATCATTATTATTAGAAACACAGGTCTAGTTCGCGTTGTAGATAATCATTGTGATGAATTACCTCGACGTTTCGGCAAACGGGTCACACCGACCGTGGCCGCGAGAAAACAAATTTCGAATTAGTAGAAGTAAAATAAGTTATCCTGTTATATAACCTACCAACCTTTTTGTATTAATAAAATACTACTTTCTTTTAAAAAAAAACATTTACAACAGAAATAACAGAAATTAATTCTTTTAGAAATTGTGGTCAATAGGTATACATTATTTTACTTCAGGCAACAGCTATTTAAAATCTGAATTCGTATCAAAGCTTTATTTATTGTAGTATCTAACTGTTGTTTAACATCAACTCCAAGGGTTATTCCCAAAGTGAGCCTTCGCCTTTGACTTTCAAGACACTCGTTATTAACTTTGAAGTCAGACATTTCGTTGGTCTACCACAACAGCGCCCTGAGCAGTAGATATGGAATTAATTAAACACAAGGTGCCTCTAACATCTATACGGAGTTGATATTAATAGATACTTCGAACGTGCCACAATGGGTGTTGTACAGGTGAGAGAGGTCTTAATTTAGTTTAATTGGGCGTTCGATCATTCGGAATTTGTAATATTTTACCCATATTAATGCTTCATAATTTCATAATCGTGCCGTGTTGCCCCGGCTAGGGTTACCCTTTCTCTTCCCGTTTGTGTCGTAAAAGGCGACTAAGGGATCTGGGGACACAGCAACCTTAAGGGCTCCCTGCGCGGTGGCTGATAAACTTCTAGGTCCCTAGGAGGGTTGGTGTCAGGAAGGCGACCGGCTGTAAAAATATTGACAAGTCTATTTGCGGCAGGTACCTATGTTCAATGACGACTTATCTACTGCGCCGACCCCAAATTAAAAAAATACGTGTGGCACTCGTGGACTGCCGCGGTAAAGCTATTGCCGAGCTACACGGTAGGGGGAGTGGGGGGTTTTAGGTTTTATTTTCTTATTCTAGATTCGGTCCCCGCGCTCAAAACCCGCGATAAAAGCTATGCAATAGCTTAAAAACAATTAGGGGCTTAGCGGACCCCGGGCTCCCGAGAGAGATGCAACCGGGAACATCGCTCGGATGAGAAGATCAGAATGTTTCATAACTTTTAGGATCATAGCACGGTTAATGTTTAGTACCACGTACAGTGCAGGAAATTCAATTAATTAGTAACAAACGTGTATGTAATTTGTATTTAATTTGATATAGTTAGGTACGTGTTTTGTTTACTAATCTACATCTACACTAACATTTTAAAGAAGAAAGATTTGTATTTTTGTGTGTGTGTATGTGTGTGTGTCTGTATGTTTGTCTATATCTATACTTCTAAACTAATAATATAAAGAGGAATATTCGTATTTGTGGGTGTGTGTGTATGTATGTAATGAATAAACTCAAAACCTACTGGGCCGATTTCAAAAATTCTTTCTCTATTAGAAAGCTTCATTTACCCTGAGTAACATAGGCTACTTTTAATCCCGATATTCTCACGGGATCGGGACTTACACGGGTAAAACCGCGGGACGCAGCTAGTAATGAATAAACTCAAAAACTACTGGACCGATTACGAAATTTTTTCCACCATTAGAACGCCACATTTACCTTGAGTAACATAGGCTACTTTTAATCCCGATATTCTCACGGGATCAGGACTTACTCGGGTGAAACCGCGGGACGCAGCTAGTTTGCTAATAAAACTACCAACAGTATTTGCGTGCCAAGTTAAGTGCTGGTGAAATATGTTGGAATAGTAGTTATGTGACATCTCTGTAACCATATTTCGAGCAAATAAATGACATTCACTGAATCGTTCAATAAAATTAACAACAATGTTCGTAAAATTGTTGAACATTAAAATCGGGTGTTAGCTGTGGTGTTAGATAGTTCGTTCTAGCAAACCGTGCTTCCATCAAATCTGTTACAATCTATAAATATAAAATTTAAAGTCCAGACTGATCTATATATCAACGCAGAACTAAAAGCGCTGGTCCTAGAGACATGAAATTTGGAGAGTGTGTTCTTCGTGATGTACTCGTATCGTGAGGCATCCTCTAAGATTTTGGAAAATCCCGCGGGACCGGGAGTTACGCAAGTGAAACCGCGGGACTCTGCTATTTTAAAATATGAGCCTCAGTTTAGATTGGAAATCGCTTTTAAAAATAAGTCTACAACTCTCAATTGTCAAAACCTATCTAAGAACTAAGCAACAAAAACCCAGTATCGCTTAAAATCATTACAATTCCCGCGGCGAGTCATTCCTACCAAACTTTGATAAAAAATATTTAACTTTTTAAGTCGTTATTAACATCTGTTCCCTTTGTCATGTAATATAAAAGTTTATTTTGTTTTCATGAGATTCCGCACTTCAAAGAGGTAAAACGAAAGTTTAAAGTAGAGTCCTGTCTGCCTCTCTCAGAGCTCATAATTATTTAAAACTGTTGTTTTAAGTAATTCTATTGAAGCGTATTCTACTTAAATGTGATACATTATTTAACAAAATTACTTATTTTCGGGCAAAGTTTTAACAAAAATTGAGAAACTTGGGATTAAGTTAACAGGCCTATTTTATGAATTTATTTAACGATTGTTCACAAGTTGGAGGTGTGATTTGTTTAATAAGTTAAGTAGGCTTTTATCCATATAATTCCAGCCCTATTTATAGACGAGTCTAAGTAGATATTTAGGCAAATCAATGCCATCGGGGTGGCGCAAACATGCCTAAGTTGTGTTATATTGAACAATACGGAAGCATAGATTCGACGTATGAGTCACCAACGCAGGTAGACTAATTGGTCAAGTGCTCCCGGATTGAGTAAAGATGCGTTGTTGGTTCGAATCCCGCTCTCCTTCGATCATGTGTTGTGATTTTGCAGAAGTATTGTCCCTTCCTAAGAAAGCCCAGTGCTGGCTTAAAAGCACTTAAAAATAAAATATAATTCTAAGTTGATACTTTGGATAATTACTCATACCTTGTCTCGATCTTGTGCGTGGTTTTCAATGTCTTTCAAACTTGACGGATACAAAACTTAGCCAGGTGCTTACTTTAGCCAGTGCCAAGTGCAAACTAAACTAAGTTAGTATAAGCTTTTCAAACAAGTTAGCATAGCTGGCATTCGCGAAGTATTGGCATAGGCATAGTGGCGAAACTAACTCCGCTATGCGAAGCTAAACTAAACTTTATTAAGAGGAGTATATACGCCAACGACCTTGAAACTGAAAATCCCTGTCGGGCTCATCGAAAATTGTTGATTATTTCATGACGGAATGTCGTAGAACTTTTTTTTGTGCACAAATTGTAGGTGACATTGATTCCTACATTTTGGTGTAGTTTTAAGACAAGAACCTCATATTGGTGCAAAGCCTATCCAAATTTTAGACAAAAAATGTCTGATTTGGCTAAAATGTCGATAGGCTTCAATACGTTTCGACATATTTGTATGGAAACTGCACTAAAATATCGGAAACAATGTCGCCTACAATCTGTACACAAAAAAAAGTTCTACGACATTCCGTCATGAAATAATCAACAATATCGATGCGCCCGACATGGATTTTCAGTTTTTCAGAATAGGGCCCTTAAGTTAGTCGGCGTTAGACGGCTTCAGACTCGTCAATTGTTAAGTATTTAGGAAATATCCTAGTTTAATGGAGTGAAAATCCACGCCAACTTCTACCGTCCAGGAGAAGTTGGAATGAATTATGTAAGATTTAAACCAGAGTTAAAATTCAATAGTGACCATCCTCAAGGGCCCCCCCGGTGAGTTCGTTAGGCCCCTTAACGAACTCGCCGAAGTCACCCTTTAACACGTTCATCCCGGGTGACTCTTCCTCAATTAGGGTCAATTTTGGATTTCCAAATTAGATTACATAGCAACTAGCATTTAGAATTCAGAGACGAGTATGAAACGGATCGCTATCAGGCGACCTTTCTGCTTCTAGTCTCTGTAAGAGACCTGTCCACCCAGTTTTATGGCGCCTTTTTTATTACACAATTTAGGCTCAATACTGTTTTTTTTTAATCTTGTAATGAACATGTCACATGGGTACGTTTTTAGGTAGTTTATTATAAAAAGAGCACTGGTGCTACAGAACGACTTTCTTATCATCCGGAGCCTACTATGGGACACAGTTAGATCGTCTTTGTGTCGCATCTCAAGTTAAACCAACGGACATCACTGGTTTGTGAAATTTACTTAATTTGTGATTATGTACATACTTAAATAGGCTTTCACTAATATTATATTATTTTCCTGCATGTATTACACAAATATAAAAACACACTAGAATTCTATCTTATTTGATGCTGTAATTTAGAGATCTTCTTCAATATTCATTATTATTATATCCATGTTTCCATAAGATTGAATACAATAACACTAGATCCATTTTCATTTTAGATGAAACATCAGAAAGGTTTACAATACTAATACATTTATAGTACCGCAATTTATCTTACCCATAGTTTTACCCTGTGTTCTGTCACCTGGAACAAAATAGAGGTGGCCCATTTGCTTATAAATAGAGTAAAGACCGCACCTTAATTGTCAAGGGATTTCTACCCACCACGGGTATGAGACAATCCCTAATTAATTTAATAGTAGAAAATTCAATTCCTATTATTTTATTACGGTTTCAAAAACAGATAACCATCTAATAAAACTGAGCATGTTGTTCTTAATTGAAAAAGACACTATTCACACTTTTTAACCTTACACGATTTCCGTCCATCATTATTATTAGACAGGGGTCTAGATCGCGTTATAATCTTCATCATTGTTATTAATTACCTCGACGTTGACGTAAGAGCGGTGTTGGTCTAGTGGTAGATACCACGACTGTCATTCCGATGGTCCTGTTTCGAATCCTGGCCGACCGGGCCGTCTTTTCTTTAAGAAAAAATTAAGTGCGATATTAACATCGCTCTTACAGTGAAGTAAAACATCGTGAGGAAACCTACGGCTTGTTATAGGGCTAGTTGCTTAAAAACACAGTAAAAACTAAAAACTACCTCGACGTTTCGGCAAACGGGTTACACTACACCGGCCATGGTCCCAAGAAGACTCAAATGATTATCTATAACGCGATCTAGACCCGTGTAATAATAATCATGACACTAAGTATTCTTGGGAAATTCAAACATTTTCAGTTATTTTAACATGTAATACAGTACCTAGGTTTTTAGGTAGGTACTTTATTGTAATGTAGCCTACCATCGTAAAAGAGTCAAGAATGTTGAATTAGGACTCCCAAAGGTCAAAAAGTGTAATTCTAGTCCTAACACAACAAAGTCTTCTTTCATGTTTATCTCTGGTCCGGTGGAAAATACTAATTTCGATGAGAATTCTGAATACACAGCAACGTTTAATTAATGGGACTGAACTCTTTCGAAGCTTTGAAAATGCTGTAATAAAACAAACGTATGCAAATAAACGAAATCGGTTTTTACGAGCGCACTCAACGAGGCTTTTGTTTCAGGTGTGATGTATGGGTATAAGGGACTGGTGTTAGTGTTCGGTTTGTTCCTGGCTTACGAGACACGGTCGGTGAAGGTTCGTCAGATCAACGACTCGCGGTACGTCGGCATGAGCATCTACAACGTGGTCGTGCTGTGCCTCATCACTGCACCCGTCACGCTGGTGATTGCAAGTCAACAGGACGCTGCCTTCGCTTTCGTCTCGCTAGCGATCGTCTTCTGTTGCTTCCTCAGTATGGCACTAATATTTATTCCTAAGGTGAGTGAACTTCTGTATAATTGTGTTCAAATGCTATCCCAAAAAGATGGTAGCTTTTTGGAACAGCATCTTAATTGTAATTCAAGTATACTTCACCATAATTAAGTAATTATGACGAAGTTTGAATGCTGACTGCAGTGGCAGAAGGCTGGCTAATATTGTTGAAGGTTCAGCAGTAGTGGAACAAGTTCCGCCCTATAAATCCACCAGTACGTCGAGTAACAACTGAATTTTATGAAATTTGGTATTCTTAAAAAAAAGGTTAAAAGTCACGCCTTTTCCTGACGTAGTCTCATAATTGGGACACGTTAATAGCGATGTTAATAGATTGTGGTGTCGAATTCTGGAAAATTTGCTTGCAAAATTATCCGGAATTCGACACCACAATATTAGGAATGAAAGTAGGGTATCTACAACTAGACCAACAGCACTCTATTTCTTATTCAAACAAATAACTAAGCAACACAATAAGTAGGTTTATTAGGTATGCGCATTCATTTCTCGTCTCTCAATTGTGATCTAAGCGTAACAATAAATATTGACTAAGGCCTCGACTCAGCTCTGAATTGTGAGAATTATCAATCTTTCTGATACAACTAGAGAACCCTCGAGCACATACAATTGTTTCATATTTGCATAAATTTGCCTCGAATATTGCAATACAACCTTAGTGTACTCTCGTAATCATAATAAAATGTTGATTAAACCAACCCCCAGCTACTTTCGTTGCGTTCTCAACCACACCAAGATATGTTTTTTTACATTTTCTTCGTGAATAATGTAGAATATAGGTCACCAAAATATACTTAGAACGAGGCCTACTTATTTATTGATATCTGAAGCAGAAAATAGTTTTCAGTGGGATCGTGGACTGTTTCAAATGTCAACTTTCCATTTAGGTAGCTAGATTGTTTAATGCTAAATTGGAACTTTCAGTTTCAGTATTGCTGTTAAATAAGTTTACCTAATGTTAAGTTAAGACTAATGCAATGAAATACTAAGGTACTTTACTAATGATTTTAAACTTTTGTTTTGGTTTCAATCGCGTAGTGTTTATTACTTTCAGACTTTTAGCATTATCTCAATGCTCAACGTTTCGAGACCTTTACATGTCATTTCTTCAGGACCAAAAAATGAGTTTAATTTCAATCCAATATCGCGAAAACAGTAAAAAATGTACTTTATTACTAAGTATTTACATTTCTTTACTTTGCTATTTCAAAAAACAGCATTTTTAATGAAAGATACCTAATTAGGAAATGTAGATGTAAAGGACAAGGTCTCAACAGAGGGTGGACACTAGGATACGGAGGCGACGGCGATGGATAACGATATATCATTCCGATAGACAAATGAATAAGAATGAATCAATTTCTATAAATCGATATTAGAACCGTCTGTATTCTCTAGAGCTGATATGAGACGCCTTTACAAATAGAAACCGGGATGATGTATGGGTCTCTGAATGAAAAATGATATGAGTATCATAATTTAAGCTGTTTGTGTTACGTTTTCCTTATTACTTTTTTTTTTCGTGAATTAAAGCTATTGATAGAAGCAATATCCATGCTGTCAATTTGGGAGATGTACGCTCGTATACATACATATATTTCGATCACATAACTCGACGAATCCTTAATGTTCATGATGCCAATAAAACGGGAAGGAAACATGAAAAAACACACTCGAGCAGCTTAATTAAAATCTCATTATTTTACTGTATTTTCTTTCCCATTTCGAAGTGACCATTCAATCATTCGGAAGGTCAAATGAGAAATAGAATTTTTATTTCGCCTTCCTTAAATTACTTCTGAGGCAAATGAAAATAAGTTGTTTCGTTTGAAATTTTAATAATATTTATTTATAGGTTATATCAGCTGGTAACTTAATCTATATTGATTTTTATTTATTATAATTTATTTTTATAATACGATTTTAAAGTATAGTAGCTTTATATTCACATATGCAAATATTCTTTGTATTAAAAATTATATTTTTTCTTCTGGTTTCGCGATGTTAAATGGAAATTAAGCTCAGAAAATACCGGTAAAGGTCTCGAAGCGTTGCGCATTGAAACCATGCTAAAAGTAACCACGATAAATTAGTTTAATTTTAGAAAGAATTAATCAATCACTGTGTTTGTGCATCCACGTTTGTCCATAGAAGTGACGAAACACCACAAACTTCGTGTTTTACAACCAATGACGCGGGGTAGATAATAGCTTGGAGCCTTATTTTTAAATCGCTCATGCCACTTTTGATTTCGTTCGATGACGGACTCTTGCGGCGAGTGGTTGAGACCACTCGCTGCGATCGTGTGATTCACTTAAATAAAATTACCTATATTAAACGTTATTCTATAGAAATCGAGCTATTTAAATCGCTCGAAGTATCACTAGCGATTCAAAGATACAGCACTTGTTTCCTCTTGCACCATAAATGCCTTGAATGAAATATTTGGATGTCTAATGGTGCTTATAAATAAATTGGTATCCACGTAGGGGACAGAGTGCACCACTAAAGCTTTACCACCTGTGTTCGTTACAACACCTAACATATACTCCTACTTTATCTGAATTATTTATTTTATAGACCTGAAGAGTTAGGATTTCACTCCCATATTCGGGACACCGTGTTTTATTATGTGGAGATTTATTTTTAAGTGATTTTTGTTGTTACAAACGTTAGATACGTGAATATTTTAATGCCCGTTGTTTCTTGTTTACATTTATTTTGTCACTGGGAACATTGAACAGTTCAATTTAAAAGTATTGGAAAGTGGTTCGAAAATAGAGTACCTATCATGTTCGATGTTATCGAACAAACTGTTTAAAGTGGTTACTTATAGGTATTTTAGTTTATTCTTCGGTTTTCGTGATATTGGATTGAAATTAAAGACATTTTTTGGTTTTAATCGCGTGGTATTTATTACTTTTAGCATTGTTTCAACGCTCAACGTTTCGAGACCTTTACTTAGGTATTGTTATAATTTTATGATATAATATTATTTTTTTTAATATTCCCATGAGATCACGTAAGTCCCGAACCCGCGGGAATATTAGATTGCCAGCTACTTGCATACCAAGTTTACCAAGACAATATGAATACATTTCTTTAAAGCTGAGTGTATAGACTAAACGAGCGAGAGCTAGCGAATATAATATGCGATGAAAATCGCAGATCGGTGCCGCACGCTCGAACGCTTTGCGAATGCGTTCGCTGGCATTTCACTTTAAGACTTTCACAATGGGCTGATTTACAAGATAACTATTTATGGTAGTGGTGATATCTCTAACATATTCCATGATGATTTTCTTCTGTTTTCGCGATGTTGGATAGAAATGAAACTCATTTTTCGGTTTTAATCGCGTTTTGTCTATTACTTTTAGCATTGTTCCAGCGCTCAACGTTTCGAGACCTTTTGTAATTTGTCATTATATTGTATTAAAAAGTTACAGCGAAACTACCGTCTTATCAAATATTAAAAAGTATCAGAACGTTCCTGTGTAAGCAGTTCCTTTTACGCGGAAGAAATAGGTAGGTATATGAACAAACACCAATTCATAATTCGTTTATAACACAGGTGATAGAAGTGATCCGTCACCCGACGGAGCGCGCGGAGAGCGGCCGCGGTTCCGGCTCGGGCTCCGCCCCTGGTGAGGAGGAGAAGTACAGGGAACTCGTCAAGGAGAACGAGGAACTACAGAAACTTATTGCTCAGGTCAGTAACCTAGGGGTAGCACCTAGAAAAACAAGAAAATTGGAGCTAAACTAATCAAAAATTGGAGCATCAGGAATAACATAACCACAAAAACTTAAAGGTCAGGTTTCTGTTTTCTACTGAATTACTCCTTTACTTATAAACAATGACTAAGTTTATGTTACATTTGTCTGTGTCTGTTAACTTCTAAACGTTGAAACGAAACGTTAACTTTATGTCACAGTAAAAGGTAAACGGTACATAGATTATGCAGCTTTTTATAATTAAGGGGTTTAATTGCCATGATAACTAAAAGCTCCACACACAGTGCACATTGGTTTATCAATGCTGTCATATTTTATTTGTTCACCAAAAACTATGACGTTTTATGTATGGTACCTACGTTTTTAGGGTTCCGTACCCAAAGGGTAAAAACAGGACCCTATTACTGAGACTTCGCTGTCTGTCTGTCCGTCTGTCCGTCTGTCTGTCACCAGGCTGTATCTCATGAACCGTAATAGCTAGAAGGTTGAAATTTTCACAGAAGATGTATTTCGGTTGCCGCTACAACAACAAATCCTAAAAACAAATTATAACAAATATTTAAGAGGGGCTCCCATACAACAAACGTGTTTCAAAAACATCGAATCGAGTAGGTCTTAAAATTCAAAATGGCTGCCCTATCTGTCAAATATACCCCTCTGCCTTCACTTACCAAAGAGTTTCTTAATGATAAGTTTCAGATTGTTTTAATTTCAGACTATAATCTGACGTTTTCGTTCTTTGTATTTGACATTTTTTTCTTTAGGAAGATGTGTCAAATTATAGTCTTCAATTAAAAAAACGAAGTAGGTTCTATAGTTTAACAAAATTATCAGATGGCTTTCGATCTGATAATTTTCACTCACTGATAAACACTCATTATCAACGGCGAATCATGATCGATTAAAAACAAAACATGAACGAAACGGAATAAAACCTCCTATAAGATTATAATTATTCGCAACGAAAATTGTTAAATAGAAGTTTGTTCTCTGTCAATTAAATGGACTGTGCCGAACGATATAAAAAAATATTATTTGAATTGCACCGACCACGAATCCACGACAACATTTGATCAAAGGTTTTACATCTCCGCACAACACGGGTAGCGGGTAATAAGCGCGCTTCGCATTGCGGTAGGGATGTCGTAAAAATTTACTGGCACAATTATTTGAAAATAAGATGTGTTAATATTTGGAACATGCACTTTATAAGGTGTTTCATCAAAATAAACGTAAACCTTCTCCACTTAATTCCACCCAATAACGCTCGCAACATATTACATGAAATATTACACATTCAAAGTATAATTTCAAACAACTGCAATAATTGTTATGACTTTTGACTTTTTATACACACTCAATTCCTTTTATTAATAAATGAGGTCTAAGGGAGAACTAGTAATGTAAGCCACGATTTGTATTTTACCGTATTAAGAATTTTTAAAGAGCAAAACATGGTGTAACTTACCAATGAGGCCACTAATGCCGTTATTGCCTCGGGCCGCAGATAGTTTTTTGATTAGAAAATATGATGAGGTTATCTACCTATTCTACTTATGTCTATACAAATTGAACAACTAAATGATAAGTTCCTGTACTCTCTTGTAAGTGATTTCATCTAAAATGACATCGATCGTTACAATCGCCCTTAAACTGACCATCAAATTAACAGCTTTGACTACTCAATTGGAAACATTGATGGAATTTCAATTAGTAATACCCTTTCATAAACCAACAAACTAACGACGTGAAAATACTAGCGTTGATATAGGTACCTACAGCGCTCTATGATAGCAAATCAATATTCTGTGTATTTAGAACCCTCTCATAATCTTTGGATAGAGCGTCGGCGTCGGTCGTACCTACCACACTACCGTACAACCTTTCAAATTAGCGAGATGAAGCGCGCTATGAAAAAGTTAAGTAGAGTGCAGTAACAGCGCTGTTAATCTCGTAAGTTAGTGAAGTTGTTCTATAAAGAAATAAAAGGTAATACTTATGCAGGTACACTGGGCTTTGTAATGTTTGTAAAACCATGTAATATCAATGTTGCTGACCCTGCAGCTTAGTACTTAAATGTGCTTTGGGGATTTTATGTAAAAAATTGGTGCTACAGTTTGCCCCAAGAGATTATGCGGCCTTGTTAACTTTTATGCAGGATATAACGTTAATAATGTGAATTGGTAGGTGCTACAAATTTATTTATTTTAGCCTGTACTGTCCCACTGCAGGGCAAAGGCTCTTTTCCTTAACTACCTTCCATTTATCGCGGTCTAGGGATATTGTGGACCAGTTACTTTTAAAGGAATCAAAATTGTCCTGCCATCGTCGTCTTGGTCTGCCGCGTGGCGATATTTTGGCCCAGTGTTAATTCGACATGCGGGAGACGTGATCAGTCCAGTTATATTTGAGCATAATATCAGTATACACGTGTACACTACATAATAAAAATCGGTATTAAAATCTAGGTACAACAGCCAAAATATGTATAGCGTCAGCCGTACGCCTGTCATGTAAATATGTGAAAGGGTCACATATTTTATCCGTCGTATAGACTTATTAAAACTTGATGAATAATTTTGTTACCTATTGGATTAGTTTTACCATTCGATTTTATTCGTACCAGTGGCGGTTAGTAAGCGCAAAGAGCGATGAAAAGCCTTTTTTCAAGGAGGGATAATTGGTATTTGATTGATTGAAAACCAAACACAATTCTTGTTTCAATACATCGTCGGGGAAATAAATGTTGACTTCTCGAATGCTCACAACTCTCAAGGGTTGATTCAATAACGTTTTGGTTTCTGCGGCTACGGGCAATTAAGTACTGTGTAAATGGTTTGAAAATTTATTCATAGAGTAAGTATCAGAAACACTTATTAAGAGGACTGTTTTATGGGCGAGTCAAGGGGCGCTTCTCAATCCGACGAGAGTAAAAAAAACCTCTTTTCCGCTCCTTTACTTTTTACTCGCCGATTCCGGTGTGATTTTTTGTGTAATGTAATGACTTTAATGACTAATTAGGTACATAGAGAACTAGGCCTAAGTGTTTTCCTTTTTTTATTGTAAAATAAACTTAAACATTGAAAAAATAAAAAAATCAAGATATAATTAAACACCAAAATAATTAGACAAGTGTTTTTTGTGTTTACATGTGAAGGAGGACCCTAAAAATGTTTTTTTTTTTAATTTTATTGTACTATTCTTCGGCGTGATCAATATGTATATTGTATACTTATGCAAAATTGCAGCTTCTTAATACCTACTAACCGTCTCTAAGCTAAGCCGCGGGCAGACGGGCAGACAGACTGACATGACGAAACTATACCTAAGGGAAACCCTTATTGTTGTTGACTACGAAACCCTAAAACACACCGGATTGGAATGGGGTGGAAAAGTGGTTTTTCTTGTTGTAGGCATCGAGAGTCATGTGACTTATAGTCCCCTTAAGTGGGAAGAAGCGAAATCAATTATACGGCATTGCTTATTGCCCTACAACGGGATCACACGAATTAATGGGTAAAACATGTCATGAATAGGAAATTCGAGATGTTAATTGCGATTTGTGATTTCCTTATTATTATCTACTACTATATCTGTCGACCGTAGAAATAACAAATATCTAAGTATTGTTTTAGTACTTATGATTACTTCAATTTACCGAATAGATACAGGTAAACTGTCAAGTCAATGTAGCACAAGGATATCGGCCATGTTACATCTCTTCGTGACATCAATCTACTCATAAAATACATTTTTGCTGTCGCACTGGTCGATGTTCGATCAAAGGAATTGTCAGTTTCTGAACAGAAAAAACTGCTGACTGTAACGGTGGAACTTTCACGAAAATAATATGTTCTATTTTCAGCTTAGACAACGGATAACACAGAAAGTTTTTCAAACCCAGAATGTATTTCCCTAGGGTGAAAAATCTATGAAAATATTTACTACAAAGGCCGTGGTACTATGTTATTTAGATAAAAACTACTGGTATGATTTAGACCCGAGATAAAGTTTCTTTTGGAAGACAAGCATATTAATCTTTTTTGAAATTATAGTTACAAAATTACATAGGTGAATGCCTACGGTTCTCTCTCATCCGAGCAACGTTGCCGGTAGCATCCCTCTCTCATTACAACCCCAAATGATCGAAACAGTAGGTATGTTATTACTGACCATGACCATACATACCAGCTAATTTTACGGCCGGCGCCTGCTTTCCTGGCATCAAACCTCCTTGGGACCAAGCAGCAGATATTTAACGTTTGGGGACACGATCTGTAACTGATCCCGGATGGTAGCTCCTGGGAGTGACCTGACGATACAGTGGACCCCTCCATTTATGCCTAAATATTGGCCATAGTTAGGGACGCTATAACGTATAAGTAGGTATATGTAGATAAGTTGCTGAATGATGAGTTGTTGCGAAGAGATGGGATAGTCCTTTTCTATGCCGGGACCACATGGCATGGATGGACCATTCCATGTCTTCGGTTACGCCTCACAAACTCTAAAACAAAATGAAGTTTCACTAAGAAACAAACATCATAATCTACTAAGTTAAACATCTCAATAACAAACGTACGTTCAAATGTGTTCATTTAATTAGAACCTCCGTCTGAGACAATTTAAGTAAATTACAATGTGACCGCTACTCTCGCATCTGCGTCTCTGTAAACTACTGACTGTAAGTTGGCAAACTCTGTTATTTTGTTAGCGAGAGCTATACGATTGAAACAACCTTCTTTAAGAGGACAGTCTACCTAATCTTTCTTCATACAAACGTAGTCGACTGTTTCCTCCCTGGATAACGACTAATGACACTAGAGTATTTTTGTACACATTTTTGTTTTTGTGTTTTTAGGGTTCCGTAGCCAAATGGCAAAAAAACGGAACCCTTATTCTTATTCTAATTAGGATAGAAATAAATTTCAAAAAAATAAGAAAATGAAAAAAAAAACAAAACGTAGGAGCATGGCTCATATAGGACTTACGGCTTAAACATATTTTTTCTCATATCTTTATCCAGGAAGGAAACAGTCGACTACATTTGTAAAGTTTGTATGGAGAAAAGAGTAGGTATACTGTCCCCTTAACTAAAATTAATCTAAGATGGAATTACATTCCAATTAAGAGTATACTGCATCGTTAACTTAGCTGATATTATTCTTGAAGTTCGCGATTGTTTTACGTGGAACATGCCACAAACTGCCTTTCATGAGCTATAACATTTATCATACACTCCTTACCTGCACGTTCTTAATTGCCTATCTTAAAGTTAAGATGTAATTACATCAAGATAAGTTACGCTTATATTTTAATTACGTACGCACAGTAATAACTTATGGAAAATTTGGATAGGTATTCTATGTTTTCATTCACCGAAGGGCGTGGTAAATTTGAAAAGATAATTTAATTTTGTTCTGTATCTGACATAAAAAGAGCTCGATTTGAACAACCACGCACTTATTAACGTAATTTAAGAAATAAAAGATTTACCTTTATTAAAGTCTAATACATTGTTGAAATGAATGTTTCGTACTTAGATAACTGATGCAAAGACATTAAAACAACATTAACCTTTTTAAAAATATGTTTTTCATTTTGTTGGAGACTCTTTTTAATAAGGAATATTAACCTGAGGGTGAACCTGAACCTGTAGCAATATAAGATGTATAACTCACCTAGAGAGGTTTAAAATTTTGGCAAAGGTATCTTCCTTCGTCGGGCAGGCCTACAACTTAGCCTGTAAAGGCAATAACAAACCGAGGTCTCGAACCAAGTAGCATACTAAGTGGTAGTAAAAAAGCGGCCATTCAAAATTAACACTGTCTTACAGAAAGAAGAACGAATCCGAGTGCTGAAGCAGAAGCTAGCGGAGCGCGAAGCTGCAGCGACTGAGGGTGGAGTGACGCAAGGTACGGGAGGGGGAGGGGCGGTGCTCGCCGACCTGGCCACTGCCACCTCCGACTACGGCACCTCCACAAACTACACGCGATCCTCACGCGCCTCGGTCTCAGACCTCGACTTCTCCGAGAGCTACCTTTAAACATATTCTTACCTTCCCGTGACTCTAATAAAGGACTGCCTAACCTTACCTGACCTCTCTTGAAATTACCTAACTTCCTATTAGCAACGTCAAGATGAACTCCTGTGTGATGCCTTATTATCCGAGTATTACCTTTAAAACCGTACCTCCTGTACTTACCTACCTGTTTATTTAATAAACAAAACGAACAAAAAGTGTTCTGTAAAAATATAATTATTCCGCCCATCCATCAGCGAAGATATGTGTAACTTGGACATTCTACCTTTGCCTGTAATTTACGGCTTCAAGTCTGATGTAAATTTGAGGTGAAGCTGACGGTAGAATCAACTCATGTTACCAGATATTTTCTATGAAAAATACCACTTACAAATAATTGTTTCCGAGTGCTTTATTACAACCTTCTTATGCATTTTGTGCTCTTATTCCAATTTTTCGAAGACTGCGCAACAAGTGTTTAGCATACGAGCCAATTATAATGCACTAACTCGTCAATATCATATCACTTGCGGTCACATAATATCTGACAATCCACCTTGAGACCACTGAGATACTAGCTGGTTTAACCACCCGAAATGCCCCAAGTGTAATGACTTGACTACCGCAGAATTCCTAAAAGTATAATAAGTCGCCCTCTGCGACCCCTACGGATAAGAAACGGTAGACCCATTCTATACTACTACGCGACCTTACCAGTTTTTATCTTTCTACAACCAATATACCTTTAATAAAAACGTACTTAGCCATAACTAGAGGATTTACTGCCATCATCCCTACTCGTATCTCATTATTGTCATTTCCTTACGAAGTACGTAAGTTTTCTTGCATTATCGTGGTACCTATCCTTAACCCTCATAAATATTTTGTATCTGAATTATCTTTGTACCTACCAGTAAACAGAGACCTTTTCAATTATGTACCTGTCTACCTACTTATCTACGTACGTGTATTTTCTTAACTAATGAACTGAAGTTTCTAAAACATTTATGCTAAAAAGTAACCCCATTGTAAGTTAAAGACCCCTTTTAGCTAAGATAGAAAAGTTAATATTTACAAGGCGTAAAGTTGTTAATTTTATTAAATTACATAGAATTTTGGGGGTCTTAAATCCGAACGATATACTTTACAAAGGTTAAATCTATTGGAAAATGAGATGAAGACAGTGAGTGAGCAACATTGTCGATGGCAACTGCGTGTAATTGTGGTGAGATTAGAGAGTCTCCGGAACTGCACCCTATTACTCAGTGGCCGGTCCTAATTATTAAACAACTAAGGTGGGTTGATGTAATGCAGACTGCAGATTTTACTATTGACTGAGAGTTCACTGCCAGTTCAAAGATTTTTAATAGCGCCACGCCCGCGCCGGTAGAACAGAAGTAGGTACATCAGCCTCTAAAAATGTTTTTTTACACGTTTTCCTATTGACTACAGGTTTAACACTGTCTACCTCAGGAAATATTGTGTAATGTTTTAGTCATGGTTTTCTATTTTCAAACAAACTAAATCCAGCTAGTTTACCGGCGTCATTTCCGAGACCTTCATAACACGGTTCATAACATCGATCCTGTGAGAATTTCCTATAATCCCTTCTTAGCTTAGGACCCCAATTTCTGGTTAAAAACTATATCCAACGGCTTACTGTGCTTTAGGCAATAAATGCAATGTTTGCCAAGTAGAAATTCAGGTCAAAATAGTTAGTTGCAAATTTTCTAATCTAGGTATCACATAATTAGAATCAAATATAATTTAAAGGTGATACCTATCTCTCTTTGCAGTTTATTTAAAAAAAACAACTAATTATTCATAGGTACCTTGTTACTTTCCGTGAATCGTGCAGGTGTTTGCAAGTGAAATTAATTGCATATTAATGATGGCGCCGGGAATCAGGGTCGAGATTTATACAAAACCCTCAATAAACAGCTACGTTCGTTACTTACATTCATTTTTGTCAGTTACACTTTGTTTGGATAGTTAAATATATAGATTAGTAATAACATTTACAGATATATCAATACTTGAACCGCTGGTCCCCGACACATTATTTTAGGAGAGCGTGTTTTGGTTATGAATTTAGACAATTCACTAAGAAAAGGTGTTTGGAAATTCCTACAAGAACGGGTGAAACCGTTGGTACACAGCTAGACATCGTAAAAAACAAAATATTTTCCTACATTTTGTAAGAATTTAACAAATATCTGTGAGTGCTCACTTGGGACGCATAGAGACCCCCAACTTTCATAATTCTAAAACTTTTAGTTGACTATTAATTTTAATAGAAGAAACAATAAACTGACAATGAATTTCCAAAGGAAAATAATATTTTTGGTGGTGCAGTTGAACTTTTTATTACTATCCCTATATTCAATAAATAAGCCCGCTCTCTGTATATTATACTGTAGACTCCAGGCCTATTGATGAGTTCCTTTATCTGGATGGACTCTGCTAAGAGGATGGTACAGATACTGGGAAAGCCTATTGTACTTAATAAATGTCCCAGACGTTACAGCGAGCGTTCTGAATAGCATGGTATTATCGCTCGCTGTATAGTTCATCGTTAGATTAAACGTAAATGCCAACAATATTGTTTCCTCGTGTGGCTGTAGATTACGTTGGACGTAGACCTTAACAATTACGGTCTTGGTCTGATATACTTTGTCCGTTTCTACCTCACTCCCTATTTGTACTGCACGTGTCTACATTTTAATATCTACCTACTCCTATTAGACTGATCTAGTGGTACTTTAGCATATTATACCTAATATTTAAGAGGATACCTCAGAGACTGTTCGTGTTAAGTACAAAAAATGGCTTATAATTTTCATAACTGTGCGTTTTAACTTAAAAAACACAGTTTAAATTTGTTTTTGTTAAAAAAATGTATAAGTTTTCATGGTTTCACTTATCAGATGATAGGTGAAATTAGAGCTGGAATATTCCATTTAAGGCTTTTGCATTTGATTTCCTTGTTTTTATACCTACATAAGATTATAGACTACGGTTCTAAGAGTGTGTCCTACTGCTTTTCTGCTTTCATTTAAAATAAGAGATTTATATAAATGATCAATGATACTTATGAAAGTTAAAAGCCAATTTTGTGGTGGTCTCTTATCGACAGTCTAACAGAATCTCCTCAACTAATTGTCTGTACATTTGATTGTAAGGACTTATATAGACTATACGTAGTTGTTTCTCTAAAGTTTTTTAGCTCAATTTAGTCAAACTCTATCGAAGACATGGAGTTAAGCATCGCTACAACGATTTATATTTTACGCATTTTAATATTAAAACTACGATCTAATTATTGCAAAGTTTAAAAAATCACGTTTTACATTTTATTTGCACTTAAAATTTCTAATAGATTAGAAACAAAATCGATGTTGCCATTTACTTATTATAAATAAGAAAATGTTTTTGTAAACGTTGACGATTTGAAAGTTTTAAGTAATATAGGTAGTTAGATTTAATGTCAGTTATTTAAATTAATATTGTTTAATTTTGCTTTATGTTCATATTAAATGTAGTTATATGAATTTTTAATTCATGCAGTCAAATCTCGTTATGACGCACGAAGTGTTTTAGTTAGGTACCTATATTTTGTACTGTGAATTTAATTTAAGTTTACACTGATCCAAAACACCTGGCTAATGGGAGAAAAAGATCATTTGTTTGTACCCGTGAGGGAGCAGTAACTTGTGTTCAATGGACTAACACTAAATGTAGGTATGTTTACAGATGTATTGTGTAATACTATGCTTCTTTTATGTGCGACAACTGACACAACTGCACATTTTATCACTAGGTTATAATCTAGACAATTTAGTCTACTCTGTAGCCTACATTCGAATGATATACGAGCGTACCAACCCACGTAGTACCTTCCTACCTACTCACACTGTGTAAATTAGTATGGTCATATTATCATATCTTTTTCGTAAACAAACGGTAAATTAAGTTCCTACTTAAATTACTTGTGTCTATACAGATTGTAAAGAAAGCCCTGTTATCCCTCTAAGATTTCTTATTCTGAATCTTATAAAATAAAATAAAATAATTACTAAGAGTTGTCACATCTTGGAAATTTCTTATTTTTTATCAGTTTTAACGACGACGAGAGGTAAATTAAATTAATAACTTATGTTATCCATATTTTTTTATTATTATATATTCACTTGTTTTTATCAACTTTATCCTGGGGATGTCTTCACCCGCCTATAGTAAAATTACAAGGGTTTTTTTTTCACAATCTGTATAGAAAAACATGCAACATTTACCCCAAAATTGTGTCGTATGTCGTAGATAAACGAGGCATGTTATGTTGTAGAAGATGTTTGTCGGACGTACCTATGTTGCTACATGTTCGTACCCGCATGTTCCACCCCGGCCTAGCCTCGATAGATACTGCACCGGATACCCATATAATATTTTAACGCGATTCACGAATCACTAGATACGTTACTACTAGATTAAAACCCTCCGCTTCGATTCCTACCCTCGATGACCCTGCCGACTTTGAATCGTTTCAGTTTCAGTGAACCCAATGTTACATACTGACCAAGTTATCTATGCAGCATGAGGTGGCGCTAGTCTACTACAAGACTACGAATTTGTATACGTCGGTTTTTAGTTCAGATTTTGTCCGCCTGAATACATGAATTGGTAGCATTGTACATCATAATGTTGATGATGTCACGTCCGTCACAGATTGTGTCCACTTCTCGAAGATCTGAGACAGTAAAATTTATTACCAAAGTTGGTAGTTTTACGCTCTCCAGTATTGTTTTATTGTTGTTGAGTATCGACTCCCACTCCACACGTCAATCCATAGAAACTGTTTTCTTTATTATTATGACATGGATTGACATAAAACGTTATAGACCTAATACTTGCTAATACTAAAAAACTTATTTACGTTACTTATCCACAATACTCTCAATCATTGGAAATAGTCACAACAAACTCTATAGATAGATTCGTGAATAATAAAAAAAGGCTTAAAAACGAGAGGAAAAATGTTTAAGATGACAAAATAGAAAGTAATGACGTGACAAAGTTTTATCAAGGGCCATTCTCTCTTCATTTCGTCTACTAAAAGATGTACTTAAATTCACAAAAGCACAGCGTCGCCTGTCGACACAACTTACCCCATTTTGTTCAGATAACATTTGGTTTCATCTGATAAAAAGGGCCAAAATGAAGCACGCATATACCTAGTACGTACACATAAAGCCTTCTCACTTTCAACTTGAAATTAAACTCCTGTTCTTAACTTTAACAGCTTCAATCATAACAATGGCGAGATATTACGTTTTATATTACTTCTTTAAATCTCAATATTTGTAATTCAAACATCTACGCACCTATGCCATCGTATATTCTTATCTTTAGTATATAAAATGTACAGAAATATTAAAATCTGCTGAGTAACGAGATTTCCTTGCATGAATGTTTAATGTTTACTTCTGTACCGGCTTGCTTTATTTCAAGTTTACTTTACAATCTTGGTTTATTAATTTACTTAAGAAGTGTTGGAATAAAATTAACCAGATACCTAAATCGTATTTCGTAGGATACACCGCAAGAATATTATGTTTTATTTGTATTGTAATGTAATTGAATGTTAATACGCCGCATGTTCACATAATAATGAAATGAAGCGATGAATATAAAATGATTAAGACATGGTTCCTGTTTTTGCGTTATGATACTCAACTCACTTCGCTTCAAATGATAACTGGCTTCGCTTATGCATTAGTTGATACTTCAATGTTTACAATTTAGTGTACTGTATTTACAATTTAGTGTTTATCTAAAACGCGATTTTAATAAATGTTCTTTTTCTCTCGACAGACGTACAGGACGAACACATCTGATCTTCTGCGTTCTTCGTAAAACCAACCATTGTTAATGCTTGAAAATGTTTTTTTAAACAATAAAGAGACTTCAAATTGTTTATTTAATAATGTTAAGATATAAAGTGTTCTTATTATGTATTTACAGTTAATTAAAAGGAGATTTTATGTATGTAGTGTTAATAATTGATGAATGTACCTTCATTGGATAACGATTCACAGGTATTTGTTTGACTAGTTGAAGAATTGTGTTACTTAGAATGTTATGACTTATGACGGTACTGTAAGTACCTTCTATTTCTAACATGTATATTATAAAAATTACTTATGTTATAATTGCTTTACTTACAGGTTAAATTTATGTTTCAAATTCTATAACTGTTGTGTCTCATACTTTTAGCTTATAGAACAGTGCCCAAAATTATTTCTTCGTTGTTTTGGTGACAATTAAACTGTTCACTTCTACTAAAACTTAAATTTGGCAATTAGAATAATATTAGACACAATATGCTAAACATATCAGATTTAACTTAAAATTGCTGCTATTAAAATACTTATTCAAGTTATAAATATAGTGCGTTTTTAATATAAATAAAACTATGTAAATTATATTTTTTTTTGCCGTGTTTACTGAACTGTGATTTAATGCCAAAAGTTTCAAATTGTTTTGCAGTAAATAATGAACTACATTGCTCTACCTACATAAATTTTGGGTTAAACTACATATTAATAAAAAGATAATGAACTACTATAATACCTAATAAAGTATGAAACATCACTTATTCTTACCAGTAGAAATAAAATCTGACACACATCTTAGTGGAGATAAAATTCAATTACTTTAGTGAGAGTTTCAAATCAACAACATAACATGTTATGTATAATCCAAGACAGTTTCGTTAAAACAATTTCACTATTATACTTATATACTTAGCTAGCATAAATATAAACAAATCAGAGGTATTAGAAGTTTAGGGGGTATCTAACGAATGTATGAAATTATAATAAAGAACTAAGAACATGTAACTAGTCAAATCTGTATCAGAAAATTATCCGTCAAATAGCAGAAAGTATAAAAATTTAGGTATTAGAAAGGGCCCGATTTTGGATCAATATCTGATTCGAAATTACCTAAATCAGGCCTTGCAATGTTACAGCACTGCCAACTAAATTACTATTAAACATTAAACTGTACATTTAGAATTAGATAATTAGATTGACGATAGATTTAATTTTAAACGTGGCACTTCACATTTGATTCGGATTTATGTATATAAACTAACACATACCGAAGAAAATTTAGAAATATAAATAAACATCGGTACAATCTATATAGAACAATAATGTCCAAAAGTAAATTTTCATAAAAGTATCGTATCAGACTTTTTAGGGTGTATGTGTATATTATGTCTGTGGCATCATAGCACCCAAACAGATGAAGCGATTGTTATTAGTTTTTTTTGATAGAAGACTTCTGTATTAGACCGATTGCTTATGTGATGGGTTTCATGACGATCAGGAGTAAAACATATTTTCATTTGAATCTTAATTGCGTATTAGTATTTATTTTGTAACCTCTACGTTTCGACTAATTTTAATAGTCTCGGTCGCGAGGAGACTAAAACATAATATGGCATAGGTGTGTGCTGAATACCATATTTATACGCTGACGTCCGATTCGGATTTTCGTAACTAATGGACTACTAATCCATTATGGGTTTTAAACACAGCGGCTTATACCAAGCCATATTTACGAATAGTAGAAACAAAATTTAATGAAAAGAACTTCAATTTAAAATTACTTTATTGTGCAAAGTTAAAACAATATGTCGACGTTATATTTTGCAAAAGTTTTGAAGAATGTCCTATTTTCTGAATGAGAGGGAGTCGTGGACAAATTTTACAATTCTAACATTTTCATAAAAATGAGTTGAATTCACATCTTGGCATTCGTTCAAAACATAGAGTTCTCATAACTTTAAATGGAAGCGATCCATCCAATGTTGTTGCTATTTTATGAAATGTTAATAATATACGTAGATATAATACTCATTTTATTTCAAAACAAATTTATCTTCTGTTTTCGCGATGTTGGATAGAAATTAAATTCATTTTTCAGTTTTAATCACGTGGTGTTTATTACTTTTAGCATTGTTTCAACGCTCAACTTTTCTAGACTTTACAGGTCTCTTCTTCAAGATTGACCTTCATTAATTAAAACAATACTAAAAGTAATAAACACCGCGCAATTAAAACCGAATAATGAGTTTAACTTCTAACAAAAGTACTGTTACATCAGTGTCTACCAAAGTGCGTCTTTTAATTGTGTACCTTCATTAAGTAAAATATTAAGTTTCAAATTATTTTATAGTAGAATATAAATGGAAATGTATTGAAATACCGTTACTAAGTATCAATTAGGAATCTACCTGTAATAATTAAGAATCTTTCTTTAATTAGAATCGACTTCGGCCTTAGTGGAAGATTTGACTGCATAGAATTTACAAATTAATTTTCATACTTCATTCAAATTGTTACATAAATATTGTAAATAATTGTTTCTTTAACATATAAGATTAGCGAATAAATTAAATCGTTGACATTCTAAATTTTATTAAATTTTGAAGTCATTTTGTGATATTTCTCAATGAAGGACTTGTATTATCAATCATTCGAGATGTATTCGATTTAATTTGATTTAGAGGTGAGTTAATTAGTGGATATAACTTCAGATAACATAGTTATGATTTAATTTCCTGTGATTTGTACCTTTGGTTGTATCGAATGTTTCGTCGTGTTTTCACTCTGTAAATAAACAGTCATCGAACAATCTGAATGTAATATTATGTTTTATTAGATTGCTCTTTTTGTTTTACCTCAAAGATTTACGCCCTAATCTTATAAAAGATCTTTCAAAGTTGACAGAAACAAACGTTGTGTCAACTTTCATTCTTTATTCATCGTTTATAAGTAAAGGGGTTATTTTTTAGTCTCTATACAGGGAGAAAATGTGTTAAATAGTAATCGCCGAGCATCTTATATCACGTGCAATGGAGTGCAAGCTGAATCACGGTGCTCAAGACCGTAATATAAGTATGTAATAGGTAGGTAGGTACTATTAGGCGGGTCCACACGGAGCGAGCAGCCTCGCGAGGCTTTTGCTGCGCGTGGCAAAAGTCTCGCGAGGCTGCTCGCTCTGTGTGGACGCGCCTAGAGGCGCCTTAGAGCAAAATCAAAAGCCGACACTCGATGGCTCGCGCGCTCGGTCGCTCGCCCGCGGCAGCGCGCGCGCTTGCCTCGGCCGAGGCACGTCCACACTAACCGAGCTGCTTCGCGCGGCAAATGCCCCGCGAGGCTGCTCGCTCTGTGTGGACCCGCCTATGACTAATCAGGTTCCAAGTACTTGTTGAATTTTGATATAAAATATACCACGACCTTTCCTAACCGCAATCCTATAGTAACCAGATCTGAGTATGATCACATATATGCTTATAACTATTATAGATGGCTAACAGGAAAACCGGCAAACATAATGAACTATAAGTTATTATCTCGAGACTGATTTTATTTTACTAACTTGTGTTCATAACTTTGTTTTCTTCATCTTGACTTACACCAAAGAGGTCAGTGACCGAAATTCTATATCAATGCTATATAGAATTTTAACCAAACCATGCAGTGACCGATTTACTGCAAAAATTGTGAAGCACTGACTTCTTTCTCTGACCCAATGTTAATAAAATTAATGGATAGATAGGCTTACATACATATACAGTGGAAATGTACTTTTACCCAAAGCACTACCAGTAGTGTCACAGAGGAGTGAAATTTCCCTTCGTAGTTCGTAGTGCCAAGCGGTAGTGCCTAAGAAAAGAAACGATATAATTTAGGTTTTTATTACGTATGGTACTGCAACTATGTTGCTGCTGCCAAAAACATCTACGTTTACGTCCACGGCTAATTAAACTAAGTCAGTTTAGCTTAGGCCGACAGTTTTTCCAATAAGTGAGCATAGCTGGCGTTGCGGTGGGCGCACAGCCACATATATTAAAAACTGGCTCAACTATCCGGAGGTAAGCTAAACTGACTTCGTTTCGTCGACAATGGACGGAACTAAATCAGTTTAACTCCTAACTAGGAATAATTAGTTAACAATAAATAGATCGCTTTTTAGTTTAATCAAAGCATTTAATTGTTAATTATTCTGATAATTTTCACAATCCGTTGTTTTCACGTCGCGGTCGGCATTCAATGGGTAGCAATCACGTTCTAACAGCATTTAAACAATGTTTATCTAACCAATTTGATTCAAAATTGGGAATTTTCAATAGCATTTTGCTATCCTTTAAATATTTTACATCTATCGTTAACAAACACTATTAATTTGTAGGTATTCGTTAGACCAAATACCTATCGTAACTAATTTGATGCTTACAAATTATTAATTTAGATTCAAATTCTAATGATTTACTTTAGCAATTAAATTAATCGGCAGTTTAGCTATCGCACTGTAGGCTGTCGTAGATCTGTGAATTTTCTAAAATAATTAAAATAATTAGCCCGTTAATTTGTCCCACTGCAGGGCAAGGGCCTCCTCTTAGAGGAGTTAGGCAGTAAGACGCCACGGGAGCCCACTCCGGATTGGCGAATGGCCCATGCCTTCGGACTATGGTGAATCCTAGGACATGTCGGTTTCCTCACAATGTTTTCCTTCACTTTTCCTTTACACTTCACCTTTATCTTGAAAAAAAATGACATTGGTGCGCGGTCGGCCTGGATTCGAAACCACGACCCTCGAAATGAAAGTTAGGGTATCTACCACTAGACCAACACTGCTCTAAAAATAAAATAAGTTTTTCTTTTTAAAGGTTAAGTTTAAAGGTCTTTTAATAACATTTTCTCGTAGCTACAGCGGTTCTTGTACCTCCCTTTACTGGTAGCTTGAAAAAAAACTCTCTGTATAATATTACTATTATCCCCTTTCTCTCGAATTGAGTGGAAAGATGAAAACCAATTTGTTATACGTAGCCAGATTTAGATGCCCCGTTATTTGACAGAAACTATATCCAACACTGTAACTTTTCTATTCTGTGCTAGAACTATTACCTAAGTGATATTAGTAATGGGGATAACTTTGTAGTTACGATGTAGTCTTAATTGAGTTACTTGTCTATTTCCATATTAACATAATCAGTTACCTAAGTGTTCCCTTCTGTATAATCTACGTAGATATAGTACAGAACTTAATTAAATCTAGTATGATTTATTTACTTAATAAATAACTGACCCGTTTGTTTCAAAATGGCAAGCGAGATCATAATAATTTAACACATGATTACAAAAATATAAACCCCCATGAGTTTCTTCTTAGTATTAGGCGCGTTCCGAAACCACACTCAAATCATTGTTTTAAGTTTCGACGTTTCAAAATGTTCACGTATTTGTGTACATTGCTCTAACTGAATAAATGAAGTTTGAGTTTGAATCGAGTTTGAAGCGTTTTGTTTTTGTTAGTTGGTTATTTGTCCCACTATAGGGCAAGGGGGGGTTAAATAATAAGATGACAATGGAGCCTGCCTAAACTATATACACAGTGTGCAAAGTCTAGCAATATTTTAGTACTATTAGTCCAGGATTCCCTGGTACATTACAATGTACCAGGGATCCTAAACTATAGGTAGATATAATATATAGATGATGATTTTTGATTGTACAACCTGACCATCATAATCCTTTGTGTAATAGAGATGACTCGTATTAAAACCAAAGGATTTAATTAAAATATCTCATTTCACAACACATCAGTCATAATCATTGTTTTGTAAAACAGATATCTCTACATTATCAATATCATTCGTTTTTACGTAGAATGGAGTAAGCGGCCGCTAAATATCTTCGTTTTAGGAAATAATATTATGATAACAAAAGCGATTTCTTAACAAAAAACCGATTCTTTCCCTGGGTATAAAGGACAGCTTATCGTTAAAAATAAATCGTTGATAAAAACTTCCTTTGGGCGTAGTATCAACCGGAGGGGAGAGACCAGAGAAATTTCAATGAACAAGTTTTTTGCCTAATTATTCATAGTAGACTAGCTCCTCGCCCCGGATTCGCACGGGTGTATATGGTACTTATAGAACACACCTAATATCTTTATAACCGTATCAAAACACGTTAGTCGTGTACACGATACGACTCTTTCGCGCTATGAAAACGATCGTTGGATGTTAAACTGACACATTAATGACTCCGCTCATCTCGCCCACAGTGGCCTATGATTGATTTAGAAAAAAATTGCAGGTTCGGATACAGGTAGAAAATAGAAATATTACGTGAAGGTAGAGTAAGGTATAAGTTTTCTTTCTTTCTTTCTTACAATAGTAAGTACAACAATAGTAAGAAAGAAAGAAAACTTCCACTAAAGATAATGATAGTCTTAAATTTAAAAACTACGGAACTCTAATAATCTTAGTAGAAAATGTTTCGCAGCCTTCGCTAATTTATTTCAAGCACAGGCAGCAGATTCATAATAATGCAAGAAGACAATACTCACACAAATTCGGTCAACGAGAGGTTAACCCCTACGAGACCACGTACAATGAGCCTTTTAAGAGGAGTATATACGGCAACGACCTTGAAACTGAAAATCCCTGTCGGGCTCATCGAAAATTGTTGATTATTTCATGACGGAATGTCGTAGAACTTTTTTTTGTGCACAGATTGTAGGTGACATTGTTTCCTACATTTTGGTGTAGTTTTAAGACAAGAACCTCCTATTGGTGCAAAGCCTATCTAAATTTTAGACAAAAAATGTCTGATTTGGCTAAAATGTCGATAGGCTTCAATACGTTTCGACATATTTGTATGGAAACTGCACTAAAATATCGGAAACAATGTCGCCTACAATCTGTACACAAAAAAAAGTTCTACGACATTCCGTCATGAAATAATCAACAATTTTCGATGCGCCCGACATGGATTTTCAGTTTTTCAGAAGAGGGCCCTTAACCCCTACGAGACCACGTACAATGAGCCTTTTAAATTATGACGCGACATTTTCATAGCACGCTGACGTGACGGCACTTATTTCGCTGAAATTCGTAGTAGCGGACCCGCCCGCGCCGTGACAGCCTGCGACAGACGGCCGTTTCTATCGACATCTGAATTTCAAATGAGACTACACGAGGACACTCTTAATTTAACACTTTTTCTATCTTTAGACATTTGAATAAATAATACAGAATTCAATTAGGCATAGCTATGGCTATAGGCTTGTTATGCTAGAGACTTTTTACATAAAACCGTGTAGGTACGTTTTTTTCGCATAGTGCGAAAAAAACGTACTAAAAAACGGTTTTATTCTTTTTTTAAGCCTTTGCAGTACCTAGAACTGATTTTTCTCGGACGGTTAACTATAAAATGTATAAACAATAGTTTTTAAACAGTAATAAGTGTAAACAATAGTTTTGAAAACAATACTTATTAAGGTTGAAGAGATTTAAATAACACCAATTATTTATGTATTTTGTAATACCTACTTAGTTAAAACTTAATAGTCAACTTTAATAAGTTTAATTCATGTAATGTTGTGAAAACACAATTTCTGATTTTTTCTCGATAGAATAAAATAACAAACTTCTTTCTAAATATTACAAATAAATAGCAGTAGTCAGTCAATATTTTAATTATACCTACTAAGATATCCTGACCTGATCTTAGTTTGATACAGGTCTTATATGAACTTCAAAATTAATGTTTTGTTATCTGAAAATTAGCAATTGTTTGATTTTACGCTCTAAAATTTGCATAATCGCATCTCGCGTCCTTCTTTTACGCATCTGAAATTCGCTAGCGCTATCCCTGTTACACTTTTGGAGTTATATGCACCCCTAGGTTAAAAAGTTGAAATGTTGTGCTGAACAACTTTAATTTGGATCGGGTAACAGTTAAAATTGTGCACATTGACGAGGTTATTGCACTAGTAACAGTTTTTTGGAACGCAACTGCGATGGATCGGAGCCAAGTTGAATATGACCCATAAATAAATAGAGCTCGCCTTGCTAGCAATCAAGTTACAGTGTGAGCATGTGTATATACTCATACACATGCTCTCTGCTTACTCTTTGCATACATTTGATTCGATTTCGAGATGTTTATTAGGTTATTTCATGAACCGTCGCAAAAATTGTCCCAGGCTTGTTTTTTTATTAAGTAAATTAACCAGTGAAGTCGGTTGTAGAGATCTTTATTGATGATCCTACATAACTTTTTGGCATCGCACTGACTGTTAGTATATTAGAAAAGAATAAACATCTTCTGTACAAGGTACAATAATAGAGCCGTGGGGGTACGGGGCCGTAATAGAAAGTGGTGAAGATGGAGGGATACAAGATGGAGTTTGACACTTTGATACTTTAGGTTTAGGCATAGTTTACCCGAGAGGTCTCAGATCGGAGTTTGGGGTGAACTAGTAGACTAGTTACTCGCCTCTGCTTCGTACGGATGTATAGTGTAGGTACTTGTAATATACATACATAATGTAAACCTTTAAATTCCGTTATTCGTGTACATGATCGTACACGACTAATCCCAGCATCGGTAATGGCACAGTTTACATAGTAGTTCGTGCGCCGGAGTACCTACTCCTATGGGTACGTTCTATCTTTTCTGTCAAATATCAATAAAATTTTAGTAGACAAATCACCTGCAGGTCTACCGCCACTTCGTCTACGTGAAAATCGATTTTCGGAAAATTGTTTCTTAACATTTAATCATTCTGACGCGGGTACTGTGAGCTTTAGCCTCAGGAGAAAATGTATCTCACTAGAAAATAAGAAAATGTTTTGAAAGCTGTGGAATTACTACGAATTATCTTTCTGTAAGCAACCTATAAGCTTTATAAATAAAAAACCAGGTGCTCCAAATAAGGCTTGTGTTTGTCAAATGTTTTCGGAACCGTAATTTTCTTTAAGACCCTCACCCGAAAGGTCGATTCTATTTGCTCTAAGCTTTGGTCGAGATTAATGAAAAATCTCGGTTTTTTTGCTGTGTTTATTGTTCTATTTTACTGCTTGGTAGTTGACGAAGACAATTTTATGAGCAGTAAACGATGCAATAACAGTTAAACTGCTGTCATGTCTTTAGAATTAAAGAAAAATGAACAGGGTGGCCTTCAAACTAATATTATACAGAGGAAAGATTTGTATTTTGATATGTGTGTGTGTGTGTGTCGTATGTTTGTAATGAATAAACTCAAAAACTACTGGACCGATTTCCAAAACTCTTTCACCAAAAGAAAGCTACATTATCGAGGAGTAACATAGGCTACTTTTAATTCCGATGTTACCACGGTATCGGGACTTACGCAGTGAAACCGAGGGACGCAGCTAGTGTACTCATATATTAGTAATACCAAATGTTGACTATATATTCTATTCGAGAAACTTAGATGAAAAATGTAAATGAAAAGCCCATACATTTATTTTAAAGTGACAGCTCTATATATACCTACTGTTTTCGTTAAAATTGTCAGTTCTTTGTTTACATTTTTGATATAAGTTACTGAAATAGGGTATATAGATTAAACAATCTCAGAAAGAAGGTAAAAAGTTAAGTATAAGTAAAGATAATAATTTATAAGAATTCTAAATCAGGCTCAAGTAAGAAAAAATCCGCCAGCATAGTTACGTAAACCCCAAAGCTCCGCCAACAATCAAACAAATGGGCAGTCATTCCTTTTCAATTTGTGTCTACTTAGATAAAAGAAACATCAAGAAAATAGCGAGCAATTAAGCGCCAAGGAAATCGGTGTATATCAATGTAATATCCAATGAAAGAACGGAATTTATTTGGCACTTGCTCTCTTGAGGTCAACTTGGGACGATAAACAGGCGTTGAGCAAAGAAATTCAATTTACAAAGTATGGACCATGGTCCCTACATAACTAGTGAGTTTTCGAAGCTGTTTATTTGGGTCACAACTGTAACTATATGACACGAAAAGTTCATACAGTAAATTCTTCTGTTCAGGTTCTCTTCGACAAATAAAGGAAATGGGATTAATGTTTGAACGTGAAAAAACAAAGGAACACGTACGAGCTATAATTCAAGCTTGTCCGGGACAGAACGGGTAGGTAACGTTCCTACTTCAATGTTCCGGTTTTATGAGTCATTTTAGTAAATCAGCTAGCTACCTGCGAATTAACAGGTTTGTATGACTAACGTTTATGTAAAACAACTAACCTACATATTACATAGATAAATAAATAAATAAATAAATTCTGTGAACAACACACAGAGCCATCTAGCCCCGTGGTATGCGACTAAGCTTGTGTTACGGTGACTAGACAACGGATATAATACTTATATTTATTTTTCTTTTGTAAATACATACATATTATACATAGAAGGACACCCAGACCAGACACTAAAAGACACTAAACTATTAGGCATTGTTGTAGATAATAATAATAATAATAAATGTTTATTGTTCAGAAAAAAGCTACATTAACTAATACATAAATAAATCGTACGTGTAAATAAAAACGTAGGGATAATAAAAAATACCTTATGATTAGATTCGATTTCTGCCGTCCAAACTAGGCCGAGCCTGTGTCTTGAACGACAGTTTCTTCCTAGGACTTAATTAGGTAAAAGGCGTTATGTTACCTTGTATAATTTGTTTAAATACACTAACCTTTATACACAAAACATATTATGCTAGAACGTCACTCAACATAAAACTATAAAGCTTGATATCAAATAGGTAGTCCGTAACATTTAGCGTTAGGTATACTTTTTTGACAACTACCGACATATAAAGTTAGATACTCTCAATTGCATATAATGTTACAATTTAGTGGTAATAATCACAATGAATTAAGCAATTGGCACTAATATAAGTAATCAGTATTCATATTTTTAATTATTTAGAATGCAGGTGACCATTTATACAATAATAATAGTTTTGCAAATAATATGCTCAATCACAGCGCAAGCGGTACTTGCGCACTGGTTAGACCACGAAAACTGCAGACATAATAAATATTTTATACAAAGTTTATATTTCCAAAATTTCGAGTGTCGTATTTCGTGTTATGGCTTTATGTTTCATCCAATATGTAATTTAGTAAAGTATAATAAATAAATATTAAAATTAAGAAATTAGATAGTAGGTACCTAGTGGTATATATTTTATAAATATTAGAAAGTACGTTTTGCATTAAGACAAAATAGGCTAAATATAAATAAATAAGTACGTTTTTTGTATAGCGGCTTATTATGTGTTTCTATTGAAGTCTTTGAAACAATTTTTCAGTATCATCATAAGTAAGGCTTTTAAGCCAACATTCGACTTGTTTTTTAACTGAGTGTGAGTTTTTTGGGTAAATATCAAGTAGTTTATTAACTTTGTTATACAGATCAGGACCTAGATAACAGTTAAATCTGTGCATAAAGAATGTTTTACATTTTGGAGTTTTCGAAACATTATTAGTTTTTCTATTTAAAGTGTAGTTAAGATCGTATGGGAGGTTATTGTGGTGATTCATAATAATATTCCTTACAAACAGCTGCCTAACCGTCAAAACATCAAGTTCTTCGTATAATTTGGATGTTGGATGCTTAAAAGATTTAAATGACATAACCTTGAGTAATGCTCTTTGGGCTTTTTCAAGACGTAGGATATGTGTTTTACAAGCCCCACCCCAGGATGAAATGCAGTATGTTAATAATGATTCAGCTAGCGCGTAATATATTGTCTTGAGCAGCATTGTATCAGCTGTGTACCTTAGTTTTTTGAAAATAAATATAAGTTTTCTAATTCGCCCAGCAAGCTGATTAATATGTGAAGTCCAATTTAGTTTTTCATCCAGTATAATACCTAGGTATTTTATTTCTTTGCATCTATCCAATATCTTGCAGTCACAACTCTGCTTGTCGTTACTTTGGCATGAATGTATTTTGATCAAAAGACTGTGTTCATTAGGTAACGTCTTCTTAGTTATAGCAAATGGCATGACTTTAGTTTTAGAAACGTTTAGTGTTAGTAAATTCTGACAAAGCCAGCTTCGCACTTTCCCTAATCCTAATTCGGCATAGTCCCCGACCTCCGTCCATGTTTTTCCGTAAAAAATAATAGCTGTGTCATCAGCAAAGGTGAAGATTTTACCACATTCTAGACTTAGGTTACAAAGGCTATTAATGTACAATAAAAATAGGGTAGGGCCCAGGACACTACCTTGAGGCACACCGTAAGAAATTTGAGCGTCCTTACTGTACTGACCATCTATCATAACTCTCTGCGTCCTATCGGTTAAATAATCCCTAAACATCTCCAGTGGTTTCCCTCGAATACCTAGACCCTCCATTTTTTGCAATAAGATCGAAACCGATACCGTGTCGAACGCTTTTGCGAAATCGAGGAATATTCCCACACATCTGTTATTTTTGTCTAATTTTGATGCAACAAAGTTGGTTAGTTCTGACACGGCATCTGAGGTAGACCTACCAGCTCTAAAACCATATTGGTGAGGTGATAGTATGTCTTTGGCTTTCAGGTACGATAGCAGCCTGTTATTTAATATTTTTTCAAATATTTTAGATATTGCTGGAAGCACAGAAATCGGCCTAAAGTTATCAACACGGTCCCCAGTTCCTCCCTTATGAATCGGATGAACAATAGATTTTTTCAAGGATCGAGGGAATACACCAGTTTCGATGCATTGATTTATAATGTTAGTTATATGTGGAACCACAACGTGTTTAGCAGTTTGGAGTAGTTTTGTAGAAATTCCGTCCCAACCAACTGAACTTTCTGTTTTGAGGCTCATTAATATGGTGTGCACCTCTCTATCAGTTGTGTTGCAAATAGCCATAGAGTCAACTTCTGGATGTTGTAATTCGATAGGATTATTATGTGAATTATTAAGTGATAATATTTTTTCAGCTAAGTCCTTGGCCATGTTAACAAAATACTGATTGACGGTTTCTAAAGAAGCTTCGGGCGTTGTATCTATTTTGAGCAGACTAGTGTTAGTTTTGTTAGGTTTACATCTGTTTGTTATTGTGTTAATGACTTTCCATTTCATTTTAGGATTTTTGGCATGTTGTTCCAACTGATTTCGTTCGTAATTGCGTTTTAAACGTTTTAGTAAGTCATTGCAGTGGTTTTTATACCTATTGTAAGTAATAATTAGGATTTGATTAAGCGGTTCTTGTCTACATTTTTTATGCATAAGGTCCCGATTTTTCATGCAACGTACCAGACCTGGAGTTATCCAGGGTTTTATACAACGAATTCTCTTAGGAGTTATAATTTTAAATGTATTTTTAATTATTAGAGTTTGGAACATTTTAATTAATTGATCGGTATATATTGTTGACACTATACTTGATAAATCAGATCCATTTATATCATTAAGAACGCCCTGAAAACTAACTTTACTGATCTGGGAATTGGTAGTAGATTTTATATTTGATGGAACTGATTCTATACCTGTCAAAACCGGAAAGTGATCAGTGAGGATAGTCTTTGCTACAATTGTGATAACATTATTTCTTGCTTTAATTATGGCATGGTCAAGGCAGGCCCCCTCTCTAGTAGCAAAAGTATGGCCAGGGAGAAGACCGATAAACTACAACAATGCCTAATCGGCGAACGTCCACTGCTATCTCAACGTTCATTTACTACAACAGCTTTTCGAAAAAAAGCTTTAAAAAAATTTGTTACCGGTGAGAATCGAACCCGCTACTAATGGTATTCCGTTTAAGCGCGATAGTTGCTACGCCACAGGCAAGCTTACCGCCAAGCCGAAATTAGGAAAGCACCTCCTCGTGTTCTTACGGGTTCGTTTACTTAGCTTAACTTGCCAGTTTTTTATAAACAAGTGAGCATAGATTTTAAACATGCGGTAGCTACGCATGTTGGAAAAACTAGCTAAACTATGCGAAGCTAAGTTAAACTAACTTAGTATAGGCGGCAGTTGACATGGTATTGGGTGTTTAATAACTATAACAATTGTATAAATATAAATAACAGTAAGAAAAATATTATTTTATTTATGTGGAAGATCATAAATATTGCGTTAGTAGGAGTATATAATATTATAATATTATCATTATTTATATACACACATATTGATCAAATATATATATTTTATAAATATTAGAAAGTACGTTTTGCATTAAGACAAAATAGGCTAAATATAAATAAATAAGTACGTTTTTTGTATAGCGGCTTATTATGTGTTTCTATTGAAGTCTTTGAAACAATTTTTCAGTATCATCATAAGTAAGGCTTTTAAGCCAACATTCGACTTGTTTTTTAACTGAGTGTGAGTTTTTTGGGTAAATATCAAGTAGTTTATTAACTTTGTTATACAGATCAGGACCTAGATAACAGTTAAATCTGTGCATAAAGAATGTTTTACATTTTGGAGTTTTCGAAACATTATTAGTTTTTCTATTTAAAGTGTAGTTAAGATCGTATGGGAGGTTATTGTGGTGATTCATAATAATATTCCTTACAAACAGCTGCCTAACCGTCAAAACATCAAGTTCTTCGTATAATTTGGATGTTGGATGCTTAAAAGATTTAAATGACATAACCTTGAGTAATGCTCTTTGGGCTTTTTCAAGACGTAGGATATGTGTTTTACAAGCCCCACCCCAGGATGAAATGCAGTATGTTAATAATGATTCAGCTAGCGCGTAATATATTGTCTTGAGCAGCATTGTATCAGCTGTGTACCTTAGTTTTTTGAAAATAAATATAAGTTTTCTAATTCGCCCAGCAAGCTGATTAATATGTGAAGTCCAATTTAGTTTTTCATCCAGTATAATACCTAGGTATTTTATTTCTTTGCATCTATCCAATATCTTGCAGTCACAACTCTGCTTGTCGTTACTTTGGCATGAATGTATTTTGATCAAAAGACTGTGTTCATTAGGTAACGTCTTCTTAGTTATAGCAAATGGCATGACTTTAGTTTTAGAAACGTTTAGTGTTAGTAAATTCTGACAAAGCCAGCTTCGCACTTTCCCTAATCCTAATTCGGCATAGTCCCCGACCTCCGTCCATGTTTTTCCGTAAAAAATAATAGCTGTGTCATCAGCAAAGGTGAAGATTTTACCACATTCTAGACTTAGGTTACAAAGGCTATTAATGTACAATAAAAATAGGGTAGGGCCCAGGACACTACCTTGAGGCACACCGTAAGAAATTTGAGCGTCCTTACTGTACTGACCATCTATCATAACTCTCTGCGTCCTATCGGTTAAATAATCCCTAAACATCTCCAGTGGTTTCCCTCGAATACCTAGACCCTCCATTTTTTGCAATAAGATCGAAACCGATACCGTGTCGAACGCTTTTGCGAAATCGAGGAATATTCCCACACATCTGTTATTTTTGTCTAATTTTGATGCAACAAAGTTGGTTAGTTCTGACACGGCATCTGAGGTAGACCTACCAGCTCTAAAACCATATTGGTGAGGTGATAGTATGTCTTTGGCTTTCAGGTACGATAGCAGCCTGTTATTTAATATTTTTTCAAATATTTTAGATATTGCTGGAAGCACAGAAATCGGCCTAAAGTTATCAACACGGTCCCCAGTTCCTCCCTTATGAATCGGATGAACAATAGATTTTTTCAAGGATCGAGGGAATACACCAGTTTCGATGCATTGATTTATAATGTTAGTTATATGTGGAACCACAACGTGTTTAGCAGTTTGGAGTAGTTTTGTAGAAATTCCGTCCCAACCAACTGAACTTTCTGTTTTGAGGCTCATTAATATGGTGTGCACCTCTCTATCAGTTGTGTTGCAAATAGCCATAGAGTCAACTTCTGGATGTTGTAATTCGATAGGATTATTATGTGAATTATTAAGTGATAATATTTTTTCAGCTAAGTCCTTGGCCATGTTAACAAAATACTGATTGACGGTTTCTAAAGAAGCTTCGGGCGTTGTATCTATTTTGAGCAGACTAGTGTTAGTTTTGTTAGGTTTACATCTGTTTGTTATTGTGTTAATGACTTTCCATTTCATTTTAGGATTTTTGGCATGTTGTTCCAACTGATTTCGTTCGTAATTGCGTTTTAAACGTTTTAGTAAGTCATTGCAGTGGTTTTTATACCTATTGTAAGTAATAATTAGGATTTGATTAAGCGGTTCTTGTCTACATTTTTTATGCATAAGGTCCCGATTTTTCATGCAACGTACCAGACCTGGAGTTATCCAGGGTTTTATACAACGAATTCTCTTAGGAGTTATAATTTTAAATGTATTTTTAATTATTAGAGTTTGGAACATTTTAATTAATTGATCGGTATATATTGTTGACACTATACTTGATAAATCAGATCCATTTATATCATTAAGAACGCCCTGAAAACTAACTTTACTGATCTGGGAATTGGTAGTAGATTTTATATTTGATGGAACTGATTCTATACCTGTCAAAACCGGAAAGTGATCAGTGAGGATAGTCTTTGCTACAATTGTGATAACATTATTTCTTGCTTTAATTATGGCATGGTCAAGGCAGGCCCCCTCTCTAGTAGCAAAAGTATGGCCAGGGAGAAGACCGATAAACTACAACAATGCCTAATCGGCGAACGTCCACTGCTATCTCAACGTTCATTTACTACAACAGCTTTTCGAAAAAAAGCTTTAAAAAAATTTGTTACCGGTGAGAATCGAACCCGCTACTAATGGTATTCCGTTTAAGCGCGATAGTTGCTACGCCACAGGCAAGCTTACCGCCAAGCCGAAATTAGGAAAGCACCTCCTCGTGTTCTTACGGGTTCGTTTACTTAGCTTAACTTGCCAGTTTTTTATAAACAAGTGAGCATAGATTTTAAACATGCGGTAGCTACGCATGTTGGAAAAACTAGCTAAACTATGCGAAGCTAAGTTAAACTAACTTAGTATAGGCGGCAGTTGACATGGTACCGATTTGCTAGCCATCCCACAGCAAGTCCAAGAAAGTCGACATCGTCGGCTAAACCTTGCGCGGTAAGTCTACAGTAAGTCCATTACAATATTGGCAACAAGTCAATAAAGAACGTCCTTTCCCATTGTACTTTTTTTAGTAGCTTGCTGGATTAGTGTGAATGGTTTCAGCTTTCACGACACAAACATCGTCCCAAGTCATATTCATTTATTTTGTCATTATTTTGGTGTCAAAATTAATGCTAAAATGTTGCCAAAGCTGTAAAATATTAATATTGCTGCTCTTTAGCAATCTATAAATTTACTTTACAATCCCGAAAATTGTTACGAGAAAGCTCTTTATTGCGGCCTTTATCGGAGTGTACCAGCTTAACTAAATTTGAGCAACAATCAAATTTAAAGTAGGTACATAATAATTATGAAGTGACTCACCGAAAACTGTTTAGTAATAGAATGTATAAGTACTTGTACTGTAACGCATAGAAAACTGTACATTATTTTCAATCTGTGGGCCTCTAATATACACTAGGCGTAACCAGTTCTTAACTTTTTATTTTTTATATACCTATATATACCTAAAACAATTGAAAAATAAATAAACAACATTCCAAACACCAAGATTCTTAGGTGAGTAAGTCATGTAGATACTTGTACCATAATCAATTTTAACTAGCCAACAATTCAAATGCAGGACTTATAATCGGGGGCCTTACATCAGGTCTAAATTTCAGAATCTAACTCGTGCAAATCTTAGGCAGGACTGAATAGGTCGCATTTAGATTATTTGGGTTGGAAATATTTTACAGGGAGAAATGCATTATCAAAATAAATCAGTCCGTGACAAAATTCGAACCTTTTGCACCTAATTTAGTTTACGTTGTTCAAATTGTTTTTGGTACTTACAACTATACATGACTTACAATAAATAAATAGAAGTTTGGTAGGTACCTATTCGCTATTGAAAAAAAAAAAAAAAAAAAAAAAAAAAACTTACAAATACACCAACATTTTTATAGATGTTTGGTATTTGGAACGTTATTAATTTTATTTTGTTTTTTTGATGGACTGCAATAGTTAGGTTCTGCAATGAAGACGTCACGGTTCACGGTAAAGGCCCAGTCTTGCTTAAGAAGACTCCTGCAGTTTGGAGCTGATAGTAGAACTGATGCATTGTTATACGAAATTTACCAAGTCAATAAATTTGCGGACCTCACAAATTAAACAAAATCGTTTTACGGTTTACGTAATATTTACCTACGTTTAACATTTTAAATTTATTATTATTGCGTTTTATAGTCTCTCCTACTCGTACTACTAGTACAATAAACTGACGCCGAAATGTTGTGGTAAACATCTGCTGTGTGTGGTAAACCTACCAACAAGTTACGTAGTTATGATAGGTACTTGTGCTACAGCATAAATAAACGGAGAGCGAGCAGGCTCTAGCCTAGATCAATTTAGGCATAATTTACCATAAAACTATACCTAGATCTATTATACTATGCTCGGAAGATGATGATTATACTACGACTACTAATCTCACCAGATGGTAAGTGATGATTTTGTCTAAGATATGGCACGCTTACCTAGAAAATACTCAAGAGAAGGTAGAAAGTAAGAAGGACGCAAGGCGTAGGGTAGGTAATTGGATTTAATCCTGATAGTAAAATTGCATACAATAGAATTGAAAAAAGTTTATTTGTTAAGTTAAGTTACACACACATAATTGTACAAAAATAAAAACAAAACATAATACTTAAAATATGCAACTTAAACTAAATATAACATGTGTGTGTTGCAGCAGGGCCCGTTGTCTTCGGCTTGTCGCCTGCTATTTCGTACAGAATAAGGGCCCAGGACAATCGGCCATGACTCAGTGTTTAATAGGTTATAGGTACCTACCCGTTAATAATAGAAACCTTATTCGGAGAAAAGTGCCCATTTACTGATAAAGTACAAGTCAGAGCGCTAATTCGCTAAAAGAAAAGATTTTTCTACTCCAGTATTACGCAATTAGAAGTTAAAAATCCAATTAAAAGTTAGCCATTGTATAAGTTAGCGATTCTTGTTACAATTTCTGCCATTACCACAGAGGGAAAAGGTTTGCTTAGGTACGAGTAGGTTAGGTTTTTAAGTACCTACTTATTGTTTGAGTAAGATTCTCCTAAAAGAATTTTACGAGTGGATTTACTTCGGTAGGCAACCGACGACGCGACGACGCGAACGTAGAGAAATAACAATCTAACGTTACATTACCAACCCGAACGCCAAAATACCAAGATGTTTGGAAGCAACATAAGATCTTAAAACTGGTTCAAAACTATAATGGAACTTGGTTTCAAAAATGAAATCGATAAATATCAACCACCAATAACATCCAACCATTTAAAATTTTAACGGTGTGGTAATAGATATTCAATCGATATAATGACCTAAAATTGTATAAAGACAAAATAACGATCAAAAGGCACCTTTCGCATAATTCTTTCTTAAGCTAAAAATCCTTAAAAAAAGTAGTAGGTAAATCAACAATTGTAGACTAGGCGACACAAGACTAAGATAAAATTACAGTAGCAGTAGGTACGTTTGAATTTTTAATAGCTGACTTCTATAATTGACTAGATTTTTACATTATCTTAATTTGCTATTGGAAGAAATCGCTTTTAGCGATAAGGTCGCTCGTTTGTACAACGTTTTACTTTTAAGCTTTCTGTGTATTTGCCTTACTTTTATGTATATTAACTGTAAAATTGTTTCTTGTGCAAATAAATATTTACCTATATCTATACATATTATAAATTTGTAGCGATAAAAAATTCTGTAATTGAATTATATTCAGAAAAAAAAAATGCAGGCAGTCTTAAAATCGATAACTAAACACGAATCAAATGTTTTTAAAGACTTTGTCTGTTTGTTTGTTTGTCTGTTTGTTTGTTTGTTCCCGCTAATCTCAGAAACGGCTTATCCGATTTTAAGCAAATTAAGAATGCAGATAGCTTTAGACCCGGATTAACATATAGGCTACTTTTTATCCGGATATAATGTCTGGTTATCCGGCAATTTAAAAAAAACCGGGTCTCTGGAAATTTGACTTACCTAATTAGTTTTTTTGTTGTATCGAAGAAGTGTGTTGTGTGGAATCAACGCATAATGTCCGGATATCCGGCAAATTGAAAAAAAAAACGAATATCCGGTCATTTTTCTTAATTAGTTTGATTGTTGTTTTGAAGAAGTGTGTTGTATGTAATCAATACATAATGACCGGATATCCAGCAATTTGAAAAAAAACCGGATACCTATCAGGGAATTCTTGAAATATCGTATTCCTATGTGTCTCCATATATCCGGGTCTGTCTAAACTCTGAACGTACGGAAATTCTTTATAATGGCTGTTTTTAACCTACTTCAAAAAAGGAGGAGGTTCTCCATTCGACCCGTATACTGTTTGTGTATGTAGTACGTATGTGAATATGTTCACGGCGTACTACGTATATGAAGTCCGATTTCGATCATTCTTTTTTTATAGTGATAGGTGAGAGTTCAGAATTGGTCCCATAAAATCTTGGTGAAATTCTGATGAGAACCTTCGGAATGACGAGCATCCCACAATGCAGTAAATTACAATTTTTTGGACTTCTATCAATAGAATCGGCTTATAAAGAACTAGGTCCAAATTGATGGACTACTACTCCTCAATGATTAAAGTTACGGTTACAATTTTGATGATTTTTACAGCTTTTTCTTTGAATGTTGTATTGTTCTTTCTTTGATTGTTTGTATCTATTTGTGTTTATTTTCACAATTTCTTTGTAGGTACCTATACTGCGATGTATAGGTTATTGCGATGTGTTCCGATAATATTAGTAGCTATAGATAAGGGGGCGTCCATAAATTACGTGAGATGTTTAAGGGAGGGAGGGGGTCGAATCAAATCTCATCTAATCTTACGTTGGTGAGAGGGAGAGTCTCGGCAAATATCACGCATTTTTTTTCTGATTGAAACAAAAAAAAATACTACTTTGGTCCATTTAATCCAGATTGTACACACTGAAAAAAAAAATCTGCTACCGGAGCTGTATTTTACTGCTCCAGTAACTGAACACACTCTACAGTTTGTTAGTCGTAAATAAAAGCACGAAGTACGACTCTACTTCTCTACTTCTATGTAATGTATTTAGATAGCTAAATAACTTACAGTAAGCTATTTTTCATAGCGATATTGAATAAGAATATGACATTTTACTATTTAAAATAATTGAATTTAGTTCACCACGCAACCGGATGGAATTGGAACTAACCGAAACACTACGGGTTTCGAGCAACAGCTAGTAGATAAAATAGGGATACCTATTTATATATATCTATCAAAACGTTTATATTAGGTATATGGACATGTATTGTATACATCATTAATTCAAGTAGCCTTTTGTATTTTGCTGCTGCAGCAGCAACCAATAACTATTATCGCAGAGAAACAATGACGCTATTTGAACAATTCATGTTCACAGCCGACATCTATAGATCCGGATGTAGACAGATGAGAGAGGAACCTCCGAGAGCAGCTTCCGATATTACCTCCCCGGATGTTAGGAAGTACGCAGGAGTATCTGAATGTAGGGTGGAGGCTCACAAAATCTAGAACTGTGACTATTGGTACAACGAATAATGCTTCTACAAATACGAATATGAAATCTATTGGTACGAAAACGAATAACTCAACTCATTCAAAAATATGGATTTAAGAATTTTTTACGCGAAACTCACACTTTAGTGATGACTTCAACTCTTATCTATAAGTATCTTTTAAACATGATTCGGATTCGGGACTTTATTTAACATATCAAAACGTTAATACTAATCAATATAAGTAATACTTAGGCAAATTACCGTAATTTAGCTCTTTATCACTTCCTACTTATCACTAAACTACACTGACGTTTAAGCGTTCGTTGTAAGCCGTATAGTATCCGCATTTTCAAAATTACTCCGTAAAGAAAGTGTCGACTTATTTAAGTATAAATATCCAAAAATAGGAAACTGTTATCCCTCTAGGAGGTTTAATATCATCTGCAGAAGCTGTTCTAACTGCAACCATACAGCGTGCGTTGTCGGAGGCGAAGAATGTTGGCCGGTACAAGAAAAGAGAACAACTTCGACACCCCTGTCATAGATCAGTGCGCAGAGGGCAAACTTAGTCTGGGTCCTCTGTCTCATCCTGGGGCTGGTGAAACGGCCCTGTTGGAAGAACAAATTGACGCCCGCGATTCTTCAGCCGCCAATTATGAATTGCTCCGGACCGAGATGTGTGAACTTCGCTCCTCAATGGTGCGGGCGTTGGCGGATTTCGACAACCGCATTAGTGGCATGGAGCGGCGAGTAGAAGTATTGGAAGAAATATTAGCTAATCGAATTGGATATGAAGATTCGGACGGATTGTCTGAATAGCTAAACTTTACTGTGTAAATAAGTATGGTTATTTTACTTATTTAAGATCTATCGAATAATGAGTTATTAGGAAGTTATGTTCATGACGTACCTTCTTTTGGCATTTAAAGTTCAAGTAATTCTTATGCTAATTTTAATTAAATTTATATTTTAAACTAGATCATTTAGTACATAATATAGATTTTTTTTTTTTTTTTTCGCGGGTAGTCGCGATGTAAACATCGACTCCGCGCAGAAAAGTGCAAATAAATATATAAAATACTAGCTGACCCGGCAGACGTTGTCCTGCTCGTTAAATAAAAAAATACTTAGAACCCTTCACTGAATTTTCTTTGCTATAAACCTCACGGAGCCCGAGACCTTTCCAACGAATGCAAAACCGTGGAAATCGGTTCGTGCGTTCTGGAGTTATAGCGTCAGGAAGGAAAACCCGACTTATTTTTATATAGTAGATAAATTTGTATATCTGAGCCAGTTGTGACTGTGTAAAAATGCAATATTTACGAGTGTTAATGTTTGTGACTATTATTAGTGACCGTTCTCAGATTTCTCCTGGAATATATTGTGACTGTGATATTCTCCTGTGGTATATACTGTTTCTGCAGTGAAAAGACAAGTGCTACAAATATAATATTGCTCACTACGAAAAATAAACACTTTATGGGACCAGATTGTGCAAAACGTGGAGGAAATAGTAAATGGAAAAAAATCCGTTTCTACAGATCAAATAGATGACCTTTGGACTCAGCTTCTATGTACTGCGTACTACCGTGCTTTGGGATAGCGTCATAAATATCAGCTGTTTGCGTCAACGACCTCGTACAAGTTGATTAGTACTTCATTGTTTCGAACATCTTCTAGCGATCTCCGTGGCCCGTTGGCTGTAGACGCCGTCTTACGAAATTTGCTGCTGCGCGTGCAAGTTCGAATCCCGGTGAAGATTGCTAATAAGATTGTATATATTTTTTTTTTTGTTTCATTCAGTTTAATTTTTGTTTATTTTTTTTTTACTTACACTTTTAAGACTGACTGTTTTGTATTAATATAAATATATATATATATATATTTTCTTTTTGTGTTTGGATTGATTATTGTTAATTATGATTTTTATTGTTATGAATTTTATTTTGATAATGAAATGTTGCTATTGTAATTTTTATGAAGTTAAAATAAATAAATAAATAAATAAATAAATAAATAAATTCTGTGAACAACACACAGCGCCATCTAGCCCCGTGGTAAGCGACTAAGCTTGTGTTACGGTGACTAGACAACGGATATAATACTTATACTACTTACTTATGAAGTTGACTTCTTTTTTGTGATATTTTAATTTTGATTGCTTTTCTAAATTGACTTTTTTTTTTATTTAATTAATATTATTATTTTTGATAATAAAATTGTTATTAATATTATTTACTACTTGACATAATTGTATATTGTATTGTTTTTGTATTTGTATTTTATTTTCCTACTTATTAATGGTTTTTAGACTTAGGATTTTTTTTTTAAATATTGTGATTGATATTGTGTAGTTTGACGTTATCTTAAATATGGATAGCCACGTCCGGACAGCTTGTCCCCACTGTCCCCCCGGGGCTTCTCGGCGCCTTTTTTCACAGCATGGTCTCAAGGTGCATATTGGACGCATGCATAAGGACCTATCTGGCCTTCGAAATAGTGTTCGAACTGAGTCCACTCAGCAGCAGCCTTTTCCCCAACATTGTTGCCTCGATGACCTAGGTTTTCTGAGGAAAACCGTGCCAGTTTTGAAGCACATACCAAGAGGAGCAAGGGCCACAGTGGCGGGTCAGTTGGGTAGCTTAATGGACAGGTGTGGGAGGGTAACGGCTCGGAGGATTGGTGTTCTTTACTAACTTTCGCTTATCGAGCTCTTAGGGTCCCCGATAGGGTGGGGAGAGGTAACCTGACCCAGAAGGTAAAGGAGAATGTCCTGTCCTCCGATACGTCTTTTCCCGAAGTTTTGTCCAGGCCTTCCAATTTTCGCTCCGTACCTAGAGTGATAGAATCCAAAGTTCACGAGGGTGACTTGAGGGGGGCGGTTCGCTTGCTGGTGTCAGAGGATAGCGTGGCCGAGGCGAGTGATGAGACTTTGGCATCGCTTCGGTCTAAACATCCTTCCCCGTCACGGTCATTGAGTTTTCCGGACCCTCCGGACGATTCTTACACACCCCTTGTGGTGAATCCAGAACAGGTGGCCCAGGCTTTGGGGTCCTTCCATTCGGGGTCTGCGGCGGGCCTGGACGGCTTAAGGCCGGGACATTTGAAAGAGTTGACTTCATCAGCGGCAGGCGACAGTGGGCCCCGTCTTTTGAATAGTCTGACTGGTCTTATGAATTTCATTTTGAGTGGGCAGGTCAATGTGGAAATATGTGCCCTCAAGAAGAAGGGTGGTGGATTGCGTCCCATTGCAGTGGGTGGCACGCTTAGGAGGTTGGCTGCTAAGTTGGGTTGTTCGTCTGTCAGGGACAGGTTGGCGGTCTATCTGCAGCCGCATCAGGTAGGGTTTGGCACCAGGCTTGGATGTGAGGCTGCAATCCATGGTGCTCGTACCTTTGCGGCCTCCCCAGGCAATGCGGGGAAAGTATTGGTGAAGCTAGACCTAGAAAATGCTTTTAATTCGCTGGAGAGAGACGTGCTGCTTCAGGAGATTAAGGAGAACGCCCCTTCCCTCTATCCTTTCTTGTTTCAAGTATATAGCGCTCCGTCAAATTTGTTTTATGATAACAACCTGATTTTATCGCAGGTGGGCGCTCAGCAGGGGGACCCGCTGGGCCCCCTCGCGTTCAGTTTGAGCATTCAAGGGATAATTGCTGAGGTGAGATCTTCCTTAAACGTTTGGTACTTGGACGATGGGGTGATTGGGGGGGATCCGCAACAGGTGATGACAGATATTGCCGCTATGATACCACGTTTGAGTGCTCTTGGGCTGAGGGTGAATGCCTCTAAATGTGAGGTTTACCCCTGTGGTCCGGAGGCTTCGTCTTCGCTGTCTGCGTTTGCTGAGGTCCTGTCCAGGTGCTTGACGGCTTCCACGTTGTTTTTGTTGGGATCCCCAATTTTTCCAATAGCGGTACCGCAAGCCTTAGACATAAGGAAAAATATGCTTTTGGGTGCTCAAGAGCGGTTGAGGGAGATTTCTCCTCATGTGGCCTTGGTCCTTATGCGGATGTGCTTCGCTATGCCTAAGATAACTTATCTTTTGAGGACAGCTCCCGTTTGGCTATTTCCGAGTGAGGTTGAGGAGTTTGACGAAGCTCTTAAAGTGAGTCTTGAGGAGATTTTAAATATTAGTCTCGACGAGGCTCAATGGGTTCAAGCGTCGCTCCCTATTCGATTCGGAGGCGTGGGAGTTAGGCGCGCTCGGGATGTGGGCTTGCCGGCGTTCTTGGTGTCTGCTCATGGGGTTGTGGGCTTGGTCACTGATATTTTGTCTCTGGATGGTGATCGAGTTTGTATACCTCATGTAGACGGGGCCATTGACGCTTGGCGGGCTCTCAACCCGGAAGTTGACCTTCCGTCCTTGCCGGTTGTGCAGCGATCGTGGGATGAGATTGGGGCAAAAAGGGTGTATGATGGGCTTTTGGCGGAGGCTCGGGGGGTGGATTTGGCAAGACTCAGGGGCGTGTCAAGGCCGGAGTCGTGAGCGTGGTTGCAAGCATTGCCATCCCCGGACTTGGGCACCTTCCTCGATGGTGATTCTCTGCGGGTGGCGGTTGCTCTTCGGCTGGGCTGCAATGTGTTTGAACCTCATACTTGCATTTGCGGTTCCTGGGTGGAGGCCAACGGTCACCACCATGAGTTGTGGTCGGTGCCTTGGGAGGCTTCCGCGTCACCACGCTCTCAACGATATTGTGCGCCGGGCTTTGGTGTCTGCCAATATTCCATCTGTTTTGGAGCCCCCTGGGCTAAGTCGCACTGACGGCAAGAGGCCTGACGGTCTAACCCTCGTACCTTGGCACAGAGGCAAGTGTTTGATCTGGGACGCAACCTGCGTGAACACCTTTGCTGTAAGTCACTTGCCTCACACGTCGAGGGTTGCTGGGGCGGGGGCGGAGGCGGCTGCTGGGGGAAAGCATGTTAAGTATGCTCCTTTTTCCCCGAGCTATATTTTTGTTCCTCTGGCAGTTGAGACGGTGGAGGGTTGGGGGTGTGAGGGTGTTGCTTTTGTACGGGAAATCGGTCGTCGTTTGCGGGATAGGGGGTTGGATAGTCGCTCCGGGGCGTTCCTGGTGCAGAGGCTGTCTGTTGCCATCCAGCGTGGCAACGCGGCTAGTTTGCTTGGCAGTTTTGTGTCGGGAACGTTGGGGGACGGACTGTTTGGCTGAATTTTACTAATTTTATATTTTATTGTTTAGTTTTTAGTTAGTTTTAGTAATTTTAATTTTAGCATGATTTAATTAACTAGAACCATATGTAATATAAATTAAAATTAGATTTTAGAAGAAGATGTAATCTAATAATATTGTGTAATAAATAAATAAATCTTTAGTACATTGGCTTATATTGTATTGAATATATACTGTGGATTATTAACAACCAAAAAATATAAAAATAAACTTTTTAATGAATGGATGACAGTAATCAATTAATTGTGAAAGGACGTGGAACCCGAATAACAAACTCCAAATATTTTTTACAAAGCTTATGCATTCGCAAATTAAATAAAAAGGTTACCTATTCTGTTCATTCTCTTTTGAGCACTCATCTACTGCTACTAGTAAAGATCTTCAAAATCAAAAACCACGAATTTAACTATTTCCAGCATTTTATACGGGCGGCCAAGCCTTTATACGGCCGTGGCGGCCTTTATAATCCGGTCATTTTAGACATAAAAATAGTGATCAAATAAAGAAAATTCCGACAGAGCCAAATCTTCGTAGAGACCTTAGGTTTACCACAAGGAATAAAGTGTCAAAAGTCCCCATCAGTCCCATGTGAGCTTAGGGACTTATTCGGGGCCCAAGGTCATTTTTTTTGATTTTTTGGATTTTTCTCGAAAACGGTAAGTTTTATCGAAAAAGTACCTCAAAGCAAAGTTGTAGATCTTAAATTTTTCTATAAAAATGGTCCCTATGATTTTTTCTCTAAGACCCACTATTTCCCAGATATTGCGCTTGTAAGAATCACGTCCTACATAATATGCACACATTTCCACACCACCTGTGAGGTAGTGTACTCGGCGCGTTTTTTTTAACGTGGTATCCCCGGCCTATTCCACGAACCTTTATGACGTTATTTTCAGGAACAATAATTATTTAATAGTATGAAGATTATTGATATGGGTTACTGAGTTTAACTGTCGTTCTAACTTTTTTTTATTACTTTAATCTGACTCATACTCTTCATATTCAACTTCAACAATCATGTTTTCTTCAATTTCTTCTTTTTCTTCTTCTTCTCCTTCCTGTTGATGAACGCTTTGAAATTGTTCAAATGAAGATGAATCAGTTGTCTCTTTATCAAAATCACATGAATTTTCCTCTCTTGTATTTAATTGAACATTTGAGCAAGAGACACCTTGGCAATTGGTACACGCTGGACTTCAACCCTACATTTTTACAGCCACATTTGGCACTACAACCTTTCTTGCAATTGCAAAAAATAGTGTTAAGAAGTTTTTCTGGAGCAGGGGGCAGTAAAGTTCGAATCGGTTCCAAAGTATTATTTATCAATTTCCAACCCCAGTCTTCAGGGTTCAGTTCATTGCCTTGCCATGTCTGAACTTGATAGTATACTCGAAACAAATGTTGAGTAGCAGATGCCGATGTTGGAGGAAGACAAGATAGCTGTACTTGCTTTTTGTTTCGTGTATTTTTTACAAATGTTAAATATCTGTAACGAATCTATGCAATCAATTTTTTTTGGAGCTCCATAAACCGCAAGAAGAAACCGAATTCCTTTAGTAATTAGTATTTGAGGTGAAGAATTAATTTCTGTAAATACTTTTGCGCAGTCAATCAAATAATTTTTTCAAATAATTTTACTACACCTTTAATACATCTTCACCCACTACAATAGTTGTTTTTATATACGTGGCATATGTGTGCATACTATGTAGAACATGATTCTTACAAGCGCAATATCTGGGAAATAATGGGTCTTAGAGAAAAAATCATGGGGATCATTTTTATAGAGAATTTTAAGATCTACAGCTTTGCTCTAAGGTACTTTTTCGATAAAACTTACCGTTTTCGAGAAAAATCCAAAAAACCAAAAATTTTGACCTTGGGCCCCGAATAAGTCCCTAAGCTCACATGGGACTGATGGGAACTTTTGACACTTTATTCCTTGTGGTAAACCTAAGGTCTCTACGAAGATTTGGCTCTGTCGGAATTTTCTTTATTTCAATTGTCTAAAATGACCGGATTATTATGGCGCGTCGGGCGAAGACCCGACTGCCCGGTTGCGGGTTCGATTCCCACCGGGTACAAGTATTAATGCTTAAAAATGAATATTTGTTTCTGGGCTAGTTGTCTCGCTATACATTAAGTTTGTATTTACAAAGAAAAATAAAATTAAGTATTATATCCGTTGTCTAGTCACCGTAACACAAGCTTAGTGCCTATCACGGGGCTAGATGGCGCTGTGTGTTGCTCACATAATTTATTTATGTATATCTTCTTTTATTAGACGGAAACTAAATGATTTATTGCTTGATTCCGCGATGCGTTATCGCCAGTATTTGGGAGCCATTATCAAGGTATCGGTGCTAATCACTATATCGCTGGTTCACCTTACACATGAGGTGAACCGCTACTAATGGCACCTATCTGTGTGAAATATCATTCTAGTTCCTTATAGGCTATAGTTATTATCATATTCGTCATAGAAACTGTATTTAGTGACCTCTACCAAGGTAATCTTCTTTTAAAATAAATTTGAAACCATAAAATTTCTACTTAGTGAAATCACGAGGGAGCAATAGTAAATTGCTAGTTTCTTCTCGTGGTTTCTTTTATACAGAGTGTTCCGAGGAGGGGTATTAAGCCGAAAGGGGTTTGTTCTAGAGGTCTAGGCGAACAACTTTTATTCTACGACTTTTGCAAATTCAAACTTTTTTTCGAAAATTTGAAGTTGTATCACTGAAAAAAACAGCTTTTTTTGTAAATAAAGGCAATTAATGTTAAGATTGTAGTGGTTCAAACTAAATAAATGGGCACCTTAAGGCCAATGAACTCAAACTCTAAAAAACAGCTGATTTTCATGCAAACTTTAAACTCAAAATTTTCGAAAACTACTTCGAAATTCCAAAAGTTGTAAAGCAAAAGTTGTTCTCCTAGACGTCTAGAACAACCCCCTTCAATACCGTGTATAAACCGCTGTGATTATTTATTGTGTCCATTTCCAAATTATGGACTTTAATTGTCTTATTTTACCAGCTTCTGGGGACATTCCTTCGTAGTGACGCCCTCGAAACCAGATTTTATCTAGGTACCTACATAATATTACTTATTTGTTTATATAATTTAATATTTATTTAATTTTTTATGTTCTAGTTAGTTTTTAATGTCATTTTATTGTTACTTAAATTAAATGATATTTACCTTAAATTTCACTTAGGTAGGTAGGTACCTAATTATAAAATTAAGGACTATTTAGATCTTTGTTAACTAGATAATTAAATCCACCGAGTCGTTTTGCCTTTTGACAAAATAAATAAACGAACATCAATAACACTCACATATTATTATTTAAAGTACCTAAAAAAGGGCATCTGCGCAATATGTACAAAAATGGTGCATCGCTGCTGCATCATAGTCGTCTGCATCCCAATAATTATAATAACTATTTTTTGTTATGTTTGATAATGTTTGAATTTCTCATCTTTTTATGTTTCTTGGTGTATAAGTAGTGTGCAAGTCAATAAAATTGTTTTTTCTCTTTCTTACATTTAAAAACCATTGGAACTGAAATTCTGAAATAACCTCAAACCCCAAAAAGACTTTCGTCAAAAATCATATACCTACTTACTAGGTACTACGACCAAAAAACACCTAAAAACTCTACCTACAACATGAACAAGATAGATTCTATCATTTATCATTTGAGATTCTTATTATTTACTAGCTAGTTTAGTGCTTAAATTTATTATATTATGTTAATGTTTGTAATACCTATAATAAATAAGAATTAATTAAAATTATGAATTATTTAAGATAGATTCTGAGATGCATGATCTCGTGAGTAGAATAATTATAAACAATTGCACATGATTTATCCACCAAAAACTATACCTACACTGTTGTTTGAAAAACTAGCAAATTCAGCTGAACTAAGTGGTGCACGATCAGCTTACATCTCTAAATAGCCAGACCAACAAACAATAACACGCCATAGAAATATTTTAAAGGAAAAATACATCTACAAAAATACAACGCATGCATGCGTTGTGTTTTTGTAGATGTAAGCTCAGCGTCGACCATGGACGACGCTGAGCGGGATTCGAACCATGTGTCGTATTTTTACCCGACTGCGCGACGCAAAGAAGGGTTATGTGTTTATTGTAGATGTATCTATCCTTTAAAATCTATGTAAACTTCTATACTAATATTATAAAAAGGAAAGATTTGTATTTGTGTGTGTGTATGTGTGTTTGTATGTTTGTTTTAATAAACTCAAAAATTACTGGACCGATTTAAAAAATCATTAGAAAACTACATTCACCCTAAGTAACTAGGCTACTTTTGATCCCGATATTCTCACGGGATCGAGACTTACGCGGGTGAAACCGCGGGACGCAGCTAGTACTCACATAAACGCCAATTGCAGGCATAGTAAAAATAGAATAATAACACGCCAATTCTGGAAACACCGGTTCCCTAAAAAAGGCCATATCATTTTCATCAACACCCAATGATCTCTAAATAATTTTAATTGCCAATATTTCTCAAGCTGTGCTGAGGGAGCTACTCAAGTTTCCCACAAAGTGCCGAATTAGCATTTGTTTGGGAGACGCGTTTTGGTGGCGAAGTTTTACTCCGCGAAGTCTGTCTCCGAGTTTAGATTACAGTACGTTCGTAACTACTTTAGTGAAGATGTCAAACTTTCCAAAGTTGTATAATTTAATCAGAAACGAAATTATAAAAGGTGCCTAGTGCAGTGCAAAATGAAATGCAAACGCTAGAGTTCGTAATGAAGGTTACCACGTGTAATTGTTTGTGAGCGATGTAAACATAAAGAACCTGGACAGATAAAAGAGATCCACCAGTGCACCGGCTTGAATAGGAAGATACTTTATATTTATCCACCTTAGAGGCTCAGGTAGCCCACCTGAAAACTCTAACACCCGTATTTATAGACGAATCTGAGTGATTATACTTTGGCCAAAGAATACATAAATAGTACAAGTAGTTTTATGCCAATCAGTTGTTTTAAAGCAAACACATACTTATCCGAGCCACACGCGATGAACTAATCGAAGTCTGGTGTTTGGTTCTGTTGGATTTCTTCGAGATTCGAACGTTTCGATATAAGCGGATGTGCGAAGTTTCATTGTATTTCATAAGTCTAAAGACATTTTAAATTCGTTTGGTTCGATTCGTAAAGAGCGATTAAATATGCGTTCTCCTTTAATCTTAGTCCATAAATATGAAATTATCTTCCATTTTGCAATTCTATTAAAATATTTTCTAAACGATTATAATACTGAGGAACTTCCGGCTATTTATTACTTTTTCCATTAAAATTGATTCTCGACCAATATAACAGTTCTTTTTAATAAAGATCGTTTATTTGTTCTTAAGAAAAAACACGGCGCGTGACCGAAATTCGGGTGACGAGGAAAAACACCCTTGCACGTAATCGGAGCCGTCAAAACACCCCCATAAATATCATCCGGTATCGGGGACGAACGAAGGAAATAATTCAAGGGGCAATATCAACAGCGCGGCGGCGAACTCAGCAATGAGCGAAACCTATGTGTTACAACAACATAATACAGAACAAGGGATAATTTCCAAGACTTGTTTATTTAAGGTAAACAAGAAAAACCTCTTTTGAATATGTAATCCAGAGTAAACCGAAAGCAGATCTTTGTCAAACCACCGTTAAGATAGCGGATCGCACCTGGTGTCCCAGAGCCACCACTGCCGACAACCATCACAATGTGGTTTTAAAAAGTTAGTACCGACAAAAGTAGCGGCAAGTGAAGTTAATATGTATAGATTTATCTAAGAGTGAAGTAGAGGTGCTGATTCAGTGTAGTCGACATTGTAATGGCAAAAAAATCACGTTTCACAATTAAATTCAATTAAAAAAATGCAGAGGAAATGCAGCTGTCTTTTTCGCTCTCACTTTAAATGACATAACTTAGTATATCTCGCTCTTGCGCTTCAAACTTAGGGTTTGTGTATATATTTTATTCTGTGAACATCACTCAGCGCCATCTAGCCCAGTGGTAAGGTACTAAGCTTGTGTTACGGTGACTAGACAACGGATATAAAACTAATAAGTATTTATTTTTATTTTTTAAATTCATACATAAATAGAAAGACATCCAGACTCGAAACAAATATTGATTTTTAAGCATAAATACTTGCTCCCAGCCTGAATCGAAACCGCATCCTTTTGCATTGCAGTCGTGGACTCTCCCGACGCGCCACATAGGTCGTCTCACCCTCGCTTTCTGTAGCCATGAAAAATCAAAGAAGGTGCATAGTCTAAAACTACTTGTTTTATATGACACATCACTAATGAATTGTTAATACTATCGAATACGATTCTATGATTAGTACATCATCATCATCATTTCAGCAGTAAGAAGTCCACTGATGGACATAAGCCTTCCTCATAGATTTCCAGATGCTTCGGTTATAAGCGGCCTGCATCCACCTTGAACCCGCGGCCTTAACCAAGTCGTCCGTCCATCTCGTTGATGGACGTCCAACGGTGCGCTATGCTATGTATGATGAGTACAATATGAGCAATTGAGCACAGATCCTCCGGATCTAGCCTGAATCCGGCCCTGAAGTTCAGTGTTTGCCTAGTGCAAACTTCCGGCGGTTCGACAATTAAGTGCCGAATTGAATGAGAATACCTGAGTGATATTTATTCACATAGAACAACAAAAATAATGCTTTTGTTTGTTTTTGCTGAACGCAGGTTTCCATTTGCGAAAGCTTCTTACCGATCCTATTTTCTTCTTAGAGAAAGTAATAATATGTTTTATTTTCGCTACGAATGAATATCTAAATGAAAGAATCGTTTTTACACGGAGAAAGTTGTCACTATGCGCCCATATGTGTATTGTGAAGGTCAAGGTGCGTAGAGACATTGCGAGGTGAGTGCCACAAATGCCTCACCGTACATATTATGCCTCAACCTGACGCAGACGAGGAGACTACGAGACGGTGCATTTATACATGCGTTTCGAATTACACATGCTTGCTCAAGATGAACTCGCAAACAAGCAAAGTACCGACCTACTCGCAAAGTAATATAATTATTTTAGTTTTAATTCGTAAATTTAGCGGGATCAGGACTTACGCGGGTGAAACCACAGAAGTGCTAGTAAAATAAATACCTAAGCAGTTAAATTATGTACTAGTATTGGTCAAATATATGATCTAAAAAAATCGATATAGCTAGGTACGCTAATTGATATGTTTAAATAGTTTTGTTTATTATTAATAGATAACGTAACGTCTTCAACTAGGTAATTTGGAGCTAAAGTTTATTATAAGCATACATAACCCACTTTATGTTACATAGGTCGGCGATGACGTAAATATAATATTATTATTATGATAAATTTTAACTAAAACAAAATAAACACTTAAATTAGTGTTATTAGAGTAATTCACATTTGGCAATTCATGAGTAAAATTTCAGGGCTAGTTTAATAATAATAACTGAGCAGCTTAAGTAGTTATATGAGATTTTTTCCGCTGCTTAATTATGTTAAAGTACTTTAAGTACCGTTTCAGTATTCTGCCGTTAAATACAACCAAAACAAAACTTTGGTTTACCCACACATTTACCATTACAAATCCGCGAAGTGCATGAATAAAGTCCAACAGCAGGTAGAAACTATTAGATTAACTATGTTAAAGCGCTTATACAGCAAAAGGAGGCCACAAATAAACCAGCATACCCATCTCCCCACATCAGCCAAATCGGTTCAGCCGTTCTTGAGTTAACTAACACGATTTTCTTTTATATACAACTAGCTGCGTCCCGCGGTTTTACCCGCGTAAAGGTCATAGCCCACTTACACGACTCTGCTCCCACACGGCAAAAATAATATAATTAAAATATGGGCTTTAAATATTGCTCTTTAGATATATTTTACACTGACTGACGCGCAGTCTGACGGCGGTAAGCTCGCTGAAAGCGAGCTGTCTGCTAATTTATGATGCCAATGTAAAATTATATCTAAAGAGCAATATTTAAAGCCCATATTTGAATTACATTGTTTTTGCCGGGTGGTAGCAGAGCAGTGTAAGTGGGCTATGACCTTTAGTCCCGATCCAGCAGGATTTTCCAAAATCCCAAAATTGCTTAGTGGATCGTTACACACCACAAAGAACACACTCTTCAAATTTCATGTCCCTAGGACCAGGCAGCGGTTTGGGCTCTGTGTTGATATATAGATCAGTCAGGACTTTGAATTTTATATATTTAGATAAGAATCCCGTGGTTTCACCCGCGTTAGCCCCGATCCCATAGCAATATCGGGATCAAAGTAGCCTATGTTATTCCTCGATAATGTAGCTTTCTATTGGATAAAGAGTTTTTGGAATCGGTTCAGTGGTTTCCGAGATAATCCGGAATATACATACATACATGTTACCAACGCAACGTTACCTCTTTATAATATCAGTATGGATAAATAAATAGTACTATAGCTATAAGTAATAATAAAAACATAATCACCATGCACAATGAACTTTATTTAAAGTGAATTAATGAATTTCACTCGTTGCACATATCGAGTCGTAAATCTTGGGAGCAATGCCAAGAAGTAATAAAAGCGTCAAGGCGCACTAATCACTAATTATTAGGTAAACTGCGCCGTGCTGCGTATTGTTGCTACAGAAAAGCAGTACTTATCGATAACAACATGCCTTCTAGTCTAACCTTAATATGACTTATGACCAGTGTGCAGAAAGAAAAATGTACAATATACGTCTAGCTATCTACCGAAAGAAGCAAATTTTAAATGTTTTCTATTCTATTTTTCTATTCTATTCTAAGAATAAAGATCGGAACAATCTTTGTTCTTCAACGTTATCTTCTTCACTTCGAGGTGCATAATGGTTCACCTGAAGAGGATAGGGAATGGTGTTATCGTAGCAGCAGACGAGATCGTGTTTGTAGCATACTCTTGTTAGGTACAATCTTTGTTTTGCTTTACATCTGCCTACGGGAATGCATTCGCCATTTTTTGCTTTACACGATGGATCTGTAAAGAAGATTATAAGTAGGGGGAATCCGCAATGAGACGGACGTGTTTTGAACCGGACACTATCGATATCTCAAGTTCTTTGATCGAAAATATTTTAGGTTTTTTTGGGTGTTGGCATCATTGATGACCATAGACAAGGGCCTATGGTCACAGGCCCACAGGTATATAGTCATCAATGGTGCAAACACCCAAAAAACATAAAATATTTTCGATAGTGTCCGTTTCAGAACACGTTCGTTTCATTGAGGATTCCCCCTATCACTAAATTACAACAATTTTTGCTCTCACTATAAATAACATACATCTCAATAATTTAGAATTTGGAGTAAATAACTTTCGAGTAAAAAATGAAATAGGGCGCATCTAAAACAATTACTTTTATATAACACATCACTGTGACAAATACAATGTAATCTTTATTCATTATTCTTGTCACTATATTGATAAGAAATATAACTTTCGTGTGAGTAAATAAAAGTTACATCGGTTTATCGATTCCTGCCAGTTCAATGGACAAACAGACAACATTGATACAAAGTTGACATTTAAATAAACTACCACCATAAATATGTATTTCTTTCTTTTCGTATAGTGGTGTAACTCCCCTGGTGTCAGAGTTTTCAGGTCGCACTGAGGCCTCTAATTTGACCTAACGACTGCTATCAGTATTTACATATTTAGGCGAATACATTTTTATAATATACTAACGTGATCCAAATCCATAAAATATTTCCCTAGCATTGTCACTCAGTTTGAAATAGGTGTGATGTCTAAAGAGTCTAGGGTAGCCAGTCTTAACCTCAGTATCATCGCTGTCTGAAAACACAGAGGGTGTAGCGGGCCTTCGGAAATGTTTCCGCTTTCGTGCTTCGCATGATAATAACATAACACAAACTCCCACAAACAATCCTACAATGAATATTATTTTCTTCATTACACTTTACTCGAATACGTTGCCACCAACAAAAACAACGGAACAATTTCAACTTTGTAATCTGGCTGGGAATAATTATGCCTCATTAAATGCATGCCAATTAGTTCGAATTTTTATTACATTCATCAACATTAGCAATGTGGATAGATTTGCTTCGTTGGGTTCTCTACAATTGTTCAATCAGAAGCGCATACCTATTGCAATTCATACTGGCTAGCTGCAGATCGTGGATTTATTCGCGTAACGGACTGAATGGAGATAAAATAAAGTGATATTTCATTATTATTAGACACGGGTCTAGATCGCGTTATAGACAATATAATCATTGTTATCGTATTGTTGTTGTTTGTTGTCATTGTATCTTCTCGGGACCACGACCGGTATAACCCGTTTGCCGAAACGTCGAGGTAATTAATAACAAGATTTATCTATAACGCGATCTAAGACCCGTGTCTAATAATAATGATGGACGGAAATCGTGTAAGTTTAAAAAGTGATATTTTATGGGTTCCTGTTCACCCGACTACGCGATGCAAAGAAGGGATACGTGTTTATCAGTCTATGGACTATGGACCAATGAATGCTTGAGTTCTTATGAGGCGCTCCAGAGGCCAAACGGCTGGACCAATTTTGATGATTCGCACGTCAATCGATTCGTCTTCGTCCTGCGAGTGTCACTTAAGACATGACAGTTAATATTTACCTTTTGAAGCAGTTTTCCAAGGTGCTTTTTTCGGAACTCGGACAAGTCCGCTTGCCGCATCGACTTTAGGCAGTGGGCCAAAGTCAAGCCGCGGAGACGTCAGTCGGAAGTAAAAACAATGGCTTCCGGTCGTGTGTCCTCCCCTAACTTTATCAGCTTTGAGTGAATGGAGGGTGTAGGTTTAATTCACTCCTGAAGCACTGCATTTTTGAAAAGGGGACCTTTTAAAGTTTATAATCTTTTGCATCGTGGGGGAACCGACATGCCTTCAGACTCACCATGGCAAAGTTCACGTTCAAAGACATGAGACAAACGCCAATCTGGAGTAGGCCTCTTACTCTACAGTGGGACATTTTAACAGGCTAACATTATTAAAAGTTATTATAAGCTTAACAGTTTTTCTCCATCCTAAGGTTTCCTGGAAGAAATCGCTTTTAGCGATAAGGTCGCCCATTTGTGCAACATTCTATTCCTAAGCATTTTGTGTTTCTTTACTTATTGTATTGAGACTTTTTTCTATATATCTAAGTTTTAGTAGGTACTCTATCATGGCAACATCTCAAGAAATTATGGGCGCCAGTACTTTACAGAGATCATCGAGTAAGTATTTGATTATACTGGAGCTTATTACTTCAGTAATAAGTGCTTGCTTAGCTACACCACGGGGTACGTAGGTTTTCGCACCCTAAAAGTGGGTTACTTACATTTTACGACTACGCAACTCGACACATAAAAGTTTTATGATCGTGCTTTGTGACATTAGCCCGAACCTACCTACATGGTTTTAGTTCAAAAAGATTAAGCTTCTAACTCTAGAGAGAATACTAAGGACTAGACACATACAGTCCCCTCGCGACCAAGGTCGTTGTAACTTGATCGAAACGTCGAGGTAAGAAAATTCAGAAGTTAAAAATCACGCGATTAAGACCCGGGAAAAAAATGAGTTTCAATCGTGTACATCCGTGAATGTATGTCTCACTAACACGGATTGGCCCAAATCTCAAAAAAAAAGCAAAACTGAAATCAATTATGGACGCGTATTAGCGTAAAGTTTTAATAAATAAACCATTAAAGGAATTTGGGACAACATTTTTTGTGGCTGAGATAAATGAATCTTAATTTTCACATTATTATATTTTTATTTTTTGTCCTGAGGAGATTGGGAGACAATTTCCGAGTACTTTGGGAATAACCCTCAAGTATGGCATATTTTTAGGGTTCTGTAACCAAAAGGTAAAAACTGCAGCCTTTTATTAAGACTCCACTGTCCGTCTTACTGTCTGTAATGTCATCAAGCTGTACCTCATGATGAACCGTGATAGACAGACAGCTGAAAGTTTAACACATGATGTATTTCTGTTGCCGCTATAACAACAAATACTAAAAGTAGAACAAAATACATAATTAAGTGGAGCTCCCTTACGACAAACGTGTTTTTTTTTGTGATGAAATGGTACAGAACTCTTCGTGCACGAGTCTGACTTGCACTTGATCGGTTTTCATTGATCATTCATTAATCCATTCGAACTTTAATCCATGCGATATGGAGCTGTAGTGCCCGGGACATCAGATGAAGTAGGTAGCCCTGCACTACTACCATCCCAGTCACTCTTATACACTGCCCAAAGAAAAGAAATAGGAGAGTTACTGCGGTTCGTTTCGATACGACATCGATACTGTCATACGATGATTCTACTGTCACATTCTGATAGTAGGGTGACAGTAGAACCATCGTTATGACAGTATCGTTGTCGTATCGAAACGAACCGAAGTAACCCTCCAGGTCATTACGTCTGGACACTGAAATGAAACTATACAAGTAGGTACGCTGGAATTGGTATACCTACAAAATGACATTAGATCTTTGTGTCGATTTGATTAGCGCCATGTTGCGCTGTTGTCACGCGTTTTCTATTAAAAGTGATAGTGGCGTCTGGAGTAATAACATTGCTCTTACGGTGAAAGAAAACATATTGAGGAAACCTATGGGATGGCAAGCTATGGCTTACGTGCCTATCTAGTACATTTTTAGCTAATCAGTTAGAGGGCTTATAACCCGAAAACTCTAACACTATGTGAGCCACACCACCACACGAAACAAAAAGAAAGAAATTTGCCAAAATACAAAATGCACAACACTTGTCCCATCTATTTTCTGCAAATATTGAAGTCTTTGTTTTAGTTCAGCCAATCCACACAATCTTCAGAACGACCTCACTCCAATTAATGGCTTAAGTATTTATAGTATTAGGTTGACTATTGGAAAAACATTTTCTAAAGCAAACATTTAAAGCTAAGTCGTTTCAAACTAGCTGCGCTGCCCCTCGCGGTTTTACCCGCGTTGATCCTAATTCCTTAGAAATGTCGGAGTAAAATAGATTATTTGTTGTTGTAATATTTACTCTAGTCCTCCAACTTTCTACTTAAAATAGATAGAATTAAATAAATTATCACCAGATCAGATACCTAGATAAATCGCTCCTGATCTAAGGTGTTGTATGTAAAATAAGTTTCTCTTTAGATCCGCAACTAGGTACCATAAGTTCTAGCTACCATATCTCTATACCTACTATACTATACCTATTCGTATTTCCGAATCATAGATCAAAAATGTAAACAAAGAACTGTCAATATCAAAGGAAAAAGTAAATAAAGAGCTGTCACTTTCAAATAAACATACGTTACGAGTTCTTTGTTAACATTTTTTATTTAAGATTCTGAAATAGAGTAAAGTTGCTTACCTCCTACTAGATGGCGCTTTATGCAATGTCCTGTAACATTTATAATTATTCAGTCCATCGATAATGTAGCTGGTACTTGACTGTAGTTGCAATGTAGATTGCTTAAACTAAATATAGTTCTACCCAATATCCATTGCTACACTCATAACTGCAAGGTGTCGACATACATACCTAGTACTTCGTAGCAAGGCAGCTGTGCAAAGAGATATTAAAGAAGGGAATACCGACTCAAGCGAGCGACCCATGACCTCATAAGTCCCGACCTAATAAATTTTTCTTAGGTTATTGTTATTAAAACTACTTTAACGAAATTAATTGCTTTTGGGGAAGGTGTCTTTAGGGGCCCGTACCTCAGAAGGAAAAAAAGGGACCCGATCACTCGCGTACAAAATTACATAATAACAAAAAAAACTCGTTTACCCGCTCGTGAGGGGTATCGTTAGATGGGTCTTTTGAAGTCATTAAGGGTTTTGAAAAAACGTTTTTCATTTTAGGATTCGCTTTTCGAAATAATCCGCCTTTCATCCAAACGCTCACGAAATATTGAGGTTAAAATTGCTATTTTTAGAGTCATGTAAGTTACATTACATGACTTTAAAAGGGGTGACTCGTGTTAGAGGGGTGTTACACGATGTAACACCCGCCTAACAGACAAATAGTTGTCCTTTGATACGTCATATATATTCACTATAGGTGTAGGTACATATAATTATGTTTAAAGAAAAATGATCACAGCTGAGCAGTCTTTTGTACTTGACGAGTAATTGAAAGAAATACAAAGTAAAAAAAAATAAGAAATGCCGCTGTAAATTACTTAGGGTACCTAGTTAAGTTCTTAGTACTTTTTCCAAATTGCAATCCATGTTATTTGATAGAAACTACAAAACTCTACACTGCGCGTGGCCCGACAACGTAGGTACGCGACACAATTTTTATTAACTTAAGTAATATTAGAATTAAAAATAATTAAATGAAATAAAATTAAACTCATTTTTTCAGTTTTAATTGCGTGGTGTTGAAACGTTGAGCATTGTTTCAATGCTCAACGTTTCAATCAATCCAGTTTCATTTCAATCCAACATCGCGAAAACAAAAGATTAATCTTTATACTTATAATTGTTTGTTTTTAACAATAATTAGGATTTATTACTTTTTTACTAGGTATTGATTTTATAGATTAGTTAAGTGTTTCGTTTTAGATTTAATATATGAAATTATTGTTTTGTATGTACGTAGGTACTTACTGTGGTACTAACAAAACGAATAACTACGAGCTTCGGCCCGCGGCTTCGCTCGCGCCGTGAAGTTAATTTATAATTATTCTTAAACTAGGTAGGTACCTATTGATTGAGTTATATTGTAAAACTGGCCGTGCGCAAGAAGCAGTCGCCTTTTAATTCGTTCCCTACTATTTTAAATATCTAGTACTGCACCTTATTTTAGTTACATTTTCCCGGGTCTAAAAATCGCATATTCTTATTTATTTTCTAACCGCGACGTTTCAACCATGTTACAATGGTCTTGGTCTCGAGGGGACTCTCGCGACCAAAATCATTGAAAAGACCTAACAAATAGGGTAAATTTAAAATGTAAAAAAATGTACCTTAAAAGGGTACTCCTATGGGAAAAGTATATGAGATTCGTGAAATAAACACTGATTCATCCCGAGCACAGCTAGTTAGAATAGTGACCTCTACTACGTTTTTATGTAACATTGATATGTTGACATTTCGCAGTACCATTAAAAAAACTGGATGAGTTATTATCTCGATTTTTATTTCTATCTTAATTTGTTTCCTGTTCGATGGTCTTTTGTTTTTATTACGAGCTCTTTTTATTTCCCATTCGATCGTCTTTTATTTTTATATCGGTCGCTTATGTTTTTATTAAGCCGAGACCGACATACGGATATGACAAAACTAAACTATAAGGTTTTTTTTTATTACAAAACCCTAAAAAATTTTAACAATAGGGAGCAAAAGCCAGTCATAACAATACAATTGCATGTCAAGTTAAATCGACAGTTTAACATTTTACAACAGAATTTAAATAGGTGATAAATATGTGGTAAATACCTAATTTACTTTAGACAGCTGATCGTTTGCGTGTTTACGGTAAAAAAAAGTCTTTCAGAAAGTCGCGAAATCTTAGAGAAATATATAAATAAAATATTTGTATAAGGGTGTTACCACACCAATCGATCGTCGATCGATTGTAGAAGAGATTAGTCGACGTCGATCAAATATATAGTTTCTATACAGACCAATCGATCGATTGGTTAGTCGACCGATATCCGTCGATCAATTAAAGTTAAGGTTTACCATACCAATCGATCAACGTCGACCGATGTCTATTAACATCGATCGACGATCGATTGATTGGTGTGGTAACACCCTAAGATTTCGAATTCTGTGAACATCACACAGCTCCACCGATAGCAAGCTACAAAGCATGTATTACGATAACTCGGCAACGAATATAATAGGTACTTATATTAATTTTTCTTTCCTTGTAAATTCCCTCGGGATCGGAACACAGCTAGTCAGTCCATAATATAAATAAAGAGCGTATTTTTACTCTATTTGAACAAATGCAAATATCCACTCACATCTAGACACGTTATCCCATAAAACTTTGCCACTACTTTTCACCCCCTTAGAGGTAGTTTTTTAAAAAATCCTGTCTTACCGGATGCCGACATCATATAAAGAACACAATCTCGGAATTTCAGCTCTCTACTACTAATTAATTAGTCGGTCACTCAGGACAAAGCATTTTATACTCGTAGATATAAACTAAATCCTACTAAATATCATAAAGCTGAAAGTTTGTGAGTATGCATGTGTGTTGGTTACTTAATCACGTAAAAACCGCTGAACCGATTACCATGAAATTCGGTATTTAGATAGCTGGAGACCTATTCCCGTGGGATCGGGACTTACGCGGGTTAAAACCGCGGGGCGCAGCTAGTTACACATACTTCTAATAATGATTTTCAATTATGCAAAAACGTGAGACGCATACTATTAACAGGTCTACAGTATATTTTTTGCGTCATACCTACATAATAATTAAATTCACATCCTAATAATTGTTAAATGATATTAATGTAAAAAGATTGTAGATATTCACGATAAAACTAAGAACAAACTTTATATGATAGAAGTTTAGTCCAAAAATTAGTAATCTGCTGTATTATGCAATGCTATTCTGCTCATCATTCCGAAGATACTTGTCAGATCATCATCAAGCATCCGATAAGAAACGATTTTCGGATTTCTTAAAATCGGAACTTACACGCGTGTAACCACGGGACCCAGCTAGTCATCGTAACAAAATAAATAGAATTAAATGTTTTCTTATTGACGTCAACTCGGGTATTATTATTTTTCGTATGAAATTGACAGACTTTTAGGAATTACATTACAAACACATTCAATTCAATAGATATTACGAAAATAGAAATAAGTAATAAAAACTACAATAAAAAAAATAGCTAACATGGAATTAAATAAACGTTTGTTTTTAGTACCTACCAGTCTTGGCTGTGACATTTATAATTGTAATGCAAATATGTATATTTTTAGAGCTTATCGACGCTGTATAAGTCAGTTACAAAATCGAATTTTAAATATAGAGATAGATAGATAAGAGGTAATAGCGATAAACACTGAAAGGAGTTGCATCCTCGATTCTTACAAAATTGTTGAAAAACATTCATTAGCAGAAATCGCCTCATTAGTCGCCTTTTACGACACCAACTGGAAGAGATGAGGAAACTCTATTCCACGTCGGGGATACACTGTCTAAACCAGGGGTTCCCTAAGTGGGGGGGCGCCCCCCCAAGGGGGGCGTTGGGACCTTTACAGGGGGGCGCGGGCCACCTGCGATCGCTGAGACAATGAATTTCAGACTGTTTAGTACCTACGACCGATGTAATTATTTGAAATTGATGCCTATGTCAAGACCATAATATTGATTCTTCAGTGGACGTATTTCTGAACAATAAGAACCATAACAGCCTTTAGGATTTTTTTGGGCGCGGATTTTTTTTTATGATCGAAAGGGGCGCGTCTCTAATAAGTTAGGGAACCCCTGGTCTAAACAATCCATTACTGTGAGAAATCAAAACAAGCTGATGATTAAACAAACAACACGGAATTGATAAATTTACTGAATCATATACTTTCACTGACTTCCATGGTACAAGTCGCTGGACAGGTAATAGCGCACTGAGTTTTGTGCCTATTTGATCTGCGCCATGTTGCGCTGTTGTCGCGCATTTTCTATTAGTATTAACAGAACTATTAGTTCCACGGACGGCCACCATCACTTTCAATAGAAAATGCGCGACAACAGCGCAACATGGCGCAGATCAAATAGGCACAAAACTCAGTGCGCTATGACCTGTCCAGAGCACAAAGATCTAATGTCATTTTGTATGGTATACCATTCCAGCGTACTTGTATAGTTTCATTTCAGTGAACCTATACTTTATTTATTACATGTCACTTTGGGTACTGATAATAAACGAGTGCAGATAAACCGTCAATAGAACACTCGCTTACGCGTCGACGGTCGCACCTATATAATAATAAGTAGCATATTCTTTTTTTCTGAAAATGTGGTATACAGTGTTTTTGTTTTCATTGATCACATTTTTCACATTCCTCATCAAGAAGCTAAGAAGTGATAAGCCAAATGTGCTGAAGTTTTACTTTCCTTTCTTTGTGATGTATGTCGTAACTTCTACGGTTTCTGCTCTTATTTGGCCTGTATTTATGTTGTACCCGAGGGACTTAAAGAACGCCAAGTAAGTACCGCTTTATTTTGTGGTGGCGTAGTGGTAGATACCTCGACTTTCATTCCGAAGGTCCAGCGTTCGAATCCCGGCCGACCGCGCACCTTTGTCGTAGATACTTCGTCTTTCATTCCGAAGGTCTTGGGTTGACCCGGCTGACCGTGAACTTATGTCTCGTTCCTTGTAAAAAAGTTATGTGCGTTATTAACATCGCTCTTACGGTGAAGGTAAACATTGTGAGGAGACCCACTTAGTTAGCTCCAGACGTATTGACCTGTTCTTTCCTCTGGGCCTGGGTGACTAGGCTGGGATGGTGGTATAGATGCTGGGCAGGCCTAGGACCTAGGTGGGCAGGTCACCTAACAAAGTCCTGCGCACTACAGCTCCAGAAATAACTTGGATTAAAAGTTGCTTGCGCTGAGTAAATCATCTTAAACTAGATGAAAATGACAACTATTATTATTATTTTGTGGAAGTGTTTCATATAGTTTATCATGTTAAATTTAGGGAAGGTATCAAGGTGGCCTGAAAAAATCTTTTCACATAAAACCAAAAAATAAGTGTAAGTTACGAAGGGATTTTGTGCCGCGCCTCTGCCGCGACTTATCAATGCGCGTTAGGTCGTTATCTTGAATTGCATTTTACGCATTTAAGATAGATAACACCATCTATTAATGATTATACCTATTATTGAGCACAAACGACTTAAACACGACGACATTCTAATGTTCATCAATGACCTTTTATTTAGAAACAGCTTATTTTTAAATTATTGGCCTTTTCATCATTATTAAATGATTTATTGTACCTATTATTTAGCACAAACGACTTAAACACGACGACATGCTTATGTTCATCAATGACTCCTTTTATTTATAAACAGCTTATTCTTAAATTATTGGCCTTTTCATCATTATTAAATGATTTACAACCAACTTTTAATTCATGTTATTAATAGCGCTGTAGTGCCCGGGTCATTGTTAGGTGGAATAGGCTTGCCCAGCACCTATACCATCCTCCCGGCCTATTCAGCTTTTCCTTTTCTCCATTCTCTTTCTCCATACAAACGTAGTTTACGTTTTCCTCCCTGGATAAAGACATTACAGCAAATATGTTTATGCCATAAAACTTATATCTGGCATGACTATTCTTGACTATTCTCATTTATTTTTTCATATTTTATTTTTTTTATTTTTTATTATTATTTTAATTAGAAAAAAAATAAGGTAGATACATTGACATGACATGACAGATATAGGTTTTATGGCATAAACATATTTGCTCTAATTTTATCCAGGGAGGAAAACGTAAACTACGTTTGTATGGAGAAAGAGAATGGAGACAATCCTCTTCTACAAATATCTCAAAGTAGTACCACGTAGTAGGTATAGGTACCTAGTAACAAAATAAAATGTACGAACAGAACCTGATTATCTGATTTCCCAAATCATTATCAATAAATTAAATGTAGATATGAATGGGTTAAGGAGGAAAGATAAACATTGAACAAATTCGTAAACCTAGATAAGTTTTGTAAGCGACACTACGATGTGAATAAAGATGTAGCACGCGCCACTCCTTCACTTTTCTCGTGCGAACTGCTATAAAGTGGAACTATATGCCCGCGGTGCAGTTCCTCACAAACTACCACTTTAAACTTTTAAGAGGATAGTCTCCATTCTCTTTCTCCATATAAACGTAGTTTACATTTTCCTCCCTGGATAAAGACATTAGAGCAAATATGTTTATGCCATAAAACCTATATCTGTCATGACAATGCATCTACCTTTTTATTTTTATTATTTTCTAATTAAAATAATAATAAAAAAATAATAAAATGAAAAAAAAAAAAGTTAGATGCATAGTCATGACTCATGACAGATATAAGTTTTATGGCATAAACATATTTGCTCTAATGTCTTTATCCAGGGAGGAAAATGTAAACTACGTTTGTATGGAGAAAGAGAATGGAGACTATCCTCTTAAGTCTAGAGTACCTAAACATTGTGGATTTCTTCGATCAATCAATCAAATTCTTTATTTTTACACAATTGAGTCTACAACATCTACAATTGAGAAAGTGCCGCTACGCTACCTTTTTACCCGACTGCGCGACGCAAAGAAGGGTTATGTGTTTATCAGTCTATGTATGTATGTATGTATGTATGTTCCTATGTGGCGCTCCAGAGGCAGAGGCCAAACGGATGGACCGATTTTGATGATTCGCACGTCAATCGATTCGTCTTAATCCTGGGAGTGTCACTGAAGACATGACAGTTATCAAAATTCAAAATGGCGACCACCAGCCGCCATATTGTAAAAAAGAAAAAAAGAAAAATTGACTGACTATATCGAGTTGGGTATCGTCGAATAGGTATTTCAAAATCATTTTTAGGTTTCCTTGACCATTTTTCATTTAGTTTAACTATTTGGGATCTACAACGACTTAAAGTTGGATAAGAAAACAAAAGTTGACTGACTATATCAAGTGGGGTATCGTTGAATAGGTTTTCAAAAATCATGGTTAAGTTTCTTTAACCGTTTTTCATTTAATGTAACCGTTTGGGATCTACAACGGTTTAAAGTTAGTTAATAGTCGTCCATACCTTAGATTACCTACCGCAACTTACTGAATAATCCTCAACTTAATAACCCCCTCAATGAAATGATGCCATTGCGATTAAAATACAATAAAATTGATATAATAACATCTTGCACCTAATGCTGACTAAAAAACGAAAAAAAAAAAAAAAAAAAAAAAAAAAACATATACATAATAAAAACTGAAAAGAAAATAAAACAAGTCCAGTAGTCACAGAACATAGCGACTTTGACAGTCGGGCGGGACCCATTATTGAAAGGGTATTGATGAGCTAGATTTTAGGTAGTCAATGGGTCCCGACTGTTAAAGTCGCTATGTTCTGTGACTACTGGACTTGTTTTATTTTCTTTTCAGTTTTTATTAGGTGTAGGTACAAAAAGTATCTATAATTTAAAAACTAATGAAGGTTGGTACTTTTTCAATTTAAATGTATCTATACCTACAGTTAGTAGAGCAGCTAATTATGTTGTTCTACACACCTAGGCGAACTTCTTGTACTACGGCTTTTGGAAATTCGAAGCATTTTCCGATATTATTGTACAGATCGAGAGTACCTATTGCTGATAAAGATTAAATCCGGGCAACAAACAAAGTGTGGTAAATCGAGAGAAATGACAAGTTTTAACTTTACTTTACTTCGTTAGTCTTTATTTTGCTTCTAAAACAGTCAATATTTTTTTTAATAAATAAATATTGCAGGACGCACACAGCGCAATCTAGCCCCAAATTAAGGCTTGTACCATGGTTACTAAACAACGAATATATACTACATTATACTAGGTACCTACTTTATTTATTAGTTAACTTATCCTAACCTCAAACTTTCTAATAAAGAGTCGAAAAAATCGTCAAAATCAGCAAAGACTGCTTAAGAGGATAAGTCTCCATTCTCTTTCTCCATACAAAAGTAGTTTAAATATTCCTCCCTGGAAGTTTTATGGCATAAACATATTTGCTCTAATGTTTTTATCCAGGGAGGAATGTTTAAACTACGTTTGTATGGAGAAGGAGAATGGAGACTATCCTCTTAAAGACAAAGAACTTTAACTGGATTGTATAAAATTAGATTTTATTGATTCAAGGTTTTTTTTTTATAGAATCAACTTATTATAGAATCAACTTATAAATAAACTTGTTTATGTTTGCACGTGGGAGGAGCCATTATACGTTACAATATTATGTTCTAAAACCAGCAAAACAAAAAACTTGAAATTGTAAGGTTTCCAACATGACAAACTGCTTGAATGCCATGCATCTGTTAAACTTATAATTTCTGATTACAACCATTTACATGGCAAAGAGTCCCTGGGAAAATAGAAAAACAATTTTTCAGATTTATTAATGTCTAGTGCACTAAAACTAAATTAAAAAATAGGTTATAAGTAAACACAATAAATATGAAGTAAAAATTTCATTGACTAAATCGATTAAGGTTAAAAGTGACCAATTTAACCTAACTGCATTTCCCCGCTGAATGGCCAAGGAAACATTCTGGGCCAAATATACAAATTATTCTAATTTTATCAACCTAACTAACCTAATTAGGTTTTTAACACTTCACATTGTTTTGTAATTACTTTTATGTTTTTATAAATAAACTAAACTAAACGAAGTAAATACAGTACCTAGTTCGACTCTGCCGCATCAACTGAAACTGTTACTCTTTCAGTCTTTCATTCACAATCTTTCTAAGCCTTATTAATAAACGTGGAGTAGGTTCGGAGTAGTTTTACCACTTTCTGTTTCACCGTTTCTGTCTGTCAACTTTGAAAGTTCTTGTCACAGAAAAAGACATAGCATGTTCTTACTACTCCACATTTATTAATAAGGCTATCTGAGTTTTTTATTCTGATATCATGATATTGATAAAGCTGGCTAAACCTAAATTAATAGCAATTCCCCCGACCTCACATGACACTAAACAATGCAATGCAATTAAACTTGGTTAGTTTCAAAACAAAATTGTTTGAAGCCATGGGAGATTTGGTAATCCGGAGTAGGATCTTGTGGCATTATTATCACACTGCCTAACCCCTTAGGAGAGGCCCTTTCTCTGCAGTAAATTTTGGGAACTACGCTTCATCGTTTACATGAATGAAGATAACTTAATTTTCGAAAATGAAGTGTTGTTATAAAGTGCTAGGTAAATATAACTCTTTTTTATAAAGTACATTAAAAAAATCTAAACCGACTTTAAAAAAGTCTGAAGTTGTGCAGTTTTACGTAGGATGATCTGTTTGTAATTCATCTGCCCGTCAGACTTAGGACGTTTATGCGTTTTTTTTTAATTTTTCTTTGTTTTTGAAGTCGATTTTCATTATTTTTTCACTAAAATCCTCTTTTCGAAAGTGAAACATTTAATGCATTTTGAGGAGGAATCCCATCACTCTGAAGATCCTCACCAAAGGGACCAACGTAAATGAATCATCTCAATCGATCAAGCCGTCTTCGAGTTATCGGTGAAAATCCTAAAAAAAAAAAACGCGACGAATTGAAAACCACCTCCTCTCTCTGGAAGTCGGGTAAAATGAGGATATTTATAACGTTTTTTATAAGTTTGCTAATTTGTTAAAAAACTAACTTATCCAAAATTCACATACTTCTATCGGATAGTATTGAATGTTAACTACAAGCTAGTATCTAATAGATGTCATAATATCAGCCATTACTGTCATTAATCGTTAATTAAGCAATTGAACTTTACTTAAATCACGTGTTTTCATCCGCGTAAGTTGAGATATCGTAAAAATGTAGAGCAAATAGACCTACCTAAAAAGTAATCAAACATTGATGCCTGTTGTATGTACGTTATTGTATGTATGTACCTACCTCTGGCTCGGGGACATGATCTGTCTCTAACTGTTCTCGGAAGGTGTGTGACGGTGCAAGAGAGTATAGCGGCCATTCTGCGTAAAGGCGGGGAGGACGCTTTATCATGAACTGGAGTAGGATGACTTTTCTACTTCAGTACACACTCCCTTTGATTCAGTAGAATCAAAGGGAGTGTGTATGTTCTTAATGCCTTTGACACATCCGTTAGTAGTCACCATAAACAAGCATACACTGGGAAAAAAAACAGGTGATTTTTAGGTTAAATTTGCCGACTTATTAGGTGAAACGCAGACATTCGACTAAGTAGGCTAATTCTACCTAGTGCACTTGGTAAAGCAAAAGTCGGTAAAATTTACCTAGTCCACCCTTAACCAACTTATTAGGTAAACACTATGATTTGGTAATTAACCTACTTATTAGGTAATGGAATATTCATATTCATATTCATTATACATGGTAAAATCAACCTACTCACTGGGTATATCGACCCTACTATAAAGGTATTACTAACCTACTTGATAGGTAATATACACCTACTCGCTAGGTAGTTCTAGCCTACTAAATAGGTACCATTAACCTACTCACTTGGTGAGTACATGTTAATGATACCTATTAAGTAGGTTAGAACTACCTAGAAAGTAGGGTAACAGTACCGCGTAAGTAGGTTAGAACTGCCCAGCGAGTAAGTGTATATTACCTATAAAGTAGGTTAGTAATACCTTCATAGTAGGGTGGATATACCCAGTGAGTAGGTTAATGGTACCTATTTAGTAGGCTAGAACTACCTAGCGGGTAGGTGTATATTACCTATCAAGTAGGTTAGTAATACCTTTATAGTAGGGTGGATATACCCAGTGAGTAGGTTAGAACTACCTTTGTTTTTCTTTGATCCCGGCGGCACTGCAATGCCGGGCAGACCCGTGACGGGAGTGGAGCGAGCTCCGAACATCCCGTCGCTTTACAAAAATCAGTTTAATATACTGGTCCTTCAATGGAGGAACTTTCAGATATTAAGCTGAAAAGAACAGATACTACACTTTGATCTTAGCCAAAAGGCAAGAAGCGATACTGTAGTAAAATGTACGAGCGGTAGTCTATCGACAGAGGTGAATAACGATACCGCGATTCAGAGATACGAGTGTTTATGTTGTCCCGCCATCTATCATCATCATCTATCACTTTGTATTTCTCACCAACTCAATAGGTATTATTAACCTACTTAATGGGTAATATTAGCAAAATGACTAGGTAATGTATATACCAACTTAGTAGGTTGTATTAACCAACTAATTTGTTAGTAATAACCTAAGCGCTATGTAGCCCCCAACTAACCTAATTGTTAGTTACTACCAACCTACTTATTGGGTGAATGTCGAAACTAAAAATACCTAAATTAGGTTTAATTAACCTACTTTTTTGGTAAACATACCAAAATAGTCGGTTGCCGATACCTACTAAGTCGGTTATTTTGGGTTTTTATAAAGTAGGTATTTTTAACCTAAATAATAGGTTGATTGTACCAAGCTATTGTGTAATTATTACCAAATCAATAGGTTAATTCTACCTACTTAAAGAGCAAGTTGATAAACCCAATTAGTAGATTATTTTAACCTTAATAAGTAGGTTGCATTTACCGACTCAATACGTTAATGTGTACCTACTATTGGTTAAAACACGGTTTTACCAAAAAGTAGGTTTAATCTACCGACTTTTTGCATTACCAAGCGCACTAGGTAGAATTAGCCTACGTACCTAATATGTTTTTAGGTACATTTAACCTAAATTAGGTTCATTTTACCTACTTTTGACATTAACCTACTAGATTAGGTTTGTAATTACCTAACTTTTTTCCCAGTGTAGTTGCATAGTTTGGGATTAGATAGCGCTGTGTAGATGGATATGTTCCGCAATATATTTACTTGTAAACAGTCGGTGCGGTAAAGCGGATTGCATGGTTTCAAATAGTAATAATATCATCGGCATTGAAATTCAGAAACTCAGTATTTATTTCTAATAGCCTATCCATAAGAGTAGGCTTTATACTTTATCTTTTTATTTGTGTTTGTCCAAAAATGTATATTATATTTGATAATATAAAAATTACATAATTGATGTATGAATTAAATTAAACACGCAAAGTGGCGGGCACAATAACAGATCAATAAATGTGGCCTTAAGCTTCGCTGTCTCAAGTTCAACAGCAATTTGAGGTCTCTATAGCAAATTAATTCCTAAAATATTTGATTTCGTAGTAATCCTGTTAATGATTTGTTAGTTAAAGTTTAATAACGAAATGCCAGTGCGAAACCAAACTTTGTTTCGATCGAATGTGTTCACAACATTTGAAATATGTTGTACACTGTGTTCTCAGTAATTATTTTTATGTTTTTGACATACTCGTTTAAATTTATAACAAGTAGTGAACCGAACATTATAAAATTTTATTTAAAATTCGGCATATTTTACTTAACTTCTTCAATTTTCGCGGCAATTTTGTGGCCTTTTTACCTGCTTCGTCCCAAAGACATCAGGAACTGTAAGTAAGTATCCCAGTTTTAGGACAAATGTAAAATACCATTTAATACATCTTGACACTGACATACATATAAAATAAGTATGATAAACTGATTGTGGCCAAGTGCAGGCAACCTCTCACGCAATTAATGTTCCGGACTGTTTACTTTCAAATAATACTACACGTAGGTATTGTTATTAGCAAACAATAGACATGAATCAATGCACTATTTGTAGCACCTACCCAATCTGTAGTACCCACCGGATAGTAACAATGTAAAACTTAAAATTTTAAGTTGTTAATTTATAGATCTTTCATTTTCGCTATGCTGATATAAAATTAATCTCATTTTTCGGTTTAAATGCCCAACGTTTTGAGTTCTTTCCGAATCATGGGTCATACGTTGAAAATGCTTAGTATTATAAAATCAACGCGATTAAAACGTGAGTTCAATTTCGCTATTAATTTAGTCAATTAAACATAATTTTGAATTACACGCAGACGCAGGAAAATTAATTATCACACTAAACTTTAATAATTATGTTTTTTTTTGTCGATGATCTATAAACTGTTTTTCCCTACTTACTCAAAATGCCATTTCAATGGAACGCCTCTTTTTGCTTAAATTATTGACTTTAATTAAATAATTATGTTGAATATAATTATTACAATTTAGTGTAGGTATACCTACTTCAAATACCTACCTGGTGATTTATAATATTAGGTATACCTACTGTTAGTGATAGTCATACATTTTCAATACTAAACGTATAAACTTATTGTCACTGAATGTTCGATTTATTAAAGAAATATATTTTTAAAATTCTAGGTGAACTGGAAGAACAGTTTAGGTTTTAGGTCATAAACTTGCAAATAAAAGTTCGCTTGCAAATTGGTTCATAAGCTTTTCAGCGTTGCAAACTGGTTTTATTTTGGTTTTATTTATACTCTTTTTCTACACTTCTACACTGATATTATAAAGACAAAATATTTGTATTTTTGTGTGTGTGTGTGTGTGTATGTTTGTTATGAATAAACTCAAAAACTACTGGACCGATTTCAAAAATTCTTTCACCAAAAGAAAGCTACATTATCGAGGAGTAACATAGGCTTTTGATCCTGATATTCCCACAGGATCGGGACTTACGCGGGTGAAACCGCGGGACGTAGCTGCGTCCCGCAGCTATTAAATAAAAATAGTTATCTATACTTAGGTACCTAAATTTATTAGACTTTATTAGTAGCCATAGATCATCTAGTATAGACATATTAAATGACATATAGGTATATGTAGATAAAAGTACTTTTTTTATTTTCCAGTCTTGGTACCCGCATTATCTCTTCAATCGTATTACGAATTTACGATGTGAAATTCGTGTTACGAAATGGCGAGATATTATCAGAAGATCGAGGTGCGGTGATCGTGTCCAATCACCAAAGCTCTCTGGATATACTTGGTAGGTACCTGTTGGGACAGACAAATCTGTTCAGTCCATTCGGTCAGGCAGATATGATTGAATTTCATCTGAGCCTTGAGGCCGGATCAGCCATACACGACGCTGATTTATGTCCGTTCAAACGGCACATTTTTTTTAAGATACATAGATGAGCATTTCACAATTGTCTCACCTGGTGGTAAGTGATGATATTGTCTGAACTGGAGCACGCTTATCTAGAAGATAGGAAGACGGCAGTTGGACAAGATTGGACCCGTCTGCTTAGAGGCTGCACCGGTTTACGTATCGGATGAATCCTCTTAGTGCTCGCTACGACTTAAGTAGGTAACAAGACACAGTCGAAGATACTCACCAAGACCTGCTTCTATGACGTGTATAGTATAGGCTTTATTTCTGATTTAAACATGCGTCAGTTAAAATCTATTGCCTTCCCTGATCTTGCTATAATTTATCACACTTTGGTGACCCTCCCTTCCACTAAATGTAAAGTACATAATATATGGATCGTCCCTGAGGTAACATAAAACTGAATTTAGGTAAAGGCCTAGTTAATCACCTCTCAAGAAATCAAGGTAGGTAGGTAACCTATGAACATAAGAAGCATTTAGCATGTTTCTTTCTAAACCTTTAATCTCTAACGGTGCACAAATCTAAAAGAAAATTGTAATAAATTCAATATACTCCCAAAAACATTTTCGGTTTTAAAGTGCATTTTTGAAAGCACTTTCGAAACGCCTCACTCAAAATTTGATGGCTCCAAACAAGTTTAAAACTCAAAATTAGTATTATACGATGCCGGAAAAAAATCACGTTTCAGTATTCGGCGTTCGGTTTTAGGTATAAAGTTACACATCTACCAACCTCTCTTAAACTTATTACCTAACACAATCTATGCCTATATACATATCGGTAGTCAATGCTCTATCGGTAGTGACATATAAATATAACATTATCATTACATGTATACTAACATCGCTTCCTTGTTTGACTTGTTGCAGGAATGTTCTCAATATGGGACGTAGTGGGCAAAATAGCTGCAATAGCCAAGAAACAGCTGTTGTACGTATTTCCATTCGGGCTGGCGGCATGGCTCGCGGGAGTCGTTTTTATAGATAGGAAAAACCCTAAAATGGCGTACCAACAACTTAAAGCAACTTCCGATGTTATGATAAAACAGAAGGTTTGGCAAACTTTTTTCCATTGTTACAGTGAAATAGGGTATAGAATTTCCGTCGTACGTTTTTGTACGCGGAATATTTTCAGCAAACAAGCGCCTGTTTCGCCGACGCGGCAACATGACACGATAACCTGATGAGATTGAGAGATAGAACACTAATAGAGGATTTACTCAGAAATTGATAGAACCATTCCGGTCTAGCAGAGTGAGCAAAATTTTCTGAGAAGTGAAAAGTTATTATTTGGATAGAGTCGCTTTGAACGACTGAAACCAATTACGTTATTGAGGTTACGAAGTCTCGATCTGCAGAATTGCTCCAAGCGGTCTCATAAGGTTATTTTTTGCGACAATCTCTGTGCTCAATGTGCACGTTTTTTGGGTATTTTGAACTCGGAGTTTCAGTGGCTTTGACCCAAATAATCTCTTCTCTAATCGTGTTATGAAGAGTTTGTAGAAATGTAGATTAACTTATATTAAAAAGGTTTTTTTTATTCTTGTTACGTTGGTCGAAGAGTTGCGCGCTGGGGTTGCCAGATGCCAGGGAATTCCGGGAAAATCCGGGAAATTTCACATGTGGTACCGTGTCCAGTAATTACACTTTACTCTCCCGAAATTCATGAACACTATTTTCACAAAGTTAGATAAGACACGATTTTATTTTGCATTTTACCCGACTGCCGATGAAGGGCTTTTTACTTTTAAAATAAGTAGTTAACTTGTAATTTTGTAATATTTTAAGTATTGCCCATCCAACAACAAACATTCATAGTTGGAATTGGACTCTAAAACTCCAACACCGCTTGTAACCCCAGAAAAGTCAAGGAAATTATAAACCCGTATCTGGCAAACCTAGACTGCGCGCACGCAGTCAATTTAAATCATTTATATAATATTACAATTTTGTTCACAACAATTCCTAATAAAAAGGTGTGTTTAAAACATGAAAAATGTTACAAGACTATTATAAGTCCTGTATAGACGCACCATACGTAACGTAACAATAACATATGTAGTATGTAGATGCTTTACGAGTGATGTTGTTGGTAAAAACAATGTTTATTTCCAGGCTAAGATTTGGTTGTTCCCTGAAGGGACAAGGAACAAGGACTACACGAGACTGTTACCGTTCAAAAAGGGTGCGTTCACAATCGCAGTCGCCGCTCAAGTGCCAATCATCCCCATAGTGTACTCGCCTTATTACTTCATCAACGCACAGAAACACATCTTTGACAAAGGTAACTATTTAGAATAGTAACGCGTCCGACCGTTCGTATTATTCGAAGGATCTCTATCTCTCTCTCTCTCTCTGGTCGACCATTAATGTCTGAAGATTGCGCGACTACCACTCTTCTTCACCCAGCGGTTTGTAAGGCTCCTCCATTAATTACGATCTGCAGCCATTCGAACAACCTCCTCAAACTTGGTTGAGCTCTTTAGTTTCAACTTGTCTGACCATCTCATATGGGATTTTCCACGTAACCTCTTGCCCTCTACGTTTGCGCAGATAATCAGTTTCGAAGAAACGAAAGGGTATTCTAAGGATAGCTTGGGAAATAAAGTCTTGTTGACGTTAATCGCACACGATTACCAAAACTCATTCTGGTAATTGACATTTTACACAAAGGAATTGTTAAAGGAATTTCTGGAAATTCCCTGGAGAATCGACATTTTCTTAGAACAGAAAGTGGTGACTTAAAAATGGAATGGTGCCTGTTATACCAAACTTTAGGATTCGTTTTACCTAGATTCTACTTCTGTTTCAGCGATGTTGGATTGAAATTAAACTCATATTTCGGTTTTAAGCGCGTTATGTTTATAATTACATCTCAATCTACCCTAAAGAAGAGATCTGTGAAGGTCTCAAAACGTCGGGATTGTAAAAGGTAAAAGTAATAAACACAACGTAATTAAAACCGTAAATCAGTTCAATTTCATTTAAATTTTGAAATATTGACTAGAGTCGCAAATTGTTAAATGTAAAACTACTCATACAATAAACAAAAACGCCTTGTGCATAATTTTATTATTTACGGCCGAATACAGAAACGCAACTCGAATTTGAATTTTACTTTAACAACTAAGTACCTAATTGATTGTATTAGGCGTTACTTTTCGGAACTCCATGACTACTCTGTAAAAGAATAGTATTTAGTCCCGACACCTGACTGATCACAGCGTGCAGTGTGCAGCTTGCAAAGAGAGCACCACCCTCCCACCGCTCTGCACTGCAACAACATCATCATCATCCGAGCGTTGTTCCCGGTTACATCTCTCTCGAGAGCCCGGGGTCCGCTTTCCTACTTTTACGTCTCCACTTCGCACGATCTTCGGCATCCCGTGTAGTGAGGCCATTTGCACGCATATCCGATCTTACAACGTCAAGCCAGCACTTCTTGGGTCTTCCCAATCTGCCGCGGCCGGGCGGGGGCGCCATGGCAAGACATTTGTTTCCCACGTAACTGGCCGGTTTCCGTAGAACGTGGCCATACCACCGTAAGCGGCATTCTTGCAGTTTGTCTGCAATGTCTCGGACATGAAGGCTGCCCCTGATGCGGGAGTTTCTGACGCGTCACTCCACACATCCAGCGCAGCATCTTCATCTCCGTGACACGCAGCTCCTGCTTATGTCGCTCAAGCAATGGCCACGCCTCACTACCATACAAAAGGACAGGTCTAATGATCGTTTTATAGACCTGTCCCTTCAGTTTAACTGGCATTTTCGGGTCACAGATGACACCAGTTACCTCTCGCCACTTGGCCCAAGCTGCCGAAATGCGGGACTTGACGTCACAATCGATGTCGCCGGACTCGTGAAGCACAGATCCCAAGTACTTAAACTGGTCTGTCCGCTCGACCATGTGACCGTCTACGCAGACAGGTGTGGGATCTGTGGTATTGCCAGCCAAGTATTCGGTCTTCGCTACGTTGAGTTGCAAACCGCCGTTCTCAAGTGACTCTTTCCACGCATTTACACGCCTTCCAAACCGTCCCTTATCCGAGTCCGCTAGCGCAATATCATCAGCATACATGAGCATCCACGGGGGCTGCTCGTGTGCGTCTCGGATGATTACGGACAGTGCGTCCAGTATTAGCTAAACAGAAACGGACTTAGGACGGATCCTTGGTGGACTCCGACTGTAATGGGGAAAGATTTAGTGTCACCAACAGCAGTTCGCCCCACTGAATCGGAATTTCGGTACATGTCCCTGATGGTTTCAATATAAGTTTCAGGCACCCTTTGGACCGCAGCGCCCACCAGATCATCACGCGAGGAACACAGTCGAAGGCCTTCTGCAAGTCCAGGAACAGAAAATGCAGAGGCGTATTCTTCGTTCTGTATTTCTCCATAACGATCCTTAGGGCGAAAACAGGTTCCATGGTACCATGACCGGGGCGGAAACCATACTGGCCCTCCGAAACAGTGCACTCCGGCCGGATCCGAGAGTCAACTATACGCTCGTAGAGCTTCATGGTGTGGGACATGACCTTTATACCACGATAACTTCCACACTCCTGCACAGATCCCTTGCCCTTGAACACTGGAGTGATAACACTCAGTCTCCATTGGGCGGGGATTCTGCCGGTCTCGAGTATGCGGTTAAAAGGGTTGGTTAAGATGCCCACACCACGAGAACCCATAGCTTTCCATACTTCGATGGGGACTCCATCGGCGCTGACAGCTTTCCGATTCTTCATGCATCGAAGAGCCTTGTGTACCTCCTCAGGCGTTATCAGTGGCACAAGTCCTAGATTCGGAGGGAGTTCCGGTGGCTGCACCTCTTTATACTGCTTATTGAGCAGCTCGTGGAAATAAGAGCGCCACCTCTCCTTCACCGCGAGGTCCTCGCATAGCAGGTTACCATTAGGATCTTTTACACAGCGGCACTTGGATATATCCTGTGCCGCTTTGAACCTAGAACGTGCCAACTTATAAATAAGCTTCTGCCCCTCAGACGTTTCCAACTTATCGTACAATGGCTGTAAGTGGTCCCGTCTGGCTCTGGCTACTGCTCTCTTTGTGGCACGTTTGGCAGACCTGTACGCGTCGCGATCTTCAGGAGAGTTGGACGCTTGCCACTTTTTAAAGAGGGCTTTCTTCACCCTAGTCTCCCTCTGGACTGTGTCGTTCCACCACCAAGTTTCCTTGTCACACTTGCGTCCTCCCTTAGACATACCGAGGACCGACCGCGCCGAATCAGCGATAGATACTTGAATCCTGTCCCAGTGTTCCTGTAACGATTCGCCTTCAGCATTAGCACATTTGTCGCCGATTGCTGAGGCGAGCATCTGGGACTTGACTTCATCAAGCATCCACCATCTGATTCGGCGCTGACATGGTTCCGGTCGTTTGTCTTTGGTCTTTACACAGAGATCCATGACAAGGATACGGTGTTGGGCAGTGAGACTCTCACCGGGTATGACTTTGCAGTTGGCCACGTAGCCGATATGGTGTCTCCTAGTGATTAGGAAATCGATTTGGGTAGCGCGCCCCCCGCTCTTGTAGGTGATCAAGTGGTCGGGCTTCTTTTTGAAATATGTGTTCACGAGTGCCAGGTCGGCAGTGGCACACGTACGCAGAATTTCTTCTCCTTCCGCATTCCGACTACCATACCCGTAGCCTCCATGAACACGTTCAAATTCCGCCCCTATCTCACCCACATGACCGTTCAGATCACCACCCAAAACGATTCCCTGTGACAACGGGATAGCCCCAAGGACCTCACCGAGTTTATGCCAAAACGACCTCTTATCAGCGTCGCTACAACCGACCTGTGGCGCGTAAGCACTTACTAAGTGGGTAGGGACCCCCCCAATAAGCACCTTCACGCACATAAGTCGGTCGCTAAAGCGATTCACCTCCAAGATATCGTCATGCAACCTCTCAGCGAGCACCACAGCCACCCCGTTCTCTCCACCAGGTGCACCCGTGTAGATCAGCTTGTAGCCATTCCCAATGAGGCGGGATCTGCTGCCTTTCCATCGAGTCTCCTGCAGGAACGCCACGGCCACCTTCCGCCTGGATAGTACGTCGGCTAGCTCCCTCGCGCGTCCGGTTAGCGTGCCAACGTTCCACGTTGCGAAGCGGACTTTCACATCGTGTTTAGGGGCTAACGTCTTTGGCCGTGCCCGCCCGTGGCACGGTAGCCCTCGTCCACTTACCACAGGAGTCAGGCGAAGCTCCTGCGCGCCGTTATGCGGCGGCGCCCTATCTCTGTGGCAATCTCTTTCTAAACTTTCCATTTTAGATTTGGCTGATTTTGACTTTTACGGGAGCGACTGCCGTCTGACCTCCCAACCCCGAGGGGAAAGTCTGCGCCAGAGCCTCGTCCGTTCATCAGCAGGTGCACCAAGCTAGCAGGTGAGGTTGGCTTGGGCCCAAAGATCTTAGTGGACCCCATTCACACCCTCTTAGTGGACCCCATACACACCCAACCGCTCTGCACTGCACGCTGTGTTATATATAACACTAGTCTAGTCAGGTGTCGGGACAAAAAACTAAATATTATTCTTTTACAGAGTAACTAAGTACCTCTCAAATGCAAAAAATCCCATACTATTTTTAAATTTAGAAGCTGCTCAATTATGCACGCCTCAAATTTTAAGTCTCGTTTCTGTATTCGGCTGTTATTAGGTAAGTAGGTAGGTACGTAGAATCTGCTGCAAGTAAATGATCTCAAAATAACATCTCAATGCCTGGATGCGATTTTCACGTAAATAAGCGTCGCGTCGCGTCGTTGGGTTATAAACAAAACAAACACGCATCGATAAATAAATAAATAAATAAATAAATTCTGTGAAGCTTCTTCTAGCTTCATCTAGATAAATCGTGGTACAGACACGTTCGTCGTCGTCGTCGTTGCGAATTCCTTAGTGACAATTCCCTATTCTGTAGTTATGCCTCTGCCACAACTCATCTGTGTACGTATAGCCTCAGGCTTTAGAAATCAGAAAAATGTATCGGCTTTCGCAACTGGTTGAGTAACAAGAATGTTAGTTCTTCTTAGGCAACTGGTTACGAATCTTAGTTGCCAATGTGGCCGGAGCGTATACGTTTAGCTACATTGTAGAGCGGTGTTGGTCTAGTGGTAGATACTCCGAATTTAATTCCGAGGGTTCGAATCCCGGCCGACCGTGCACCGATGTCTTGTACGTTAAAAGGTATGTGCGCTATAACATCGCTCTACGTTAAAAGAAAACATCGTGAGGAAACCGATATGTCCTAGGACTCACTACGGTCCGAAGGCATGGGACTTGGGACATTCGCCAATCCAGAGTAGGCTCCCATGGCGTCTTACCGTCTAACCTCTTTAAAAGAAGGCCAAATCAATGGGCTCACATATTTACCTATATTAGCTACATTGCCTATATTAGCTACGTTGCTGTTTATATAAATTAATCTTAAATGATTCTATTAATTAAATACTATTTATAATGCCTCTTAATTTTATTCGGTAATTAATTAGCCACTCAGTCAGTAAAAAACAAAACAAATGTCATGTAAAAGATTTTGTTAAAGCAAAATAAATATGACTCCGTAGAAAACTGGGCGTGTTATAAAAAATCATTGAACGGAAATAATTTGGACGTATTTTTTAATAATTATTATTTATAACCTACCTTACTGGTATGTAAAGTGTGAACATAAAAATTAATCATAATAATATCGTTTGAATGATAAGTATTGATAAGGGATTAGATTACCTACGGTCCGTCCATACCCAAATGTTATATTATCATATTATCTACTACAACTATCGAGGCAAGCGTAAATTTAATCCTACTTACTATCCTTCCTAGTAATAATAATTCCCTAATAAGGAAGTTGGGAGTTGGCGAGTCTCCGTCTGCCATTTTTACGTGTTTGTTGAACATTGTTACGGCAGGCGCCATAATCACCATAGTTCCCCCGTAGCCGATCACATCACTATAGTCCAAGTTGTTTTCATCCGTAGATTTCTCAGTTACAATAAAATTGTTCTTGAAATGGTTGGTTCCAAAGTTCCGGCCCCCCATAGCCCCGTGATACTGGACGTATTTCTAATAATATAAGGGTGTTAGACTGTATGGTTGTTGCTTCATGCTAAAACCGCTTAACCGATTGCGATTAAACTTTGTATGTAGGTAGTTGGGGAATTGAAATAAGACACAGGCTAATCTTTATCTCGAGGACTCACGTAGGTGAAACCGCGAGGCCCAGCTAATACAACAATAAAGTGTAAATATAGCTATCAAAGTAGGACAGGGTGACGAACAATCTAGAACTCGGAACTAATACGTCGTTTATCAATAAATTATTTGTAAATGTCGACCACACTTACTTTATAATAATAGTTTGAACCTGACCTCGATCTATACGACGTCAATCCAAGGTCTTCATGTTGATTTAGTCGGCTCTTGAGCCAGTGGAGTAGAAGTAGGAGGAATAAGGCTTGTATTTAAAAAATGCTTTTATACCATTCACACTCTTAAAAGCTTATTTTATTCACGCAAAACAGTGAATAAAAAGGACTTTTACTCACGCTGTTTGAATTTTGAATTTAGAACACAATTTACTCGTCGTCCACCTAACTAAATGTATATAAAACCTCCTTGCGTGAAAAAAAACTTGATACAAACTCCTTGCGCTAAAAATACTCGACATACAAATTCCTTTTAGGATTCCGTACCCAAAGGATACAAAATGAACACTTTTACTGATACTTTGCCGTCTGTCTGTCCGTCTGTCACCAGGCTTTATCTCATAAACTTTAATAGCTAGACAGTTGAAATTTTCACAGTAGATGTATTTCTTTAGCCGCTATAACAACAAATAGATAAAAAAAACATTTAAGGACCATACAACAACGTGATTTTGACATAAAAACGCAACGATACCGCGATGTATTTTTACCACTAGCACTTTTTACCATCTAGTGATGAATTGAGACTGGCGCCAGTGGTAAAATAAATTTTAACGTACGCGTTGCGTTCACGGTTGTGATAGTGGTACGGAAACCTTCTTACGCGACGCGAGTCCGACTCGCACTTGACCGGTTTTTTTTCTCGTAGTCATGGTATAAAGTATAGTATGCAACTCTTGAATAAAGTACGGATTTACATTGAGGGCCATGAACCACTGGCGTCGCTCAGGATTCTAACACTTGAATCCCTCGCTACGCTCGTGATTCATCTACGGCCCTCGTACTAAATCCGTCTTTTATTCACTAGTTGCATAATATACTATTTAAAAAATAAAAAATAAATATTGCACGACGTTACACACAGCGCAATCTAGCCCCAAACTAAGCACTAGGCTTGTACTATGGGTACTAGACAACGGATATACTACATATTATACTTTTCTTTTGTAAATACATACATTTATGATACATAGAAAACACTGAATTTCAAAATTAAATGCTCCCTGAAGAAATTGAACGTACGACCTCCCTTTCTGTATCCGTGAGCGAGCACTAACTAAGTGAGCTCAAAACACAGGGTTCAACAGTAGTTGAACATAAAGAATGCTTTAATCTTATTTGACTGCTTAGGCTCGTGGAGGCGCGCCATCTACAAAGCAAAGCCAACCATTTTTTAGGGTTCCGTAGCCAAATGGCAAAAAATGGAACCCTTATGGATTCGTCATGTATGTCTGTCCGTCTGTCCCTCCGTCCGTATGTCACAACCAATTTTTTAGTTTGTTTTTGCGTTCAGTTTTTTTTTTCTTATTAAGCAAATTCGAGGAGTGAGCTTGCTGAAAGGCGGGCGTGCTTTTCAGCAATGACAGCTACCCAAGCTACCCAGCTACCTACTAGCATTTTTTTAAACATAACTTTTTAGCAGATGATTAAATTTTCGGAATCAAGCTATTTGCCACTGTTTGCTTCTTAGGACATAGGTCAAATATCACGGGTCCTTAATGCATTGGGTAGGTACCTTTGTAGGCTTTTAAGTAGGCCCAAAACCAACTGGTAGAGAATTCTGTTCGGATATTATGATGAGAGCACCAAACCACTGAATAATTATAAACTGAGAGCGAGTGGGCTCTACAAAAAGATAAATAAAGTAGTATGTATTGTATGTACCTTGGGCATACAATACATACGTTACACATTTAACTTCATACACACCACAAAGATTACAGAGAAAAACATAAGCAGATTAAATCAGATGCAATCAGATCAGATGCATCCAATCGCCCACGTAGGACGCTGCGTTAGGTTAGGTACATAAATCACAGGTTCCGGTTACAATTTTATTGAGTAGGTAATATCGTTTTATCCATATTATGTTTATATGGATAAAACGATATTACCTACTCCACTATTAATAGCAGAGCGCCCCGCAACCCGATCCTGGATATTCCTCATAATTGGACCATTTACCTACGTGATTTTAAGCAATGGATTTCTCGCCTTGTGGAAAACAAGGCGAGAAATCCATTACAAGACCGATATAATTTATGAATATTTACCTATTATTATCTTCTGTTTCAGGTCACATTATAATGCAAGTGTTAGAGCCAATTTCTACCAAGGGTTTATCAATGGACGACATACCCGATCTCATTGAGGAAGTTCATAAAAAAATGTCCATGACGTACAAGGAGATCTCTAAAGAAGTACTTAATGACTTACCTGCAAATTACCCTTACACAAATAGAGGATAGTCTAATCTAGTTGTTATTTATTATAATTTTATTAGTTCTAGTGTTGATTTAAGAAATGGCGTGAAGTAATTAAAAGGCGGAAATGCACTTACGTGCCACTCTGGTATCGAACAGCTTATTATTTATACCTTACTTTGTACCTATGTGTAACCCCCTGCAGTTTGTTTCTTCTACATACGTCTGTAACATGTGAGAAATCGGGATGATAATAGCAAATGACCTAGGTGCTGATAAAGAAGCAATTATTTTTACGAGTGCGTTGTGGGTTCGATTCCGCACAAATATTAATTTATTTATTTAACGTTGTTCGTACATAACGTAACAACTAACAAGACAACAAACAGAAAACCAATAGTTTGTGTTAATATAAATATTACAAAACTAATTTCTGGATCCAAGTTCGTCTTTGTAGAGTCAAAGACGAAATAAGTATATTATCTATATCTATAGATGTAATACGAACACACAAACTTTTACATTTTTAGGATTCAGTACTCAAAGGGTAAAAGGGAACCTTATTACTTAGACTCCACGGTGTCCGTCCATCTGAATGTATGTCAGCGTCACTAGGCTGTATATCTCATGAACCGTGATAGCGAGACAGTTGTTTTTTTATTGGTATGATTAGTGAGATAGTCAAATTAGCTTAATTAATTAATTAGGAAACTATAGACATAGATCAATTATTCACACTTAACTTTAGTTTTTTTAACCGATAGCTAAAATCAATGTAGTACCAAGGGACATTTTCAAGCTACATAATTTAAATCTCGTTGAAGAAACTCTGCGTTAGTAATCTTTACTAATTTTCTATTTGTTGTCTAGCTACGTTACGAACAACATTAAATAAATATTGCACGACGTTACACACAGCTCAATCTAGCCCCAAACTAAGCACTAAGCTTGGAGTATGGGTACTAGACCACTGATATTCATATTATACATTTTATCTACACTAATATTATAAAGAGGAAAGATTTGTATTTTTGTGTGTCGGGTCTGAATGTTTGTAATGAATAAACTCAAAAACTACTGGACCGATTTCAAAAATTCTTTCACCAAAAGAAAGCTACATTATCGAGGAGTAAGGTAAAGTAATTATTATAAGGCTACTTTTGAACCCGATATTACCACGGTATCGGGACTTAAGCGGGTGAAACCACGGGACGCACCTATTCAAAACATACATATAGCAAAACATGTTTTCCAGAAACAAATAAGTATTTCTTTTAAGCTTAGGAAAGTTGCGGGTTTGATTCCCGCCGGGTACCTACTTGCACCCGGCGGGAATCAAACCCGCAACCTTCTGCATTGCAGTCGTAACATTGTGTTAGTATGTAGGAACTTCATGTAGGTCACCTACCTATCAAAAAAACTTTTCGTAACCACATAATTTTTTAGAAATAAATTACACTCTGGTTTTTTGTGCTGTTTGAGATTGAGCTAACCGTCTCAGTCAAATTTGATTTTTTTATTGCATTTTGTAGAATAACCAGAACTATAAAACTTTTATGTTTCTTTTCATGAATAAAAAACTCCATGTATTTTATTTTGTAGTTGAATATACCTCTTTCTGAAATTCTAATAGTTCTACTAGGTAGGTAGAACTATATTTAGTTTAGTTTAGTTTAGTTTCACCGGGCTTTTCCGCACTTAGCCTCATGATTGGGCCATTGTACGTGAAATAGTAGTCCCCCAAAACTTCACTCCAACCATCCCAGGTTCTCCCAGAAGGCGAGCATTCCGCCCAGACTGCTGAAGGCTTCCGGGAAAGATTTTTCTATTTTCAAATATCGTGCTCGTTGATCCGCCACGCTGCTGCATTCCATCAGCACGTGGTGGGGTGTTTCTTCAGCCGTCATGCACCCCCTACATAGAGGGCTGTCGGTTATACCTATTTTAAAAAAGTGCTTATTTAGGGGGCAGTGCCCTGTTATAATGCCTATGATTTTACGGAGCTTGTCTCTATTTAATTTTATCAGACTGCGAGCAAACTTTTTTGATGTTACCGGAACAGCATCCTTTGTTTGTTTGCAGCCTTCATGCTTTTTCCATTCAATGTGGTGTGTTTGTTCTGTTTGATATTTAAGCCATGTTTTTATTTGTGTTCGGGGAATGGGCAACAATGGTTCCGGTCCATATACTATGGTGCTGGATCCCCGTTTTGCAAGCTCATCAGCTGCATCATTGCCCAATGAGTTGCTGTGTCCTTTTATCCATTGTAGAGTTACCTTGTTTGTAGCTGCAATGGATTGAAGTGTGTTATGACATTCTAAAATTAATGATGAGTTTATTGTATTATTTTTTAGAGCTTGAAGGACTGATGCGCTATCGGAAACAATTTTAATACATTGATGTTCTATGTGTCTAGCTGCAACAGCCTGTGCTGCTTTAATGATTCCAAGGCACTCGGCCTGGAAAATTGTGTTGTGTTTGTCTAAAGTTGTAGATATTTTTATGTTTAGATCATTTGAGAAGACGCCCGCTCCGGTGCCTTGCTTAGTCTTGGAGCCATCTGTATATATCCTAACTTCTGTGATGCCAGAGTTGTCATCCGCTTCTGCAGTGAGTTGGATATTATATCTGCGGTTGAATATATATTGGCATGAGGTTTTGTCCATGGGAGCCTCAAGGAGTGGCATTTCCTTGAAGCTCTTCTGGAGAATTTTTGAATGTGTTGTTTCTATGTTTTGTTTCCATAGACCATTGGACCATAGTCTTATTGCTGACGCTTTCGCCTCTTCTTGTATTACCAGGTCCAAAGGTCTTAGGTGTAGGAGATATTCCAGCGCCGCTGAGGAAGTAGTCCTCATGCATCCGGTGGTTGCTACACTCGCAAGGCGCTGTATGCTTTGAAGTTTTGTTTTTACTGTATTTAGTTGGGTTCTGGGCCACCATACAACTGACCCATAGAACTATATTTACGTTTGTCTCTTACTGTGACATGAAGTTTCAAAGTTCACAGACAGAGACAAACGTTGCATAAACTTAGTCAGCTTTTATAAGTAAGGAGGATAATCTCCAAAGTGTTACAGGTTCCTATAAAACTTTCAAAAATGTGGCATTTGTTTAGCGGACTAGGCAGGTACCTACTCTACCTATTTTATAGAATGGAATATATGGATCTCCATAATAAAATAATTATGCCTTAGGGCGGATTCGACCAAACTCGGATAAATCTTATTCAAAGGATGAATTGCGTTTTTCGGGAGTTTTTAATTTTACATTTTACCAAACACAATTTCTATACCAACTATTTTGGGTACGAGTTGGCAACGGGCAACATGAGGCGGCAGCGGACGACGCGACGTGTCGCGGCGACACTACTGGTTTCTATGTATTTCTATGAAATTCCCTACGCTCGCTCGACGAGACGCGTCGCTAGCTTCGTGTCCCTGACTACGTAGGGAGTTTTATAGAAATACATAGAAACCAGTATAGTGTCGCCGCGACACGTCGTCTGCTGCCGTCTCATGTCGCCCATTGCCGACTCGTACCTGTGACAATTCTACAGATATTTTAATGTCAAGCATTGTCACTAAAAGTGATAGTGTCTGGCACAATATTATCCAACATAACAGAAATGACATTGAATTAATTCCTCATACATAACGAGTTACACGACATTACTTTTTGCTGGTTGACTCCTATAGACTAGTACTGCTATACAAAGTATAGCTAGCTATACTATAGCTATGCCCACAGGCTATGCCTCAGATTAGGCCTCGCTACAGGGGATGCCGAAGATCGTGCGAAGGAGATCGTGGAGACGTAAAAGTAGGAAAGCGGACCTCGGGTTCCCGAGAGGGATGTAACGGGGAACATCGCTCGGATGATGATGAGCTATAATATGCCTCAGATTACATGAAAAAAAAACGACTTCGATAGCCGAGTATAATGGATGAAATCCTACCCTTGGAATTAAAAACCTTGTATTCCCGTTCCCATTCCCGATTCTAAATCCCAAGTGCAATTAAAAAGTGAGTGCATTTTTCGAGAGAGAGATTATCAGACACATTATCAGGCGCCAGGATGAGAATATGGAGAAACTGACTTTATCTACGTTACCTCTAGAAGGCAAGAGGTCACGTGGAAGATCCTGTCATGAGTTGGTCAGACCGATGACCTCAGTCAGATGGGGAAGAAAATATTTAGTGAAAGCAAAAAATGAAATAAAAGTATCGAAATAAAAAAAAAAATTAGGTACAATATGCAGGATAAGGATTTTTTACATGAGATAAGCTCGCATTTGACCTCATCTTTACCTAATGAGGTCGACGATCGACGATGGAATTGTTCGTACGTCTCCGGATTCTGCACGCGGTTTTCATTCAACGGACTGAGAATCAGTTATTATTATTAGACACAGTGAGAAAATTTTCCATATCACCGAACCAGTTTACAAAGAAAAAAGGCAAAATAAAAATATCTTGTAACATGTTATTAAGGTGGTATGAAGGTATAGAATCCACTCGGATCGACGACCTTGTCCAAATACCCATCGACCTAAGAGTACCTAACTAACTTAACGCTATACGATTTTAAACTTACATGGTTGTTTTCATCCCATCTATTCGAAAAGTGTCGCTTTGGTCCTCTATAAGTGCGACCAAAGTAGCTCTTTTCTGTTAAGATAAACAGCCGGGAGCAAAGTAAAACAGCCGGGAGCAAAATAAAACAGCCGGGAGCAAAGTAAATTTGAATTTGGAACATATGTATCATTCATAGAAATCAAACGTAAATTATATGAATTACTGGCTTACCACGGGGCTAGATGGCGCTGTGTGTTGTTCACAGAATTTATTTATTTTATTAGTTTCATTAGTGTCATTAGTTTCAGTTTCATTAGTGTCATTAGTTTCATTAGTTACATTTGTTTCATTAGTTTTATCAGGTTCATTAGTTTCATTAATTTCATTAGTTTCATTAGGTTCATTAGTTTCATGAGTTTCATTAGTTTCATTGGTTTCGTTTGTTTTGTTTGTTTCATTAGTTTCATTAGTTTCATGAGTTTCATTTGTTTCATTAGTTCATTAGTTTCATTAGTTTCATTAGTTCATTAGTTTCGTTAGTTTCGTTAGTTTCGCTAGTTTCGTTAGTTTCGTTAGTTTCATTAGTTTCATTAGTTTCATGAGTTTCATTAGTTCATTAGTTTCATTCGTTTCTTTAGTTTCATTAGATTCATTAGTTTCATTTGTTTCATTTGTTTCATTTGTTTCATGAGTTTCATTAGTTTCATTAGTTTCATTAGTTTCATTAGTTTCATTAGTTTCATTAGTTTCATTAGTTTCATTAGTTTCATTAGTTTCATTAGTTTCATTAGTTTCATTAGTTTCATTAGTTTCATTAGTTTCATTAGTTTCATTAGTTTCATTAGTTTCATTAGTTTCATTAGGATCATTAGTTTCATTAGTTTTATGAGTTTCATTAGTTTCATTAGTTCATTAGTTTCATTAGTTTCATGAGTTTAATTAGTTTCATTAGTTCATTAGTTTCGTTAGTTTCGTTAGTTTCGTTAGTTTCGTTAGTTCTGTTAGTTTCGTTAGTTTCGTTAGTTTCGTTAGTTTCATTAGTTTCATTTGTTTTATTTATTTTGCTTATTTTTTTTAGTATTTATATGAAATTTTCACAGATGATGTATTTCTGTAGCCGCTATAACAACCAACAAATATTTATAGAGGGCTTCTGTATAATAAACGTGATATTAAAATTTTATACCCAACATTTTTGTTTAAGTAAATAGGTATATTCACGAATTACGTAACACCATATCTTATTTATTTTCTCATAGAAGGGGATGAAAAGTAGAGTATTTGACTCGAGAGCAAATTATTTTTGCCTCGGGCGATGTATACTTTGAATCCCTCGCTGCGCTCAGAATTCTACGTTAGAATCCCTCGCTACGCTCGGGATTCTATTCTAGAATTCCTCGCTTTGCTCGTGATTCAAAATAACGCCCTCGCCGTAAAAATACTATTTTGCTCCCTTGTTATACAATCTACTATTTCACTACTAATATTATTATTTATTATATAAAATAAAAACGGGGCAAGTGCGACACTCGCGCATAAAGGGTTCCGTACCACTATCACAATTGGATATGGAACCCTAAAATGGTTTACAACAACCAATTTTTAAATTTTATAGGAAAATATGAAATATTTATCTTCGATTCTTACTCCCATCAAACGACCGAATCACTGAAAAAAAAAAAACCTTGGCACAAAGAAAATCTGAAACATAAAATAAACTCTGTGGTAAGTAAGGCTAGTATATTTGACAGATAGGGCAGCCATTTTGAATTCCATGACCAACTCGATTTGTCGTCCTGTCCTTCTTCCTGTCCTGACTCGACTCCTTGTTATTTTGAAACACGTTTGTTGTATGGGAGCCCCTTTTAAATAATTGTTTTATTTCGTTTTTAGTATTTGTTGTTGTAGCGGCAACCGAAATACATCTTCTGTGAAAATTTCAACCTTCTAGCTATTACGGTTCATGAGATACAGCCTGGTGACAGACGGACGGACGGACGGACGGACGGACGGACGGACGGACGGACAGACAGACAGACAGACAGACAGACAGACAGACAGACAGACAGCGAAGTCTCAGTAATAGGGTCCCGTTTTTACCTTTAGGTACGGAACCCTAAAAACCAAGTTAAACATGGTAAATACCCCGTTATATAATAACCTAACGCTTACCAATGAAAAGAGGGCAATCACCAAAGACGTCAGAAGTAGGGCATGCAAACCGGTTATTTCGGTTAATCGAAAACCGGGTTTCCGGCATATTTTAAATGAAAAAAAAAACCGGTTTTTTTGTTTCAATAACCGGTTTTTTCGGTTATTTCGGGTTTTTATTTTCTTTACACAGCAACACTGAATATCTGCTAAATCGATAGTAATCGATTAGAAAATTTTATTTTTCTGTAAACGGCAACACTGCGTGATTTAATTAGCCAGACGACACTGCATGGTATGTCAAAATTTGCATTGGTTTGATTGATTCGTTATGATTTGAGGTTATCTTTTATTTTTCACAATATTCAAGTGAAATTCAGTGGACTTGTGGTGGTTTTTTGTAAGTACCAAGTGAAATTTTATTTGTTAGTATAGCTCAGTACAATTTGCTATTTTGCGATGTTCAATCACTTCACGATTTCAATGCTAGCTTTTCAGCTAATTTGTTTACCTGTACAATTGGCTATTTTGCAATATTCAATCACATCACGATTTCAATGCTAGCTTTTAAGCTTATTTGTTTATTTATTACAGGCAGTGAAGCGACTAGACGATTGTTTCACATTGGTTTAAATAACTAAGTGTGGGTAATCTTTAAGCTAAACCGCTTGTTAAGCCTCTGCAGTAGGCTAGAACTGCAAACTCCTCATTTTTCTTGGACGGTTAACTATAAGATATATTTGAAACATCAGTTTTGAAAACAATGCTTATAGTCCATTGAAATGTTACATTTTTTTGGTTGGTCCTAGTTTGTGGGGTTCTTGTGCCACGGCCGCCATCATGGAAAAAGGGGTTCAAATGGTTTTTATGGTTTATTTGAGGAGATATAGGTCTCACAAAAAAAAAATTAACATTTTGTGTTGCAAATAAGATTATCTTCCACTTTTGTTAAGTAACTTTTAGTCGTAGAACTAAAAATAAAAAGTTATACCTAAGCGAAAATCCATGAAAATTTGAGAAACAAATTCTATTGGTTATTTATAAATCGATTTTGATTATGTTCTTTTTTATCTTTTTTCATTTCCTTCTATTTTTAATTCTCAATTACGATCTGACTTTCGGTGCCTTTCCTTATATATTTAACATTTTTCTTCAGAAAGTCAGGTCACACAACAATAATTTCACAACAATAATTATAAAACGAAACGAACAATATAATGTTGTTCATCAAAGTTCAAGTGATATGCAGGACGTGTAATTTTGATTTTGCATTTTATAATACTTTTATTCATTCTTTTGATTGTTTGATAATTGTTTTATAAGTAAGCAGTGGGTTGCCGATTTTTTTTTGTTGATTACTTAAATTTGTGAATTTCCCTAAAGAAATTAAACTTTTTTCCATAATTTTATGCTTTTTTAGTAAGCTTTTAAGGCTATTAAGTATAAGTAGTAAGGCTATTTTCATTAATTAAAATAAGGATAATATGTGAATGGTTTTTGCAGTTTGAAAATAGAGGCAAAAAAATCTTATTTAAAAACCGATTTCACCGAAAAAACCGGTTAACCGGTTATTAAAAAAAAATAACCGAAAAAATAACCGGTTTTTTTTTTCGTCTGGTTTTGCATTCCCTAGTCAGAAGTAACAGCAGTTTACAGTGTAGGTTGTAGCGTTTAATTTGGGATTTCTACATGTGGAATTAGCCCTTTATAGGGACAGTCTACCTACTCTTTTCTCCATACAAACTATACAAACCTAGTCGACTGTTTCCTCCCTGGATGAATAAAATATGCCATAAAACCTAATCTGCCGTGACCACGTTTTGATTTTTTTCATTTTCAAATTTTTCAGAATTTTATGTCTATTCGAATTACAAAATGAAAAAAAAAAACAAAACGTAGGGGCACGGTAATGGCAGATTAGGTTTTATGGCATAAACATATGCAGTGGGCAAATACAGCATGTCTTTGCCCACTGCATAATTATGTTTATGCCAAGGAAGAAGAAGAAGAGAAGAGGTATCCAAGGCGGACTTGCGCCAGGCTTAGTTAAAAACTTTCAGTGTACGTTGTGATTTGCATACTTTTTTAAAGCGGTTTGCTATCATCGTCTCACCAGACGCACAGATCAGACGGTAAATTGTGATGTCGGAACTGCGGAACTAGACTCGTCAAATTCAAGGGTGAGCCGAATGATTTCCCTTTTGACACCACGTGTAAGACAATGATATGATTTCAAATGGAGACATTTAAATAATTATATAAAACAATAAGTGAATATGTCACATATTTTTAAATAAAATTAAATAATATAAGGCGTCGCGTTCATTATTCATTTGCCACACCTCGTTTTATAATTTTAATCAATTTGGCATCTTACCGGCTACAGATCGTAGGTACCGCAAAAATAATTTGTATGAAGGAAGATATTTGGCGAGAAGTAATGATAGTGTTTTTATTTGGGCATCGACCAACCAATTATCTATGTGTAGCCTACCTACTTTTCAAATGTGTGTAGTGTGCAATACCTACTAATACCTCGTGGAAGAATAGAAACAAGCTAAGAAGCAAATAAAATAACCAAGTTCGGAAACATATTCCACGACTATTTTTAATGATGAGATTAGATAACGCTTTATTGTACCAAAATAAAATTACAAAAAGAATTAAAAAACATGAAATAAACACAGAAACAAATAAAACTTAAAACTAGATAAAGTATAACAATAATGGTAACAATGGGCGACCTTATCGCAAAAGCGATCTCTTCCAGGCAACTTTTTTAAAAGGGGAAATTTTTCAAGAAATCACTAGTATTTCACAAACTTAACAATGTTATGGAATATGTGCCCAGGGGCTGAAAGAACAATATCCATGCAAGTAATTCTCTTGTTTTGAAGTGAAAACTTCTTATATATTTTTAGATGAGATAGAATCTCTGGATCCGCGACACCGTTACGAGACGCTTTAAGTTTTGAGTAGAGAATTTGATTTTACTACTTATGTCCTATCAACGCAATATTAGCACAACGAGATATAAAAGTACAATTGATGCGGTATTTACGAGATATTTAAATAACTTAGAATCAAAACTGTTTATTTCCTACTTTAATTACCATGAACCTGTAGTTTCTATTTTTAATTTAAATGATAATGATGATTATACCAGAGTTGTCGAAATTGTTTATGATGATTCATAAAAGTATATTAAATGTATTTTAAAGTTTCTATTAATTAATACAATTCAATTTATAAATAAAATAACCCATAACCCAATAACCCTAGTACCCACCTAAAAAAATGTCTAAAGCGCCAAAATAAGTTTTCGCTATGGGTTCTCGTGGTGTGGGCATCTTATCCAACCTTTTTAACCGAATACTCGAGACCGGCAGAATCCCCGCCCAATGGAGACTGAGTGTTATCGCTCCAGTGTTCAAGGGCAAGGGATCTGTGCAGGAGTGTGGAAGTTATCGTGGTATAAAGGTCATGTCCCACACCATGAAGCTCTACGAGCGTATAGTTGACTCTCGGATCCGGCAGGAGTGCACTGTCTCGGAGGGCCAGTATGGTTTCCGCCCCGGTCATGGTACCATGGACCCTGTTTTCGCCCTAAGGATCGTTATGGAGAAATACAGAACGAAGAATACGCCTCTGCATTTTCTGTTCCTGGACTTGCAGAAGGCCTTCGACTGTGTTCCTCGCGTGATGATCTGGTGGGCGCTGCGGTCCAAAAGGGGTGCCAGAAACTTATATTGAAACCATCAGGGACATGTACCGAAATTCCGATTCTGTGGTGCGAACTGCTGTTAGTGACACTAAATCTTTCCCCATTACAGTCGGAGTCCACCAAGGATCCGTCCTAAGTCCGTTTCTGTTTAGCGTAATACTGGACGCACTGTCCGTAGTCATCCGAGACGCACACGAGCAGCCCCCGTGGATGCTCATGTATGCTGATGATTTTGCGCTAGCGGACTCGGATAAGGGACGGCTTGGAAGGCGTGTAAATGCGTGGAAAGAGTCACTTGAGAACGGCGGTTTGCAACTCAACGTAGCGAAGACCGAATACTTGGCTAGCAATACCACAGATCCCACACCTGTCTGCGTAGACGGTCACATGGTCGAGCGGACAGACCAGTTTAAGTACTTGGGATCTGTGTTTCACGAGTCCGGCGACATCGATTGTGACGTCAAGTCCCGCATTTCAGCAGCTTGGGCCAAGTGGCGGGAGGTAACTGGTGTCATCTGTGACCCGAAAATGCGGGTTAAACTGAAGGGACAGGTCTATAAAACGATCATTAGACCTGTCCTTTGGTATGGTAGTGAGGCGTGGCCATTGCTTGAGCGACATAAGCAGGAGCTGCGTGTCACGGAGATGAAGATGCTGCGCTGGATGTGTGGAGTGACGCGAAAACACCGCGTCAGAAACTCCCGCATCAGGGGCAGCCTTCATGTCCGAGACATTGCAGACAAACTGCAAGAATGCCGCCTACGGTGGTACGGCCACGTTCTACGAAAACCGGCTAGTTACATGGGAAACAAATGTCTTGCTATGGCGCCTCCGCCCGGCCGCGGCAGATTGGGAAGACCCAAGAAGTGCTGGCTTGACGTTGTAAGATCGGATATGCGTGCAAATGACCTCACCACACGGGATGCCGAAGATCGTGCGAAGTGGAGACGTAAAAGCAGGAAAGCGGATCCCGGGCTCTCGAGAGAGATGCAACCGGGAACAACGCTTGGATGATGATGATCTGGCATGCGTTTTCGTACCGCAAATTAAAAATCATTAATCTACTCGGGTATAAAAATATTTGTCTCATACTTGCCATTTTGATATTCATAAAAGTAGGTAAGAAGGTTTGTAATACGCACATATTATAAGTGCTTAATAGCCCAATTATTAAAGTGAAAATTGAACACACAAAAAAGAACGGAAAAATATCGGTTTAATAATGATTTCACGAATTCAAAACAATTAAATAACCCTTCGGTTTTTTTTGTAACAACAAAGACGAGCATTTGGCAAAAAGAATGTTTAGGTAGGTAGGTAGGTATGCCTAGATTAGTTGTGCGCCTCGGTACTCGGTAAGATAAAATGGTACTTAAGGGCCCTATACTGAAAAACTGAAAATCCATGTCGGGCGCATCGAAAATTGTTGATTATTTCATGACGGAATGTCGTAGAACTTTTTTTTGTGTAGAGATTGTAGGCGACATTGTTTCCGATATTTTAGTGCAGTTTCCATACAAATATGTCGAAACGTATTGAAGCCTATCGACATTTTAGCCAAATCAGACATTTTTTGTCTAAAATTTGGATAGGCTTTGCACCAATAGGAGGTTCTTGTCTTAAAACTACACCAAAATGTAGGAAACAATGTCACCTACAATCTGTGCACAAAAAAAAGCTCTACGACATTCCGTCATGAAATAATCAACAATTTTCTATGAGCCCGACAGGGATTTTCAGTTTCAAGGTCGTTGGCGTTGATACTCCTCTTAACGCTTCGGCGACCTCTACATTGGTCCATTCTACATCGAACCTCATAAACGTACATCGGATCTCTTCTTCTTTGAACCCCTTCTACATTGGAATACTTATATACCTATCGGGCCACTTCTAATTGGACCACTTATACATCGGACCACTTCTACATCTTAGAATATCTCATCTCGCTGATAATGTGTATGGTAAAAAACATTTTCTCGAGCTCCTCCATACTTAGGCACGTTAAACAAGTGGTTGTAATCTCTGATACCAGTCGGTAGGTCAAGTTAGAGGCATTAAAACTACACCAAAATGTAGGAAACAATGTCACCTACAATCTGTGCACAAAAAAAGTTCTACGACATTCCGTCATGAAATAATCAACAATTTTCGATAAGCCCGACAGGGATTTTTAGTTTCAAGGTCGTTGGCGTATATACTCCTCTTAAGATGACAAGAAAACTGTAACAATAGGTGAGCCACACCAAAGGAGGAAACTCGACATTATATTGTACTAACAAGACAAACACACTATGTATTCATCTCTTAATAGTGTGTTTGTCTTGTTAGTTTATAGAAGAAATTCAATAATGTAATGTTAAGTTTTCTCCTTTGAAGAAGTGATTGATTTTTTTCGAAAATGAATTTAATAAATTGAAAGAAAATATATTCAATACGTTTATTTTTAACAAATTACGCTATTATCCACATTTTTCTGTAGGTGCCTAATCTGCTGTTGATTTTTAACTAAGAACATTTTTTACAATCGATTTTCAATTGCCTAAAACAAGATTTTTTCGTAATTTATTATATAGTTTTTTTAATGCTCTAACTAGGCTTATCTGCTTCTACTAGAAATATTTTTCCTTTAAATTGTTTCAAGTAATTTTTTTAATAGAATACCTAACTGTATTATCCGGTAAGCAAAATTAACTTTTGGCCTTTTACTTGTAGGTATGCAAAATACAATATTACACAAGAGTTCCCAAAGTGGGCGATAACGCCCCCTTATGCGCGCTGCAGGCCTAAAGGAGGGCGGTAAGAGACCCAGAAAAAAATAGCTAGGAGAACTCTTAGACACCGACTGAGCTCCGACTCTCAACTACAACTTGTGAACATCGACAAATATTAATTAAGAAATTGTTCAAACTAACTCGGTTCGATATTTCTCTCAGTGTAGTTGTCATATCTGTCCTGTTTTATCGAATAAATAAAATAAAAATCATGTCAATAGGTTCCTCCGTTTTGAAATGAAAGTAGTTTCATCTCCGCTAATATAAGCTTACAATCAGTAATTTCATTTAAAGTTATAGTGGTTTTTAAGTAGGTGAATAAAGGGGGGCGCTAAAATAGAATTTATTCTCAACGTGGGCGGTAGACAAAATAAGTTTGGGAACCCCTGGTATAACGGATGTGATAATGAACTATTTCGCTACGCACATCATGCCGGTTATGTCGGATCACTAACAGGCTTCCTCTACGGCTAAAACTTCTATTATAACAACTAAATATACTAAGTATAGGTACCTACAAGGTAACTTTGTTTTTTTTTTACATTGTATATGTTTACACGTAAAATAAGCTAGAAACACCTTCATGGATTCTCATAGTAGGTATTTAAAAACATTTGTCTATATGAATGATTCAGGCATTTATAAATTAGCAAAAAGGCTTATGGATTTCAAAAAGATAATCGCAGTGTGACAGCACGTGCTCACGCGGCATCGGTTCGACATACGACAGAGGCTAGTGCGTCAGCTAGACGCAGTTTTATCGTCTCATTTTCCGAGACTAGGTAACGTATCTGCTGTTTTTTGTTTTCATCTAAGCCACTATAAGTCATTCGTACCATGATGACTCGTGTCTGGACCTATATTACTGATGCTATATTTATAAATAAACGAGGAAACTGGAAACAGAGAAGAGAACCAATAACATTAACATAGCTAATATAATATTTACCTATTAATACCAAACCATTTCATACCGTGCTCATATCTACGAATATACATACTTTTAATTGAGTCTATCAAATTATGTAAAACATAACAGTACCTACTTTTATATTACGTATTTAAAATTACTTTTGAACATCTGTAAGGACCAGTTTAACTGGATCGATATTTTTAAATAGAAAAATCAATTTCTTAGTAAAAGTAGTTCTTGTTTTGTGATGGTGGATAAAAATAGATACCTACTTTTAAGTAGACAATTAAGTCGTTATTTAAATTCGTCTGCCAAGTTATTACTATAATACAATATGTTTTAAAATGTAAATAAAAAGTTTTGTGTTATTAATCGGTCATTCAAAGGTCATAGCCCCAAAACTCGCCCCATGAGACGTAAAAGTTTATTTCAGACAAAGTTAACTCAAATAAAACCATACAAAGGGCCTACGCCACTTCATAAAAACAATAATTATAAATATTAAATTTATTTCCTTTAGTTATTGTGATAATTGGCTTGCTAGCTGTAAAACCGGTGCGTGTGCTCACTTATTATTTTTTTACAATACTATGAATTATAAGTGTTTTAATTCACGAACATTTAAATTTCGATACTCTCGTACGACTAGTTCATAAGACATTCAGGAACTCAAAAGTGAGTTAGGTGTGCATTTAGTGCTTTTAAACAAAGTTCGTCGAAAGACGTGTCGAGGTTAAGTGTGTCAGTGCTGGACTTAATTTAATTATTTATTAATTTAATATCAATTTTCATACAAAAATGTGGAGACAAATTCTATTTACTTGTGCGGGTGTTCTGCTCTATTTGTACGTCAAAATAATTGATAGTAGACCAAACAAAATCAAGTACCATTTCAAATTCTTCGTCTACTACTCATGTGCGTTGATTTTAACGACCATCTTGTGTCCGTACGCTTTAATTAAAGGAAGAAATATCCAGAATATTGCGTAAGTATCTAGAACTAATGGATTTTCATACCTTGAGGTGCCTCTTTGACAAATAAAAGTTTAACGGTGTTTAGTTTAGAATTATCCCTTTTAGGGGGCGTCCATAAATTACTTGAGGTGTTTTTTGAAATTTTCTGTCCCTCCCTCCCCCCCTGGTGAGATGTCGTGAGATTTTATTCAACCCCCTCCCCCATCCTCCAATCTCACGTGAGATTTTTCAAAATGTGGGTTTCTTACATAAATGCGTCGGATTGTAAAAAGAAAAAAAAAATGCTTCGTGTAAACCGTAGAGTGTGTTCAGTTACTGGAGCAGTAAAATACAGCTTTTTTTTCAGTGTGTACAATCTGGATTAAATGGACCAAAATAGTTTTTTTTTTGTTTCAAACAGAAAAAAAATTGCGTGATATTTGCCGAGACCCTCCCTCTCACCAACGTAAGATTAGATGAGATTTGACTCGACCCCCTCCCCCCTTAAAAATCTAACGTAATTTATGGACGCCCCCTTACCTACCATTAAAAAATTACTATCCATAATCTATGCTGGTTTTTTTAGCAAAAAGTAATAAAACAATATTTAAAATATTTCTGACTAATCTATCAACGCACAGCCTAAACTGCTGATAGTAGAGAGCTGACATTTGGAGAGTGTGTTCTTTATATGATGCAGGCATCCGTTAAGAAAGGGTAAAGTAGGCAGAAAGTAGGCAACTTTATCGTGTTTCCACGAAAATTCCCACGGGATCGGAACTTACCGCAGGTGATACCGCCAGATCCAGCTAATGTGCATATAAAATGTGTGGATGTATTTACAAAAAAAAAAGTTTTTTGTCCACAGTCTAGTTACTATAATACAAGCTTGAAAGCTTACCATGAGGCTAGATGGCGCTGTGTGATGTTTTCACGGAATTTATTTATTTATTTACTTCTGGTGAGGTGTTTTACATATGTATCTTTAACTAGCAGAGTCCCGTGGTTTCACCCGCGTAAGCACCGATCCTAAAGCCCATCACACACATAGCTATAATATATATTAATACTAGCTGACCCGGCAAACGTTGTTTTGCCTTATAAATTATAGATAATTAATTTTTTCCTGAATTTTCTTTGCTATAAACCTCACGGAGCCCGAGACCTTTCCAACGAATGCAAAACCGTGGAAATCGGTTCGTGCGTTCTGGAGTTATAGCGTCAGGAAGGAAAACCCGACTTATTTTTATAAAGTAAAAAAAAAAAGAATAACGTGCTATAATATAAATTACGGTACAAGTTGGTGACGTCATAGCATATTATATTATAGCTCCGTGTGTGGTCACTTGAATATTTGTATAGAAAATATATCGTAATATGCCTTGCTATAATTTATATTAATATATATTATAGCTACGTGTGTGACAGGCTTTAAGTTTTTACCAAAAACCTCTCCCCAAATTTCATGTCTCTAGAACCAGCAGCGGTTTGGGCTCTGAGTTGATATATTATTAAGCCAGTCAGTCAATTAATCACTCTGAACGCACAGCCTAAACTGCTGACAGTAAAGAACTGAAATTTGGAGAGTGTTATTTATTTTATATTTTATGTATCGATAAGAAATGGGTTTTCGTTATTTCCAATGGATCGATCCAACGGAAACCCTGGAACTCACTAGTAGTTATATACCTAATATATTTGATTTGAACTTTGATTGTAAGGATGCAAGTATTTATTTTCTGCCGACTTTTGTATTTCTTAAGGGCCCATATAACACCAATTACGTGACAAGGATAGCGCTAGCAATTTCCATAAGTGGTAATGAAGGCCGTAAGATGCTCGTACGCAAAATTTTAAAGCGTAATATCAAAAAATTGGTGATTACAAGATAACAAAACATTACATTTGAATTTCAAATCATAGATGTCCTGCATTCAACTAAGATCAGTTCATCTACAAAGTTTTATTAGTATAAGTTAAATATTGACTGACAAAAACTATTTATTTGTAAAATTTAGAGCGAAGTTTATGATTTCATTCTATCGAGAAAATTTTCTGTAATCGTGTTTTCACAACACATAGGACCTAGTAAATATCCTCAACTTTAAAAAGTATTGTTTTCAAAGCTAATGGTTCAAATTAATTTTATAATTAACCATCCAAGAAAAATCAGTTCTGGCCTACTACTACCCCTTAACACTTGTTATGTGATATCTATGTCAATTTAATTCAATGTAAACTCAATTTTAATGCCTCTTTGGTTAGGAGCGCGAGGGCATTAGGGGGTTAAGGGGATGATTTGCCCCTTGGATCGGTCTGTCTCCTTGTAAAAGGTTTTAAAATAGTTGTCTGGTGGACATATATAAAAATGGAGCATCAGAATTTACGTAAAGAAGAGTAATTATTTTGGGAGCTTTAAAGCGACTGCAAAGCAAATACGGCCGACGGAAAGTGGATGGGAGTATTAGCGACTTATTTTTAAGTACATTACCTAAAATATACGTGAAAATCAGCTAGGAGAATTAACGTGAGGTAAGTAATTTTTTTTTTAATATCTTGATGACCTGATATCTCAGAATTGGCCGTCGCAGCAGGCTAGCAAGTAGCCATGCATTCTTAGTACATACTAACACTACTCAATCGACCACATTTCGTTCGTCAGAAAATACGTGAGGTCTGGCACTTCTGGGATCTCGGTCTATTTAGGATTGGTTAAAAATCACGATTTTAGCATCAAATAACTTAAAATGTAACTGAGTTCATACATAAATAGTTAAAGTTAGTAAAGATGGTTATAAATTAAAAAATAGAGATTAAAACCTCTTTTTAGGGTTCCGTACCCAAAGGGTAAAAACGGGACCCTATTACTGAGACTTCGCTGTCTGTCTGTCCGTCTGTCTGTCACCAGGCTGTATCTCATGAACCGTAATAGCTAGGCGGTTTAAATTTTCACAGATGATGTATTTCGGTTGCCGCTACAACAACAAAATAAAACAAATATTTAAGAGGGGCTCCCATACAACAAACGTGTTTCAAAAAGTACAAGGGAATTTTATTGCAATCTGAGGTCGCTTCTGATTGGTCAGAGGCAAATCGAGTAGGTCGTGGAATTCAAAATGGCCGCCCTGTCTGTCAAATATACCAGTCTGCCTTCACTTACCAAAGAGTTTCTTATAAGTTTCAGATTTTCTTTGTGCCAAAGTTTTTCTTTTTTTTTGAGTGGTGTGGTCGTATGAAGGGAGTAAGGATCGAAGCTAAATATTTCACATTTTCCTATCAAATTTAAAAATTGGATGTAAATCATTTTAGGGTTCCGTACCCAAATGTCATAGTGGTACGGAACCCTTCGTGCGCGAGTGTCGCACTTGCCCGGTTTTTCATGAAAAGTGAATGTGGCGGGGTTGAATTGTAGACGACACAAATAGTTTGAAGGTTACATAATCAATAATTAAGGAATATTTGAGTATTAAAAATTATTTAATAATAAATAATTTAATGTTTACATGAAATCTTCCAAAAAAATACATCTATTCTCTCGGTTACAATTTTAGTATAGGTATGTATAGATTGTATTTATTCAGGAAGCTAATAAAGGAATATACGTTGTAAGGAAAATGATATAATAATATTAAGTAATATTCAACTGGTAAAGACTCTAATCATGAAATCTGATTTATTTTGTTTTAACAGTACCTACTCGTATTCAGCGATAGTGGATAGGATAATACCTACCTACTATAAACTTTTTAAATTCACACGATTATTAAAATAGGTAGGTACCTATAGGTACCCTATTTCAGAACCTTATATCAAAAATGTAAACAAAGAACTGTCAATTTGAAAGGAAAAAGTAAATAAAGTAATGTCAAATGTATGGGATTTTTGTTGATCTAGGTTTTTAAAATAGTTACATTTTCCCGGCTGTTAATCGCGTATTATTATTTATTGCCAACCATGCTGCAGTGGTCTTGGTCGCGAGAGTCCCCTTGCGACTAAGACCATTGTAACATGGTTGAAACGAAGAGGTATAAATATTAATTATTAAAAAGCATTACTAAAACTTGTTATTTTAGAATACGGCTGGAAATACTATTTTTATATAACACCAGCTGACCCGACAAACGTTGTTTTGCCTTATAAATTATAGCAGATTCCCGCGGTTTCACCCGCGTAAGTCCCGATCCCGATCAAAAGTAGCCTATGTTACTCAGGGTGAATGTAGCTTTCTAATGGTGAAAGAATTTTTGAAATCGGTCCAGTAGTTTCGGAGATTACCCCCAATATACATACATACATACATGTTACCAACGTTACCTCTTTATAATATTAGTATAGATAGATAGTAGCCGATTCTCAGACCTACTGAATACGCATATAAAATTTGGTAAAAATCGGTAAAGCCGTTTCGGAGGAGTACGGTAACTAACATTGTGACATGGAAATTTTATATATTAGAAAGAAGAAGATAAAACACCCTACTAATATTATAAATATCAAAGTTTGTGTGTTGGTAGGTAAACGAGTACTAGGTAGGTAGTATATTATGTTTGTTACTCTTTTACCCAACAACTACTAAACCGATTGCGATGAAATTTGGTACCAAATATCTGGTGATCTGGAGTATCTCACATAGGTAGTCTCTTTTAAATCCTGATATTCCCGAGGGATGCGAGAATTACGCTGGTAAAACCACGGAACGCTACGATTTGATTCTATTTGACGAATAGTTTCGTCAAATTTACTCATTTCTATGGACAACACTCATTTAACCAAAAATTGATAAATTAAAAGTATATTTTCAAACCAAAGCTGATAGAATTGGTCTCGAAAAAAAGACAGTTTCTCAAATCTGTACCTACCTTTCCTCTATACCTAAGTAGGTAGATGGATAGGGTATTTAATAAAAAAAATTTTAATTAGTAGTAGATTGTCGCATTTTGGAACAAAAAATTGCAACAATAGGACCAAAAGCGGTGCCAAAATACTATAGGTTGTCAGTCATTGCAATACAATGTAATGCATGTCAAGTTATATTGACAGTTTAAAATTCTAAGGTGATAAATATGTGGTACCAAGTTGACTTACTACAGATCTAAAGATTGTTCGCGTGTTCACGGTAAAAAAAAAGTCTTTCAGAAAATTGCGAAATTTTAGATAAATACCTACTAGCTGACCCGGCAAACGTTGTTTTGCCTTATAAATTATAGATAGTACTAGGCATGCCTTTTAAGTTCTGTCGTTTGTATATTTGCCGCCAATTTTAAAATTAGAACTTTTCAAAATTCAAATTTGTTAGAATTTCGAATATCAAAACAATTGAAAGCATTAGGATTAATGCAATTGTTTAGTCACAACGTTGGTTTGAATCTGTCAGGTCACGTACGAAAATGAATCTTACTAAGGAAAATGTTCGTGCAATAATTTTCTATAACTTTCGAAGAGGCCTCACGTGACTTCAGTGTTTCGAAGAGTTAACATCTGTATTCCATGATGAAGTCCCATGTCTGCGGACCATCGAACGCTGGTATTTGGAATTTGAGCGTGGACATACCACACTAAGTGACAAATCTCGTGAAGGACGTCCAAAATCCGCCTTCACTGAAGATAACATCGTTGCTGTGAGACAACTAATCGTCGAAGATCGTCATGTGACATATCGAGAGATAGAGACGTTATTAGGCATCTCAGGGACAACCATTCAAAAGATATTGCATGAGGCGCTTGGTGTGAGAAAACTAGTTTGCCGTTGGATCCCGCATTTGCTTTCCGACGATCATAAGGCGGCCCGCGTCAGATGGTGTAAGAAAACTCTTCAGAGGTTCAACCGAGGAGAGTCAAATCACGTCTACGACATCATCAGTGGTGACGAATCTTGGATCTATGCCTACGATCCTGATTCCAAACAACAATCTACAGTCTGGGTTTTCCGAAACGAGCCAAAGCCGACTAAAGTTGTTCGCTCTCGAAGCACTTCAAAGAAGATGGTGGCTACGTTCGTGGCGAAAACCGGTCATGTTGCGACGATTGCACTTGAAGATCGTAGAACGGTTAATGCGGAGTGGTATACCACAGTTTGTTTACCACAAGTCATCGCCGAACTTCGGAAATCTAGCCCAAAGCGACGCATCATCCTGCACCATGACAACGAAAGCTCACACACCGCTCGTCAAACGATTGAGTATTTGAAGCAGGAAAACGTAGAAATTCTTGACCATCCTCCATACAGTCCTGACCTAAGCCCTAAAGATTTCTTTAAATTTCCTAAAATTAAGAAAACTCTTCGTGGTCAAAGGTTCCAGTGCAGTGAAGAAGCGGTCGACGCTTTAAGTCAGCCATTTTGAACACCCCCACTTTGGAGTGGAATAAATGTTATAATAACTGGTTCGAGCGAATGGAAAAGTGTATTAAACTTCGTGGTGAAAACTTTGAAAAACAATAAAAGGTACTATAAGGTTATATAGTTTTTTTTTCTTCAAACGACAGAACTTAAAAGGCATGCCTCGTAGCCGATTCTCAGACCTACTGCTTTGGTTGTAAATTCCCACGGGATAGGGAGCTTTTTCTCACGGGATATTGGCCCAGCTAGTCAACTTTTTTTCGAACTATGAATAAACGCAATCATCAATTCACAACTTCTATAAGATGAGTTTTACGAACAAGGAAAAAGGAATTAAAAAATTTTGGCCATCATAAACCTTGCCGACACAACCTTCAGTATAATATGAATAAGAATAATTAATAACAGGAACATTTTTCAAATTCACACGATAGTATAGATTATTTGCATGATTTATGCTCGATGGTAGATATATATTTTTTTGGTTCAAATTTTGTACATTAAAAGTTTTATAGCATATCATTCTCCAAAATTGACGTCACTAATCGTTAATTGCAATTATTAATAATTAGTTATTGTACGCTCAATCATTTGGACACCTCGTACAGTTTGTAGGGGCTGCAGTATTTCGACCGCAGTGAGGGACGGATTTCTCAAAATTTCAAGAACTGCTTGCAATTTTGCAATGCTGTCGTACACTTAATTCCGCCACTTTCTGGTTACCTCGGTCTGGTCGTACCGTTTTGAGGCATACTAAAAAATTTTGGGCACTACATTTAAAAATTTAGCCATCTCCCGCTGTGTTCGCCTTTGACTTCGAAGCACCACGACTTGAGCAACTTGAACTGCAGTTAGGACACTGTGTTTCGAAAATGTAGTCAGATAATAAAAAATAATTAAAGAAATAACGATTGGTTGCATGACATTTAGAATATCGACTTTTTAACTCATGCGTTTTTTGAGAGTTCTTACGAAAATTTTACAAAAACTTTGTTTCCAGCCTACTCTCTAAAAGAAAAAAAATTGATAACCGTTGCAAAACGTAGCCTGTATATTAATTTACTAATGTCCCAAACATTTACACGATCAGTTCCCGAAAAAAAAACGATAATTTGGCCAAAGTCCCAAATTCTCATCTTTGGGCTACTTTCCGTGCCGGTGAGTGTATGTATATTGTTGAAATTGAGGGTCTATGGACGCATAAATGAAATGCAGAGATTTAGTTTAGGTAAATTATACGTTAAGATGTATATTCACTAAAAAGGCATGTGGAAGGTAATATACCCTTGAAGCTGAATTAAGAGGGATAAAGATGGGGGCCATTGCTTTTATAGCAACTTGGTTGGTATTCAGTTGCCAACTTAACAGTACTCGACTACTCGTATTGTTGGTATTGCAATAATAAGTAAAATATGATAGACTAGCAGATTCCCACGGTTTCACCCGCGTAAGTCCCGATCCCGTGGGAATATCGGGATCAAAATTAGCCTATGTTACTCAGGGTGAATGTAGCTTTCTAATAGTGAAAGAATTTTTGAAATCGGTCCAGTAGTTTCGGAGATTACCCCCAATATACATACATACATACATACATGTTACCAACTTTACCTCTTTATAATATTAGTATAGATTATTTTTGCAATTTCAACATATAACAACACAACTAAGAGCCCAAACCGCTCTGGTCCCAGACACATATGAAATTTGGAGAGCGTGTTGTTTGTGGTGTGTTAGGGATCTACTAAGAAAGAGTTTTTTTAAAAACCCGCGGGATCAGGACTTACGCGGGTGAAACCGCGGGACTCTGCTAGTTGTAATAGTAACACCAACCTATGCTTTTAGCTTGTTAACAAAAATACTGCAGCCCATTGTGACGTTTTACGGCATGAGATGGACGTTGGAAAATGAAGAACACTTGGCGGCAGACGGTTGTGCTGTCATCGTTTCCAATCATCAGATGTCATTTGATTTATTGGGTATGATCATAGCAATATTATGTATCATGTAGTTGAATATTAGGACTAGTAGTACCTAGAGGTGATGCCTCAAACATTTTCAATGTTCCTTTTATGCAAAATACATAACAGGTAAAAAATCCGCTGTAAAGTTGACATTATTGTTAGGGACGTCTATCGTAAAAATGAAATTAGCCCTCAGATGAATTAGATGAATGGCGATTAAGGGCAAGCGGAGCGATATAGAAGACACTGCTTCGTGCCCACCTCCACTCAACAACAACCAACTTACCTTAAATTGTGTGGGAAATTTATTTAATTAATTAATTAAAGCAAAAAAGAGTTCAAAATTATTAGTATTAGCTTCTGGTGACCAAAGGGCTGGCCGCTACTTTGGCTAACGAATAGGTATTGCTATCCAAAGGGGCAATGCAGCCAGCCTTTTGGGACCATACCTACGGACTTATTTTTGGATTTTTAATTTTAATCAATTAATTTAATTTAGCGACTTAAGATGGTGTACCATTAGTAGGTAATCCCTTTTTTTTTAATTTAACACTATAGGTAATTTAAATTCCATATTTTTTTTCTATTGCAGGAATGGTTCACGCTTGGAATAAAATAAAAAGATTAACAGCTATAGCAAAGAAGGAAATGATGTACTTTGGAGTTGTCGGACTGTTGTTATATCTAGGTGGCGTCATATTTGTAGACAGAAAAAATTCAAAAAAAGACAATCTAGTTCTCCAAGACACTGTCGAAACAATGAAACAACAACAGGTAAATTAAATACTAGGTACTTATAATTAATACAGACTTCTTTATTCAACTGGTATAGTACTAAAAAAATTAGGTATTACCATTGATCTCAACCTTATTAACTCAATGGGTATTACCTAAATTGTTTAGTACTTAGTACCTACTAGAAATCAAATTGCGCCTATTCGTGTTCCGAGGAGGCGGTATTAAGCAGAAAGGGGGTTATTCTAGAGGTGTACAACTTTTGGAAAATCGAGGTAGTTTTCGAAAATTCAACATTTTCGAAAACTTTTTTTTCGTTTAAAGTTTACGTGAAAATCAGCTGTTTCTTAAATTTTGAGATCATTGGCCTTTAATGCGTCCTTTTATTTAATTGCCTTTATTTAAAAAAACAGCTGTTTTTTTTTCAGTAAAACAACTTCAATTTTTTCGAAAAAAAAAACTAATTTTCTAAAGTTGACGTTGTTCCCTTAGACGTCTAGAACAACCCCTTTTCGGCTTAATACCCCCTCCTCGGAACACGTTGTATATACTTAGTTTATTGCAATAGTTTTTAAAAACCCAAAGAGCTATCTGACGGTACATGAGGTAAACAAGAAAACTAGCTATTACGGTTCATGAGATACAGCCTGGTGACAGACGGACAGACGGACGGACGGACGGACAGACAGCGAAGTCTCAGTAATAGGGTCCCGTTTTTACCCTTTGGGTACGGAACCCTAAAAATCACCATTCATTTTACATGGGGTGAAAGAAAACCCTAAAAAATTAACATTTTTTTTAATGTGCTACTTTCTCGGTGTGATCAATATGTACTCAAGCAGAGTTAGAGCTTCTTAACACTAAGCGTCTCTGAGAGTCGCGGACCGACAGACGGACATGACAAAACTATAAGGATTACTTGTTGACTACGAAACCCTAAAAAACAACCATTACCATACTATATCCTGATGGTTCCTTAGTATTGGTCCAGTTTATGATGAAGAGCTATGACCTTAAATATCAGGTGGACGATGCTAAAACAAAACTAAATTCTGACGCGGAAATCTAATTCAAGGTGAAAATAAATAATAAATGTAAAATAAAAAAAATAAAGCAACATCTGGTTCGAAATCAAAAAGTTATTAATAGGTACCTATTGAGTTATTTATTATATACTAGCTGCGCCCGCGGTTTCACCCGCGTAAGTCCCGATCCCGCGGGATTATCGCGATCAAAAGTAGCCTATGTTATTCAGGGTGAATGTAGCTTTCTAATGGTGGAATAATTTTTGATATCGGTCCAGTAGTTTTTGAGTTTATTCATTACAAACATACAGACACACATACACAAAAATACAAATCTTTCCTCTTTATAATATTGGTGTAGATGTAGATGTATGTTTATAACTTACTTCTTTTGATGGATAGGTAATTTCAATTTCAGACAAAAGTATGGATATTCCCTGAAGGAACAAGGAACAAAGCAAAGAACGTGAAATTACTACCATTTAAGAAAGGAGCTTTCGTCATCGCTATTGGCGCACAAGCTCCAATCATTCCTGTTGTATATTCACCGTACTATTTCGCAGACGAGAAGAAAAGGATATTCTATAATGGAGGTTGGTAAACGACCACGACAACAACACACCCCAAGTTTCTTCATCGATAGTCAAAGTAACATCTAAAAGCGAAGTGACGACGCAAAATAATATTCAGAAAATATTTAGCGGGACTATTCTTTAAGAAAAAACCGTGTAGACGCCCTCGCCGGCTGGCCTCTACACGGTTCGCGACTTAATTCGTATTTTTTTTTCGTTTTCTTTGACCACCGTTTTTACCACAAAACATGGTAATATTTGTGTGACGTCATTGGCTTGCAGAATAGCGAGTTAACTTCACAGGTTTCAACGTACATAGTTTTAAAAAAGTTGACTGAAACTTCACAGTTTTCTACATCGGATGTAAGTATGTAGTTTTCTTAGAGAATAGCTCCGCAGTTCACTTTTGCTGTCACTTAAAAAAAAAGTTGTGTATTATTTGTTCTAATACGTCCTTATAGTTCCTGTCTATAGAACTGGACTGTTTTCTATTAAAGAACAGAAGGAGAAAGGTCGCCTGATAGTAGTCCATTTCAACTAACTCCTCTCTGACGGAGGAGCTTCACCAGTTCCAAAGCCAAACTGTTCGGAAAATTATTACTCACACACCTTTCAAAAAGATGAATAACAATTCAAACGTCGTTGTTAGAGTCTGACCAGTGAGTCGTGGCAGTGAAAATAAGCGGCAATTTTAAAAAATCTTCATGTGTTAGTAATAATTAGATAGTTAGTTATAGATTTGATACTTTTATTAAAAGTAAAATAATAAAAAGTATCAAATCTATTTTTTCTATGTATCGTCATGACATCACAGTGTTGACACATGAGGTTTTTTTTAAAATTGTCGCTTTTTTTCACCTGCCACAACTCACTGGTCAGACTCTAGCATAACCCATCATCTAGGTAATATTCTAAGTTCCTGTCATGGTTTGTTGTAAGCTAGTATGAAGGCAGGCCGTAAGGCTACCACATTAAAATTTCATAAGTCGATTTATTACACGCCTGTTATTTATTTACAGGCAAAGTCATCATGAGGTGTTTGCCGCCAATATCAACGAAAGGAATGACGTTAGACGACCTTCCAGAGCTACAAGAGCGAATCCACAAACTAATGCTAAACACCTATGAAGAACTCACCAAGGAAGTGTTGAATGAATTACCTCCGGACTACCCCCTCTTAAATAAGGGTTTAGATCAATAATCGAACGTACATATACTTATTACGATTGCCATAATATGAATCTAAAAGTATCGGACAAGACTTTTTTAGATTTATTATTATTACAGGTGCCGGCAAACATCTTGAAAAATACTAACGTGGAAGAGGTACATAAGTTCGCGCAGTACATTTACGTGCGACTTCTATGAAAAATCGACTTCTGCGCATCCGCCATTTTTTTCAAGGGGTTTGCCGGTACCTGTACTTCAATACTTGTTAGACCTAAGTTTTTTAGCGAGGCTGGCTGAAGGAATAAAGGAACATGGTGCTGTAGGTACCGGTGTAATAGCGTGATGCAATACAACATGTTTGTAGGGGTTGCAAATTCAAAACTCGTCGGGTATATAGAATTTTGGAACGCAATTATTCAAAGTAGTACCTACCTACTATATTATTCATTTATGAGTTCAGAAACACTTTAAAAATTATAATTTTGAAGTACTTATACATAGCACATGGGTACGCTGAAATTGAATGCAATTTACGCATATGCGTGTGCGCATTATGCCGTGCGTGCTTATAATACGCACACAAACCTGAAAATAACGTTTGCTATAGATACGAAAAAACTCTCACTAGGTGCTTATACTTACTCTGGTTTCGGTTTTCAAACGGTAAACGATGTGATGACAAGCGAAACTATGTTTTTTCGGTTGGTTAATAGTTTACATTTGACGTCTCTGAGATGACGTTTTACTACTATTGGATCAGATATATCTCAGGTGAAATGGGTGACATTCAGACCTTGGCTAACAATCTCTTGCCTTCGTAGCGAATCGACAAAACTACTGTTTTACCAATAAAATATTTATTTCTAAATTAAGGAAAGGTCTAGTGGACTCTAAACAACACAATATCTTATATTATTTAAGCCTAGACTTACAGACAAATAAATAAGTTATGACCTAATGTATCACGTTTTATTAATAATAATAATTAATTATTAATTAATTATCACGTTTTATTATTTCTTCTGGTATTTATATTAATTAGTGATGGGCCGACTAGTAGCCGACTAGTCTGCAAATTGTGCCGACTAGTCGTCAACTGAAAAAATATTAAATAAATCCAACATTTATTAAATTAGTAGTACATTTAGAAAGTGAGTAGGCATTAAAACCATGGTCCCTAAAATGTTTCAACTATGCTTTAGCTCTAGTTTATTTTTTTCGAAAACGGTTCAACCATTTCTGGGAAGTTTGGTAAGGTTTCGCCACATCTTTAGAAGTGCGAATTCTTACAAAATTACTAGTGATGCAACGGATAGATGTTTGGCCGGATACCGGATACCGGATATTCGGCCTCATCACCGGCCGAATATCCGGTATCCGGCCGCCGTATATTCGGCCGGCCAAACGATACCTACATTTTAGTTTGGCGGCGGGCGCGTCGTGCAGGTTTCAACCTGTTACGTATTGTAGGTTCACGCGGACCGTTTTCTAGGCAAGAAACGAGTTTTATTAGGTCAGTACGTACGAAACTATTTCGTATGCAGTACACGTGCACCCGCCTATTTTGGTGAATAGATAAGTTTTTTTTTTGTTTAATGTGTATGGTAGTGTATACGTAATTGTGAACTTGTACTTCATTCTGTGTTTATTTTATTTGTCTAAAATAATGGCAACTAACCATTTTTCAAAGTTAAATACCAAACAGAATCACTATTCGGTATCCGGCCGGATAGTGCGCAACTATGCGGTATTCGGCCGGATAGTAAAATAATGGCCGGATAGGCAGGATACCGGATAGCAACCGGATATCCGTTGCATCTCTAAAAATTACCTACCAACAATTACCGAGTGGTCATTTGGAAGAGATTTATCAAATATGACGGTCTCGGTCTCGATAGACGACTAGTCGGCAATTTTAAAACCGACTAGTCGGCAATTTTAAAACCGACTAGTCGGCTAGTCTAGTAATCGGCAACAGTCCTAGTCGGCCCATCTCTACTAATCCTTGTTTTGCACCATGCCATAGAAAACCGAACGTTCCTTTTAAATTTATAACTTTTTGATTAAAAGAACGATTTGCTCTAAGGTTAATCTTAGGTACAAAGGACGTTTGGAAATAGGTAGGTACATAAGTATGAGTTAAACGTTTGTTTGAGTCCAACCCTGACAGGATCGCCAGGCCCAATCTTAGGTGGATGGATGGAGTTCATGGAGTTACCCAAGATCTTAAAACTCTTGACTTTAAGAACTGGAAGAGAGCGGCGTTGGATAGAGAGGATGGAAGAAAGCGTTGAAGGAGGCTCGGGCCCACAAAGGGCTGTACAGCCACTGATGATGATGATGATGATGATAAGTATAAGAGAAAAACCAGCCAAGTACGAGTCGGACTCATACACGAAGGGTTCCTTAAGTACCTTATCACAAAAAAATCAGGTTTGTTGTATGGAGTCCACTAAAATATTTATTTGTTGTTAAAGCGGCAACAAGAATACATATTGTGTAAAAAAATCTTAACTGTCTAGCTATCAGGGTTTGGTCTCGCGGTGGCTGTGGTTGCAGTCGCAGATGACGACACGTTTGTCGACTCCGGTATGGTATGTGATCGAGGGTCGTCCTCATCATATGCGACGAGTGCTTGCACGTCGCGCCGTTTCGACGAGTGCACGAGGCTCGGAGCGGCCTTGAGTAATGTCCTTCGGGGCTCCACATCTCGGGCTGCGCTGTGCCATAAAGCGTAGGACTCTAGGTTAGGAAAGTCCGGTCCAAACCAAGATTTATACTTCAAATACACGTCGACCCATAAGCAATAGCAATCCTACTTCCTACTCCTACTAATATTATAAAGACGATAGTTTGCAAGTATGTATGTCTGTATGTGTGTAACTTTGTTATTCATTCACGCAAAAACTACTGAACCGATTGCGATGAAACTTAGAATAAACATACCACAAAATACATTATATATTATTATAGGATACATACCTAGCTAAAGACCTAGAATAACACTAAGCTATTTTTATTCCGATATACCCGCGGGATCGCAGGTAAAACCACGGGGCGCAGTAAGCAATAAAAACACTTTGTTGTGATCTCTTTTACTTCCAGGCAATCAACCAACCAGTCAAGTATGAAGCCAAGTCGAGTGAGTCATTGTCATTGGCGGGTATTTACAATGACTTTTTCACAAGTAGAGGTTTGGAAACAACGCTAAAGTCTATGTTTTGTACTGGTTTTCATTTTCATTACACTTGTCAAGTACACTTTCACGAAACTAAATTGATTAATATGCCCCCGAAATTAAAGAATTTGCAAGCATTTTAGTAACAAGCACCTAGGTTTCACGAAAATGAAAAAATACAGCAACACATCTCCTCAACGCGTTCCCGCCAAAACTCCGCAAACATTTAATCCAATCCCGACACTGGCTATATCGACCAAGAAGAAAAAAAACATTTCTACCCTTCTGTCAAGTCAAGCGCTGTCAATGTCAAAATCAAATCAATATCCGACGGACGCGCTCTAAGCGAGGCGGAGAATCAACGGAATTCCAAATTGTTTTGTGTTGATCACTGAAGAAATTAGTTCTTTTTGGACACATTAATTTTAAAGTTAAAATTAATAAAGTGCCGTGAACGCTTCAAGTTCAACATGTGGGATAAAATGATATATTTTATCGTTTTATCTTTCTTTTCTTACATTTTGAAGCAATTATTTTCTGAAACGCCGAATTCCGTGAAATTTAATTCTAAATTTCTTATATTTTATTTATGGACGTCTTTAACAGCTGTGATTTTGTTGCCCTTTTTCGTATTCAATCCCAAAAATGTGAAAAACTCTTTGTAAGTACATATTTTTAATATTTTTAGTAGCTTACTCTAGTAGTGAGTCACATCGTTCCTACGGGAATTTGCGTAGGAATGCAAGCCACTGGGAGCACTTAATATTTACCCATTGATGAGTATCATGTTTTGAACTTGGGTACAATTTTAAAATCGATTGATAAGTACTTCTAAGCAATATTTTGATAAAATGTTCTACATATTTATTACGATATATTTAAATATTTTTTTACACACTAAAGATGAGCGTTTGACGACTACCTATCTCACCTGGTGGTAAGTGATGATATGGACTATAATGTAGCACACTCATCTATAGGAAAGAAGGTAACAGTGGAACAAGAGCCTTGTGGCTTCACCAGTCTACATATCGGAACATGGACGAGGATTATTTACTTTAATTTAATTCAATTAATTCAATTACCTACTAAAGGTTAGTAGGTAATTGAAGTAATGGAAGGTAATTGAAATACAGGGTCTCACAAACATTAAACTTGAATATTGAACTCTGCCAACAATAAAAAAAAAAAAAAAATTAAATATCATATTTCAAATACTTGAAAGGGATAGTTACCACTTATCTACGTATTTTTAGTAACATAGCCAGTAACATCAAAATGTCCCAGAACTCATCATAGTTTGAAAAGCATGGGGCATTGGAAAACCTGAGTAGGCTACCGTGGCATCTTACTGCCTAACCCCTCTAAGAGGTGGCCCTCGCCCTACAGTTACACAAATTAATAAGCTAACAAAAATGAAGGTGAAACCGCAGGGCACAGCTAGTTGAATAATAACTTCAATTAAAGAAAAATGATGCAGAAAATCCATAGAGAAACTTAATTAAATTCTGTGTTAGTTTTCATGAAAAGCTTTCATAATTAATTTTCTTCTACAGAGTTGCCTCTCAAATATGCAAACATGTAACAAGAGTCATTGAAGTGAAATGGTTTTTGAAGAATGGAAGGGTATTGGCTGAAGATCGTGGTGCAGTAGTTGTATCCAACCATCAGTCATCTATTGACATCCTAGGTAAGTCAAGTAGACACTATTAAAATCACTCTGACTGTAAAGGAAAAATATTGTGAGGAAACCCACACATGCTCATTGAGAGGATAGGAAATCAGCAGTGGAACAAGATCCAAACATTCTGCCTTAGTGGCTGCACCGCCGGTCTATGTATTGGAATACGGACTAGTCCAATTGGCGCTATGGATTAGGCTGATGGGTAGGGGCAAGCCATGGCCGAAACCTCACACCAAAAAAAAAAGTATCAGTGATCTACAAAAGAATGCAATGAGTGTATGTTGTTGTCTTAAAGTACTGAAGCAATTACAAATTACAATGAATAACTTGAAACCTCATTGTTTATTCAGGTTTCAAGTATTCATTGTAATTGGTTCTCCACATGTAAACACATAGGATACCTTATACTCCGTAGCTACTGTGAGATATTCTACAGATCGGCGATCCGTATGTGTACAGTACAGTTCTTGACACACCAAGTATCGTAATAAAAATCAGTAGGCTTATTCGCCTACTGATTTTTACCGAAAGATGTGAGAAAGCCCAGAAACAAAGGTTACATATTAAAAATGAGAAAATTATTTTCTCCTTTTTACGGATACAGTGGCATATACTCCCACCAGTAATGAACTGGAGTTTTCCAGCTATAGTGGTAGACGTCTCGGCGCGTGCGTCGTTATAAAGGCCAGTTACCTGTATCTGGGCTAAATTCTCTAAATGTCGGTTTTACTTTTACAATTAACAATCCCTTTTCTCAAGCTAAAGAGCTAATTAAAAAAAATTATAAATTAATCACAAAAAAATCCTAAAACGTAAAAAGCCCAATGACGGAATTACAAAAACCTAACCTACCTAACATTAAAAAATAAATTAAAAATGTTTAAAAAAAATATTAGGCACGGGAAAATGTAACATGAAAAAAGCTACGAACTATAAATTTAAAAAAATTAACGACATGAGAAACAATATGTTTAAAAAAGTATTTCCTTGAGAGAACTGATACTTTGACGATTTTCCCTTATGATAAGAACGCATTATTTTTATTAGACCTACTAAAAAGGTTGGAGAACAATGAATTACTATAGTGTTTTTTTATGAAAATTAAATGAATTATGGTTTAAAAAAATGGTAGACGGAATAAAGACGGTCATTTCAAGTTTGGGCTCGTTGAAATCATACATATTACTCTTTCGCTGGTAAGAGTAAAATGTATGATTTCTACGAGCCCAAACTTGAAATGACTTTTTAAACCAAAAAACCCACGTTGTAAGCTGTTTTGGATGGCAGTCTTTGAGTGTAACATAGACATCATAACCACCTAGCCACACCGATATAATATGAAACTAGGAGATTGCTAATAATTGTATGCGCATTGGCGTGGTTATCCGTCGAAATTTTTTTTCTCTCTCCAGACGCACAACGAGACGGGTCCTATATATTTGGACATATAGGACACATAGACTAACAAAAGTGTCACATTTTGAAAATATGAGCCAATCATTTGGTCTTAAATCTTCACAAGTCCACTATAATTAGCCTTTTCATTCCAGCTTGAAATCACAATTTAAGACAAGACAATACAAATACAAAGTATTCAAATCTCAATACGTCGATACGCTATGTAGATTTGTGCATCCCCACATGTAAAATTATCCGAATAAAATCTGATCTTCTGAGCTAGATATTCATATCGTCTTTGGGATCCGTGGAGGTATGAGATTAACTTATCCAAAATGTCCCTGGTAAACATCGGATTATGCAGATATTGCATGCTGTCGACGCTCCTCAGTGTACACACGACGTTCAGTAGACCTACCGCGCAAGTTCAAGCCGAACCGCGACGTCAATTTGCCGTCAAGAAATCGACACCGCGCAAAAGAATGATTTGCGCGCGAGATTTTTGACAATTAACAGCCTTAGCTTGAAGCCGATGCATCGGTTTGTAAACGTGCGGTCAACTGTCATTTAAAGCAACAGCCCAGTCGCCTATTTCAATGGCAGTTCAAATCGACGGCGTCGTCGCATGGATGTCTGCTAGAACTTGCGCGGTAGACCTACTGCACTTTCACCAAAGAGTTTTCCCGAGCGAGCGTGAACGAGTTCAGCTCAGTTGCTGTAGGTCCTTCGTAGGTCGTCCAGCACTCTGTCCCTGATGATTTCTATACGGCCGTAACTCGTAACCCGTAACCCGTAACTCGAGAGTTTGCAGGATCTCGTCGGGATGAGTCGCTGTGAAGAGTAGCGCAGCGACGACGGTTTCGCGCGCCTTGCCCTTAAAGCACCTTAGTAGCCGCAGAAGGTTCTCACTCAGGTCGACTTTTTAGAATTTTGTCGAGTCTCGTACCTCTCGCTGCCTTAAAGGCGAGCTGAAGATAGGTAGATCGCTGTTGAACTTACGTTGCGGACGTGCCATTTGCTTCAGAGCATCGGCGAGCTCCTCGATGCCGGTGTTCTAAAACGGTCTCTCCTTTCCCAAGACAGTCTTTCCGTTCCCAAGACGGTCTTCGTTCTTCGTCCCTCTGTGGACGTAATTCTTGTTGCTGCTCGATTCGCACAACACAGGTGTGTTCCCAACTTTGGCTTGCCTGGTGCCCGCATCGTAATCACCCCGCACACTGCCTTCGTCTTCGATTTTTGCCTGGTCGACGGCAGGGATTCCAGTAGTTGCAGCGATCTACTTCGCTCCCGTTCCTCTTGTATGCGACGAAATTCTTCCCGGTGAAGTCTTCGCTCCTCCCGTAGCCACTCTTCCTCGCGGCGCTCCTCGACCTATTTGATCGAGAATTGGATCCTCCAACAAAGAGGTCGGCCTGACTCCGGTAGGTGTACACTACTTTATTCATTTCCAAATTCTATTTGTCTGCTCCAGGCGGCTGCGGCGCAGTACAGTGCAAGCTGCAACTGAATTACGCAGGCCGTCTTTTATATGCGAGGGATGGTGCTATCTCGTTCGCACTAGGGCTTGCAGTATCCGTTAACTTTTGACTATCCGGATAATCCGAATATTAAAATGCTTGACGAGTCGAGTTTCAAAACACATTGTCTTGAAACTCGACTCGTCAACGTTCTATAACTATAAACGACGAACGTGTAATTTGCGTTTCATTTTTTTAAACTGTATCTTCTTGGTAAGCGTGCTACATTTTATATCACATCCGCGCACCTAAATGATAAGTAAGACGACAATGGAACAAGCTGAAATAATTTTTAATTTTGTTTATTCTTCTAGTACATACCTACCTATCCTTGGTTTTGGACCTAGACTTTAAACTTTACAATTTAGGTAAAAACATAATATGTAATTATTAAATGAAAAGTTTATTTATTTAATAAAAATAATACCTATTTACCATGAAGGTTGTTGCATAAAAACAAATACTTGCATTTTTTGTATCTGAATATACTTACATGATTTTTTTTGACGGAAGTTGTATGACGAAATGACGTTATCCATTGTGTTGTCCCGAAATAACTATTTCGAAATAGAAACAAACTAATGATTTGTCTGCTTTGTTGGGAATTATTTATCAATGCATTTTTAACATCCTATCCTACTATCCTATCCTACCCTACTATCCTATCCTATCTTAGTTCCTATCCTACTAATATTATAAACGCAAAAGTTTGTATGTATGTCTGTATGTATGTGACTTTGTTACTTTTTCACGCAAAAACTACAGAATTGATTGCGATGAAATTTGGAACATAGGTTACTTTTTACCCCGATATTCCCGCGGGATCAAGACTTACGCGGGTGAAACCGCGGGGCACAGCTAGTGTTACTATAAACTCAAAACTTCTTAAGGGCTATAAATATCATGGACGCGAACAACGTGAACCCCTAAATCACGGTTGTCGTGCATGAAGTTGGCTGACTAACCAAACCTTATCAGTTTTCATGTACACACACATCAAAGGATTCTATTTGCGTAATAAAATTGTCTTATATTATTACAACTAGCTGCGTCCCGCGGTTTCACCCGCGTAAGTCCCGATCCCGTGGAATATCTGAATTAAGAGTAGCCTTTAGCCTCCCTCAATAAATGGACTATCCAACCCTGAAAGAATTTTTCAAATCGGACCAGCCAGCGCGAGCGGTTCCGGAGATAAGCGCGTTCAAACAAACAAACAAACTCTTCCGCTTTATAATAGTAAAATAGATTTAAATATCACTGCAGTCAGTCTTTAACATCAAATGTTACGTTTGTCAAATTACATTTGACATTGTTCTATTTTTTTTTTAAGAGGATAGTGTCCATTCTCTTTCTCCATACAAACGTAGTTTAAATATTCCTCCCTGGATAAAAACATTAGAGCAAATATGTTTATGCCATAAAACCTATATCTGTCAAGACAATGCATCTACCTTTTTATTTTTTTTTATTTTCTAATTAAAATAATAATAAAAAAAACGGGGCAAGTGCGACACTCGCGCACAAAGGGTTCCGTACCACTATCACAATTGGATACGGAACCCTAAAATGGTTTACAACAACCAATTTTTCAATTTTATAGGAAAATATAAAATATTTATCTTCGATTCTTACTCCCATCAAACGACCGAATCACTCAAAAAAAAAAAAAAAAAAAAACCTTGGCACAAAGAAAATCTGAAACATAAAAGAAACTCTTTGGTAAGTAAGGCAGACTGGTATATTTGACAGATAGGGCAGCCATTTTGAATTCCATGACCAACTCGATTTGTCCTGACCAATCAGAAGCGACCTCACATTGTAGTACTAAACTCCTTGTTATTTTTGAAACACGTTTGTTGTATGGGAGCCCCTTTTAAAGAATTGTTTTATTTCGTTTTTAGTATTTGTTGTTGTAGCGGCAACCGAAATACATTTTCTGTGAAAATTTCAACCTTCTAGCTATTACGGTTCATGAGATACAGCCTGGTGACAGACGGACAGACGGACGGACGGACGGACGGACGGACGGACGGACGGACGGACGGACGGACGGACGGACGGACGGACAGACGGACAGACAGACAGACAGACAGACAGCGAAGTCTCAGTAATAGGGTCCCGTTTTTACCTTTAGGTACGGAACCCTAAAAATCATAAAAATAATAAAATGAAAAAAATAAAAAGGTAGATGCATAGTCATGCATGACACATATAAGTTTTATGGCATAAACATATTTGCTCTAATGTCTTTATCCAGGGAGGAATATTTAAACTACGTTTGTATGGAGAAAGAGAATGGAGACGATGCTCTTAAGAATATGTACCTGCTTACCATTTTCCACAACTATGTGAGATAACAAATTTTGCAGTAGCAAGTTATAGCACAGTTATAGTTTTATTTTGAACTAGCTGCGTCCCGCGGTTCCATCCGCGTAAGTCCCGATCCCGTGGGAATATCGGGATATTCCCATCGGGAAAACTAGCCTATGTTACTCAGGGTGAATGTAGCTTTCTAATGGTGAAATAGTTTTTGAAATCGGTCCAGTAGTTTTTGAGTTTATTTATAACAAACATACAGAAATACACACAAAAATACATTATAATATTAGTGTAGATGTATTGTTTGCAGTTGCAATTAAATGAAATTTTGGACATTTATACGGGAATAACCCCCCTTAGTGCGCTCTGCAAACAGTGGGTTGACCAATGTGTACATTAGTGTACAACAGGCATAAGTTTATAATATTTAGTAGCACTTTCAATATCGGACACAATAGCAAAGCAAAAAATACTTAATTCCAATGTGGCACAATAGGCGGCCTTATCGTCTAAGGGTGACCTCTTCCAGGCAAATAATAAGGGGAAGTAAAGCGGTAGGTGAATCGATTCAATTTTTTCCGACTTCATATTCCGATTTTTAAATTAAGGTGCCTGAAAATTAAAATGTGTAATACATATACTGCGTTTTTTAATTGTAGACTATGATTCGACACATCTTCCTGAAGAAAAAACGTCAAAAACTATGAACCAAAACGTCAGATCGTAGTCTGAAATTGAAAAACGAAGTATAGTTGAGGGTTTGTCGTTTCTCAGGTATGTTCAACATTTGGCACGTAGCTGATAAAATAGCTGCCATCGCAAGAAAAGAAGTATTCTACGTGTGGCCCTTCGGTCTAGCAGCGTACTTGGGCGGCGTTGTTTTCATAGACAGGAATAACTCCAAAGATGCGTACAAACAACTGCAAGTTACTTCAGAAGTTATGATTAAAAACAAGGTAAGTTTTCTTATTACATAAATAAATATCGTAGGACATATTGAATTTTTCTCAGATGATGTACCTATTTCTGTAGGTAGTCTATTATAAATAACAAATACTAAAAATAAAATAAAACACATTTTTTTTTAAATATTAAACAACGATATCGCGATTTATTTTTACCACCGGCGCTATCTAGTGGCGCCAGTCGTAAAAATAAATGCTGACGTTGCGTAAAATTGTCAAGGATTTTTTTGTATAGGACCTTTATGCGCGAGTCCCACTCGCACTTGTTTTTTATTTTTTATAAAATTCGTGTAGATAGAGCAGTCCCATAAACTACTCTATACTCTATATCGATCCTAGATCAAAAATGTAAACAAAAAACTCGTACATTTATTTGAAAGTGACAGCTGTTATTTACTTTTTCCTTTGATATTGACAGTTCTTTGTTTACATTTTTGATGTAAGTTTCTAAAATAGAGTATCGGGGGAAATTGTGAGTTATTGAGTATACTGAGTTATTAACTTATTATTCATTTGGGCCTAGGGCAACTTATCATTAAGTTCGCCCTTTAACTTGCCCCTATATTTAAATCATACGGGCCACTTATCAAACAATGATATGTTGGGTGGGAAGCAATGACGCACAGACAAATATAATCTTGAATACTACTTACTAGGCTAGGTAAATAAATACCTTTATTATAAGGCGTAAATTTTTTTTTTTTTTTTTTTGATAGGATGAGGTAATACAATGTTAAATTTTTTATTGTTAAAAATGTAAAATTTCATGTTTTTACTATGAAGAGAGGAAATTTAAAGTATAATGGTAATCTATAAATAAAAAACAGGTTGTTTGTGGCATGTTTCGGCGTGAAAAAAATGTTTCTAAGATCGTCATTCACATAGGTCGTGCCCTTAAAATATTTCTAGCAAATAAGTGAATTTATTTTTCCTTTTAAAATATTTCTAGTAGGTAACTATTGACTGGCTAAAAAAGACTATTTCATTTCCAGACGAAAATCTGGCTATTCCCCGAGGGGACCAGAAACAAGGACTTCACAAAACTCTTGCCTTTCAAGAAGGGAGCGTTCAACATCGCCGTTGCTGCTCAAGTCCCGATCATCCCAGTTGTATATTCGCCTTACTACTTCATCAATGCCAACAAGTATATTTTTAACAAAGGTAAGTTACAATAACCTATATCTTACTATATAAAAGCAAGTCGTATTAGTTACACTATTTATAACTCAACGGCTAAACCGATTTAGCTAAAACTTGCTGTGGAGGTAGGTAGCTTAGAACCAGGGAAGGACATAGGATACTTTTGATCCAGTAAATCCCACGAGATCGGGATTTACGCGGTTAAAACCGCAGGGCCCAGCTTAATCTATACCTATATTGAGTCTTCATAGTTACACTATTTTTATCTCATGAACGGCTAAACCGATTTGGCTATAAATTGGTGGTGAGATTAGGAAGCCTTCCTTCATAAAAAGATTACATACATTTACAGTCAGCCGAAGACTCTAACACTCGTATTTATAGTCAATTCTATGTAATTACTTGTCTAAGTAATGTGTCTGTCACATTCTCGTTGACGTGATAACAGCGAGACAGGGCATTACTTAGCCAAAGTAATCACTCAGATTCGTCTATAAATACGGGTGTAACTCTCCTATCCTATCCTATTCTATGCTGAGCTACACGGCTAGTATAACATGTAATAATAAATGTTTAGTGTTCAAAAAAAGTTACATTAACTAATACATAAATATATCGTACGTGTAAACAAAAAAGATTCGCTTAGGGATAATGGAAAATACCTTATGATTAGGTTGTTTTTTGCCGTCCAAACTAGGCCGAGCCGCCTGTCGTCTTGAACGACAATGAAATGAAATGAAATGAAATATTTTATTTGCATAAACTGTAGGTACAATAGGATGGTATTACATTTTTAGTTCAGGACCTTGTACGGTTTACCGCAGTCGCAGCGTGCAAATTAGCAAAAACACATATGCAATAGAAAGAAAAAATAATAAAATACAATTAGATAAATTAAATTCATTAGGTCCGTACATACAATGCAGTCAAGTTAAAATCAGTATACATTAAATCATATAAACAATAGGTCATATCATGTAATTCTTTTTTACCAGTTGCGACACAGAATATGCCTTTTCCAAACGCCTTTTCCAGAAGCCAAAGTTTAAGACGTTTCACAAATAGAGGACCAGACAACTGCTTTATATTACCCGGTAAAGCGTTGTATACATAACCGCACATGGCATGGCAGTTCTTATGGTACATAACGGTTTTCGGAAATTTAGATAGTACTATTCTGTTTCTATTTCGAGAACATCTTGGAAAATGTTCGTGAGCTTTCTTAAATAAATTAGGATTCGATTTAACAAACTTAGCTGCCTCCAGGATGTACATGCTTGGTAAGGTCAGTATTCGAAACTTTCTAAACAAAGGTTTACACGACTCCCAAGGTGGTACACCCTCTATTACTCTGACACATCTCTTCTGAGCTAATAAGACTCGTTCAACATCAGTGGAGTTGCTCCATAAGATAAGTCCGTAGCTGAGCACCGACGACACATAACCATGGTATGCCAGAAGTGTGGTCTGTAAGCTAGACGTTTTCCTAAGGTTATACAGTACATGTACATATTTTAAAATTGTATCACAAACCATATCTATGTGTGCCTTCCAATTAATAAATCTATCCAACATAATACCTAGAAACTTATTTTGCTTCACTTCAGTTAGTTCATTATTGTTATGTGAGACTTTTAATGCTTTATGTGGACGACCATAAGTACTAAACTGAATATATTTAGTTTTCGTCAGATTTACATTAAGAGTAATATTTATTTTCGTTGTTTATTGTCAGTTAACCATTTTATAACTAATTTAATGGAATTGTTAATATCAGAAGCATAAGAATTTATGTCAGTTTTTCTATTACATGTCAAAATCAAAGATATATCGTCGGCAAATAAAATACATGAATTTGTTGTGATGCTAGGTAGGTCATTTATGTATAAAAGAAAAAGCAATGGTCCCAGGACACTGCCCTGTGGGACGCCGTAATTATTAGCTTTATATGTTGAACTATAAGCGTGAATCTCATTATTAGCGTCCATGCTAGTAAGTTTCTTCCACAGTTTCTTCCTAGGACTTAATTAAAAGGTGTTGTGGTACCTTGTAGAATTTGTTTAAATACACTAACCTTCATACACAAAAACATATGCTAAAACGTCACTCAACATAAAACTATAAAGCTTGATATCAAATAGGTATTCCGTAACATTTCAGTACTATTACTTTAACTTTAATAAATGATGAACTCCCCAACAACTATGAGAACATTGACAACTGTTTAATCCTTGACCCATTAAAATATATCGAATATAAATAGACATAGAAACATCGGATTACATGAAAACTTGTACGAACACAGTGCACGTGATTTGAGCGTAAACATCAAATATGTAAACGTTGTTTATAAAAGTTGAGAGTAAGTGGAAGATATACCGCAAACACAATACGATAGACGGATAAAGAAGTTTGCCAAAGCTTTAAGTTATTTAGCAAAGTTTAGTCTCGATTCTGAGTGTTGTATCGGAGCCAAGTGCCAAGTTGGATCTCTCTGGGCGTTATGAATGACACTCTTCGAAATACATTTTGAACTACTTGCTCCTTGCTTGCTTGCTTGTAAAACGAGTCGAGTAAAACAACAGTTTTACTCGACTCGTTTTACTCGGCAATCTCTGTGGCGCGTCGGGGGAAGGCCCGACTGCAATGCAGAAGGTTGCGGGTTCAATTCCCGCCGGGTGCAAGTATTTATGGTTAAAAATAAATATTTGTTTTCGGTCTGGGTGTTTTCTATGTATTATAATGTATGTTTACAAAAAAAAATGTATAATATGTAGTAAATCCGTTATCTTGCACCCATAGTACAGTGCTACAGCCTAGTGCTTAGTTTGGGTCTAGATTGCGCTGTGTGTAACATTGTGCAATAGTTATTTATTGTAGAATTCGGGTTGTTGTCGGTGCGTGAGGAATCATCAAAAATTCATTCTTAATTATCAATTTATTTATCTACGTGGAAATTAGTTATTACGAGTACTGTGCTATTTGTTTACAATCAAATATAAACACTAACATCATAAACATTTTTGCTAGTCTTCGTGTGTTGGCTATGAAACTAAAAATTTAAAATTCAGAGTTAAATTACGATCTGAGGATCTTACTGAGGAAACTTTTGAGTTCCGTAGTGGCGGCTAGAAACCCTAAATATAAACAGGTAAATTACTCTCAGCTCTAGATAACTTGTGCAGTTCTTAACCAGGACTGATTAGGTCCTTCTTAACAACTGCATGGGTTGCCTTGTTATAATTACAGAATAAGGCCCGGGGGGCCATAATCCTGTATTAGAAGCCCGATGGGGTATTATGATATTAGAAAGTTAAGTAAGGTATACCCAAATAGCCAAAAATAAATTAATAAAAAGTGGTAAAATTATTCCGACCTTACTCAACGTTTATTAATAAGGCTATAAGAGTTAAAACGCAACCCTTTTACTAAGACTCGACTAGCGACTGTCCTTCTGGCTGTTACCAGGCTGTATCTCGTAACTCGTAACAGTGACAGTTGAAATTTTCACAAATGATGTAACAAAAACTCCTAAAAACAATGCCTTATTTATTAGGTACCATTGAGTCGCATTCTATTTATAAAGTGTTAGTTTTAAATCTTATGATTTGATTATACAATATATCTTAGTTATTTTAGTAAAACCATTAATAAACAACGAGTCGTTATTTATAATTGTTAAACCTGATTTTAGAGGTGCTAATTTGTTTGAATGGGAAATATATAAAATCTATAAATAGATCTGTTTTGGGTAGAATAATAAAATTATCAAGCGAGTTAGTTTCAGTTTATTCTGATCGTCTATCTGATAATAACGTTTTATTTAGTAATTGTATGCAAAAGAAGATCGGCCGTAGTGACTTCTACAGATTACATTATTTGGCACTTCAAAGTTCTATGTTGTAAGGTTTTGAACTCTGAAAGATGTGAAAATTAAAAATGTTAATAAAACACATATCCAAGGAAACTTGGGTTTTGAATAAATAAATAAATTCTGTGAACAACACACAGCGCCATCTAGCCCCATGGTAAGCTTGTGTTACGGTGACTAGACAACGGATATAATACTTATATTTATTTTTCTTTTATAAATACATACATATTAATACATAGAGGGCCACCCAGACCAGACACAAATATTTATTTTTAAGCATAAATACTTGCACCCGGCGGGATTTGAACCCGCAACCTTCTGCATTGCAGTCGCGCTTTTGCACGACGCGCCACAGAGGTCGTCAAAATACTAATATTTATATCAATTCCTTGATTGTCATGTTTCATCTAGCCGTTACAGTAGTTTATGCAACGAGGCCATGTAGCCCCGGCATAGAATAGGATGACTACCTCATCTCTTCCCGTGGGTGTCGTAAAAGGCGACTAAGGGATCTGAGGGAGACTGCTAACCTTAAGTTCTCTCCGCGCGGTGGCGGATATACTGCTTGTTCCCTAGCAGGGTTGGTGTTAGACAGGCGGCCGGCCGTAAAGATATTGCCAAGTCTATTTGCAGAAGGTATGGTCAATGATGAGTGATGACTTACCTACTGCGCCGACCCCAAATTAATTTGAGGTTTAGCGGACCCCGGGCTCCCGAGAGGGATGCAACCGGGAACATCGCTCGGATGAGAATATGCAACGAGATACTAAAGCCTTGTCTTTTGTAGAGTGCTTAGAGGGCTCTAGACAGGACATCAAAATACTGTATTCTAAAAAATTTGTAACTAAGTTTTAATGATCATGTATTCTGTGCCTACACTTTAGCACAGAAAAACAACTAAGTACGTACGTATATACTTTTTAAGTAATAATTACATTATGTAAATAATAATATAATACCTTCCTTACATATTTTTATCAAAATTTCCGCTACTTATCGCTAGAAAAGTATTTCTACAAGTTTTTTTTGACTAGTCTATTGTAAGCAAAATAGACGTCGTATTTGAACAAATGTGGGAAACGTCACTAAATGCGTGCGCGCAACTTCGTCAGTGTTAATTATTAATATTAGTCACGTCATATTTCATAAATACTTTTCAAATAAGTGTTATACGATATAATATTATTTCATGTGTTTGGATAATGAATCATTTACATAAGATTGTATTTGTAAAACGTTCGACATACAGTACCACCACCACGCCTTATTCCCATTTTTAATTGGGGTCAGCTCTCCTAATCATGTTTCTCCTACCTTGTCGGTTCTAGATCGTCCTTGGGTCAATGTTGTTAGAGAACCACCACCACTCTCTTCTTTTTCGCCTCCCCTAATTCCCATTTTTAATTAGGGTCGGCTCTCCTAATCATGTCTCTCCAGACTTGTCGGTTCTGGATCGTCCTTGAGTTAATGTTGGTAGAGTACCACCACTACTCTCTTGTTCTTCGCCTGACCTAATTCCCATTTTTAATTAGGGTCGGCTCTCTCCTAATCATGTCTCTCCAGACTTGTCGGCTCTGGATCGTCCTTGGGTCAATGTTGTTAGAGTACCGTAGTAAAATTTTAACGAATAATATTCATAAACCATAACCACATAACGCATAAACTTTTCTGGAATAAAAATGATTGTCATAATAATCGTAAAACCTAACATCAACAAACGTTATTGTTTACATCACGTCACGCTATTCTATACATCACTTTTTTTTTATATTCATAGTATAATCGTGTTATCATGTTCTTACATTAACCTACCTACCCTAGTCGGAGTGCTCCGCATAGTTTTTTTCCAAATTTCTATTAAAACTGGCCAAATTTCTATAATGCGTTAAATATTTATGCCAAATATTTTTATGCGTAATGCTAATGAGTATTATGGCTAAAATGTTTATGCTATAAGCGTTATATAAGTTATTATATAAATAAGCCTTTTATGTTTATGATAAAAAAGTTTATGCTAAAAGGAGGGACCCCAAGTCTGACTACCTTTGATCTTGAAGTGGCTACTGCCCGTGTGATAAAGTAGAAGAAGTTTATTAAAGCCATACAGTTGTATAGGACCTCAATAAACCTTTGGATACCCCCGGGTCTATATAAACTTTAACCACTATTGTTACTTAGATGAAAGATTGCCAACACTTTTTCCAAATACTTAATATTGTTGCTAAAAAAGTAGGTATGACCCCAAAAAATACTATTTTTCCGCCGCCAATCGATCTATAATATATTGTATTTTTGTACTAAAAATACAATATACTATAGATCGATTGGCGACCCTACTTAAAGGCAACATTGACATATTTGAAGGCAACATTGACATATTATATTAAAGTAAAATATTATGTATTAGGTATCGATTTTGTTATCAACGCCCAACATTATTATCGTCAGTCCCAACAGTATGGAGGCAATAATATATATTTGATTATAGATAATTAAATTTTTCCTGAATTTTCTTTGCTATAAACCTCACGGAGCCCGAGACCTTTCCAACGAATGCAAAACCGTGGAAATCGGTTTGTGCGTTCTGGAGTTATAGCGTCAGGAAGGAAAACCCGACTTATTTTTATATAGTAGATTAGTTATTATTATTATTTGAATTGTATTATTTGAAATTGAATCATAAAATTATTTTGATTGCGTTTGATCGTCTCGTAGTTTATTTTTGTATCACTAAAATACGATTAATTTAATAAGTAAATAAATATTGCAAGTGGTCGCACACAGCGCAATCTAGCCCCAAATTAAGCAACTATAGGCTTGTACTATAGGTATCGAATATACTACCTAAGATACTTTTTAGGGTTCCGTACCCAAAGGGTAAAAACAGGTTCCGTACCCAAAGGGTAAAAACGGGACCCTATTACTGAGACTTCGCTGTCTGTCCGTCCGTCTGTCCGTCTGTCACCAGGCTGTATCTCATGAACCGTAATAGCTAGACGGTTAAAATTTTCACAGAAGATGTATTTCGGTTGCCGCTACAACAACAAATACTAAAAACAAAATAAAACAAATATTTAAGAGGGGCTCCCATACAACAAACGTGTTTCAAAAACATCGAATCGAGTAGGTCATGAAATTCAAAATGGCTATCATATCCTGTCAAATATACCAGTCTGCCTTCACTTACCAAAGAGTTGGTCCCAAATTAAGAAAACAATTTGGGATCGGCGCAGTAGGTAAGTCATCTTATTGACTATACCTTCTGCAAATAGATTTGGCAATATTTAAATGACCGGCCGCCTGCCCGACACCAACCCTCATAGGGACTTAGCAGTTTATCCGCCACCGCGCGGGGAGAACTTAAGATTTGGTAGTGTCCCTCAGATCCCTTAGTCTCCTTTTACGACACCCACGGGAAGAGATGGGGTAACCCAATTCTATGCCGGGGCTACACGGCTTAATCTTTAATCTTACTATAATATTATAAATGCGACAGTATAGATGTGTGTTTAGATGTTTGCGTCTTAATCACGCAAAAACGGCTGATCGGATTTGTCTGAAATTTGGCACATTGGTAGTTCATAACCTGGATTAACGCTTTTTATTCCCACGTCCCGCTAAGACCTTTGGGCCGAAGTCAACCTCGCCATCTAGCTTGGTGCACCTGCTAAAGAACAGACGAGGCACTGGCGCAGACTTTACCTTCGGGGTTGGGAGGTGAGACGTCAGTCGCTCCCATAAAAGTCAAAAATATTGACGAATCAATATCGAGATAGTTTATTTAAGAAATTCTGCCACAGATATGATGATGAAACCCGCGGTCTATTCATTCAACTAACTACACAGTTAGTCTATATATAGGTAATGTTTAATTACCAATTTATTAATATAAGCCAAGTTTAAGAACGTAACAAGGTTATTGTTTCCCCGGGCGGCCTACTCACATTGTTAACTCCCACACGCTATATGAATCTCTAATTTATAAAATACATTACATAAGAACAGTAAAATTAGAACAGCATTAGTAAACAATGCGGTACAACATTTATCCATAACAATATTGTAAATAGGTAAAGTGTGGATGGATGTTTGGCGTTCAACCGAACTCGATCATTCTTACGTAAATATTTACATGTAATTTAAGGGGTCAGTCTACTGTTCTTCATACAAACTTTCCAAACGTAGTCGACTATTTCCTCCCTGGATAAAGATATTAGAAAACATATTATGTTTATGCCAAAGTCTTATATTAGCGACGACTATCATATACCCGTTCCCTTTGTTTGTTTTTTTTTATATTATTCTGAATTTTATTTCTATTCTAATTAGAAAAATGAAAACAAAACGTAGGGCCATGGTCATGGCAGATATAGGTTTTAATGGCATAATGGCATATGGCATATTTTTCCAGGGAGGAAACTGTCGACTACGTTTGTATAAAAAAAAAAAAAAAAAAAAAATATTGCACGACGTTACACACAGCGCAATCTAGCCCCAAACTAAGCACTAGGCTTGTACTATGGGTACTAGACAACGGATATACTACATATTATACTTTTTTTTTGTAAATACATACATTTGATACATAGAAAACACTGAATATCCCATGTCTTCGGACCGTGGTGAGTCCTAGGACATGTTGGTTTCCTCACGATGTTTTTCCTTCACCGTAAGAGCGATGTTATTAGCGCACATACCTTTTTCTTAAAGAAAAAGACATTGGTGCGCGGTCGGCCTGGATTCGAACCCACGACTCTCGGAATGAAAGCCGGGGTATCTACCACTAGACCAACACCGCTCTCAAAAAAAAGAAAGAGAGAGAAGAAAGAGAAAGAGTACCCGTCCTCTTAATAAATACAAAACAAACATAATTTTCTGCAAATAAGAATGGCTGTATTTATCAGAGCTAGAAGGTGCGAAAGTGTTCGTCGATTACTCTGCATGTCGGCAGATAAAAGCCGACACGATGCCGACGTTGACATGCGGGGTTGAGAAATCCGCACAACCGATGAGAAACCGATGGACCGATTGTGATGATTCTCACGCCAATCAATTCGCCCTAGTCCTGCGAGAGCAAGACAGTTAACAAAATGACAGCTACCAGTCGCCATATTGTAAAACTGAAAAAAATAAAAGTTAATTGACTATGTCAAGTGGGGTATCGTTAAATAGGAATTTAAAAATCGTTATTAGGTTTCTTTAATCATTTTTAGGGTTCCGTACCTAAAGGGTAAAAACGGGACCCTATTACTGAGACTTCGCTGTCTGTCTGTCTGTCCGTCTGTCCGTCTGTCCGTCTGCCCGTCTGGTGACTGGCTGTCTATCTCATGAACCGTAATAGCTAGACGGTTGAAATTTTCACAGAAGATGTATTTTTCATTTTATTATTAAGTACAATAACATCATATTTATGTATTGATTGTCTTCAGGGTCCAGCGATTTAGGCTGTGCGTTGTCCATCAACGAGTCACTTACACTTGTGTTTTATTAAATAGGACGTTGTGGTAATTCCAGGTCACGTGATAATCCAATGCCTCGACGCGGTACCAACTGTTGGTCTAACAATGGACGACGTACCGGAGCTGATCACCAAAGTTCGAAACATGATGGAGATGGTCTACAAAGAACTCTCGAAGGAGGTCCTAGCTGCCTTGCCACCTGATTACCCCCTCGCTACCACGGATTGAAGAGAACATGCCATAATTTAAGGGTACCACCTATTTTTTTATTACACCTACCTAGTTGGTAGCATTAGATATAGGTTTTTAGTTTATAGTTAAATAATGTAATTTTATTCTAAGCACCATTTGCATTTTTTTTATTTTAGTCTAACAAGTGGTGTTTGGAAGTGAAAAGGTATTAAGGCTATTTGTAAGGTGCTGATTTGCGAGCTATTGGCTTGAAGTCACTATACCAAAATGACTGATAATCTGTAAAAAAAATTACTGGATTACTAGACTGGCCTTCAAGCCAAGCGCTCGGAAATTGGCCCTGTGTGAATCGCTCATTGGAGCGTATTTACATCTGGTTAGTGACAGAAGTCAGTGCAATAGAAATGCGATTAAGCCTGGCACACGTACGTTTTCCAAATACTTTTTTTTTATTCGGAATGTTTACAGTCAGTATATTTTCCGTTCGGAAATAAAACGAATGGTAATCAAGACATTTAATATGGATTTGAAGCATTCAGGAATCCCGAATACGGAAAAGGAATTCGGAACACGTACGTGTGCGGCCAGGCTAAGTCAGTGACTGACTTGGAAAACTGACGCACTGACTCCTGTGGCTGATTCCATGTAAATCAGCTCTAATATGTATGTATAAGACGGGAAAGGATGCAAACGTTCGGTATCGGGAGTCGTTTTCTGTGATTTGTTGGCATTTTGGTTGGTTGGGAATTTGTTGTAAGGTGTATCAGATACAATATTTGAGAATATGTTTGTAGGAACAGATGAAAACAATAGTGTTTAAAAATTCGAATTCTAAAAGTACTAGTTATTCGAACTTTTTTTTTAAGTAAAGTGTCTGGAAAGAGTAGCCGTGGATTTCTTAAGAGGACAGTCTACCTACTCTTTCTCCATACAAACGTAGTCGACTGTTTCCTCCCTGGATAAAGACAATAGACCAAATATGTTTGTTTATGCTATAAAACCTATATCTGCCATGCCTATGCCCCTACGTTGGTTTTTTAAATTTTCTAATTAGAATAGAAATACAATTCAGAAATTGTATGTACGGACCTAATGAATTTAATTTATCTAATTGTATTTTTATTATGTTTTCGTTATTGCATGTGTTCTTGCTAATTTGCACGCTGCGACTGCGGTAAACCGTACAAGGCCCTGAACTAAAAATGTAATACCATCCTATTGTACCTACAGTTAATGCAAATAAAATATTTTATTTCAAATATTTCATTTCAAAAACTAGAAAATGAAAAAATCAAAACGTAGGGGTATGGTCATAGCTGATATAAGACTTATGGCATAAACAGATTTTTTCTAATATCTTTATCCAGGGAGGAAACAGTCGACTACGTTTGTAAAGTTTGTATGGAGAAAAGAGTAGGTAGACTGTCCTTTTAATTTCTTATCTCAATGAATTAACTGACCAATCCTATTAATTTATTTTACTTAAAAAAAAGTGTACAACAAATAACATGTTGAGCTATATATTGCAGCTATAGGAAGTATGTTTAATAGGTATTAATAATCTTTAACAATAAGTTAATAAATAATGTGATATCACTATCAGTATACACTGACATGTTCTGGTCAATAAATTCAAACCAAGTTCAGTGATTATTGTTGTGTATGATAAGTTCACACCACGAAATTAACAAACAGAATGTGACGTCTTATATGGGCGGGGTTGCCACGAGCGTATATTCTCTGACGCCTTGATTCGTTTTTCGAAAACCATTGCTTTTTCAGTATTGACAGATCAACAAGTCAATTGTTTTAGCACGCAATGTCAGTCAACTACTTAGTTAGTTTGTAAGTTAGTTACTTAGTAAGTAACTATTTAGTGTACTGACATAGTTGGCAACACAAATGCTACAGCTCCTTCTATTTTATGATCTGCTAGACTAGCATGACAGCACGAAATACATTTTGTCGACATAAAGCCACGCTTTTTCTCATCGTTTAAGAGAAAAAGACGGACCCTTTATGTAGACTAAATCCGCCGCAGTTACGCTCCCTATTCCCAATACTTCATCATCATCCGAGCGATGTTCCCGGTCACATCCCTCTCGAGAGCCCGGAGTCCTCTATTCCCAATACTTGTGCGCAACGATATAATCTGACCAAGAATTTAATTTTTTTCTTACATTCAGTTGGTTTTTTGTTTCATTGCAAAAGGTACAGATGTTTCGTCTTATCAACTGTTATTTATTGAGGACAATTGTTTTCGCATTCGATACACGATGTTTTATGTAATTAATTAACCGTTTTCTCGATCACAGTTTGTTTACAAGTCACGTGTGGTGTTATTGCAACAACAATCGTCAATACCTGCGCAATTGTTCCATACACTAAAGCTCGGTTTTCTTCTATATACAACATTATATACTATTATAACTGATCGATTGGTTAATTGATTGACTGGCTGTTTTTTGGAAATCGTAGATTGCATCTGCGAGCTTTTCGTAATTAAACAGCAAACGCTAACTTTGATGATTGTGCAAAACGCGAACAATATCATCAGTGAGCCAAAAATTATTAAAAAAAATAGATAAAGGTCTTCTATATGTCTATGTCTTCTGTAACTATCTATCTATATAAAAGAAAGTCGTGTTAGTTACACTATTTATAACTCAAGAACGGCTGAACCGATTTGGTTGAAACTTTTGTTGCCTCTAAAGCGGAACAAAGTTCGCCGGGTCATTTAGTATTTTATAGAAAGGTCATCTTATCTCTATTTATATAAGATATTATAAATATGGTGTCATCTTCAATGACAATGAGACTATTGTGCACATTGTCATAGAGTAGAGTATTTGAATTCCGAGTAATTGTACAATGCACATTGTACATACAAATTGGCCCTAAGACGCCAACGTGTGAACGCTATAAATCTACATGGTTATTCTTTAAACATTATTTCTTTGAATCGTTTACCACACTTAGGAAATACTGCTATATGAATAAATGCTTATTATTCTATTTTAAGTGCTTATGCCTGCACTGGGCTTTCATAGAAATATTTTAAAGCAACAATACTTCTGCAAAAACACAACGCACGATAGACGCAGGTAAAAATGCTTTCAAAAATATTAGTACCCGGCAGGACTCGAACCCCCGACTACTGGTATTCCGTTCCAGAGCGATAGCCACTACGCCTAGGGTAAGCTTTCCGCCTAGCCGAAATAAAGAAAGCACCTCCTCGTGTTCTTGCGAGTAAGGCCTCGTAGCGACATCTACCGGTTAACTTTGCAATTCGACTCGACTCGTATTTTCAATATTTCATAGAAATTGTCACGATATATAATGTCACATCGCAAACATCTGAACATTATTTCTTTAAACTGTTTTATCCCCCTAATAACATAACATCGCTCTTACGGTGAAGGAAAACATCGTGAAGAAACCGACATGTCCTAGGACTCACCACGGTCCGAAGACATGGGTGTGTGTCTATGTATCATATGTATGTATTTACAAAAGAAAAATAAGTAAGTATTATATCCGTTGTCTAGTTCCCATAGTACAAGCCTAGTGCTTAGTTTGGGACTAGATTGCGCTGTGTGTAACGTCGTGCAATATTTATTTATTTTATTTATTTATTTAATAGTCCAGGATCCTTGGTACATTTTTGCTAATTGATTACTATCAAGCTAGTTTTCCGTGAGTAGCTTCATTTTGATAAGACGCTCAACAATTTCCTATCAATATGAACTTCTCACGGAAAACTAGCTTGATAGTAATCTATTGCAAAAATGTACCAGGGATCCTGGACTATTACAAAATACTGCTTTCGAAATTATTATTTTAGTATACTCTACTAACACTACACTTGATTATACGAGTGATTAGTCAGTATTTTCCCCAACTACCAACATTCCACCAAGTAGGTATCTAGGTGTATCTAGTCTCTCTACACATTAGCCCAACTGCTGGACACATCGCTGTACAACTTGCTTTAAATTTACAAAAACTATGTTTCGTTTGTCTTTTACTCTGGCATGAGCTTTCTAAATTGACAGACAGAGACAAACATCACATAATTTAGTCATCTGCTAATCATTGTTTATAATTTATAAGTAAGGGGGTTCACCCATATATGCCCTTATTTGTGTTTTCCTTTGATATGCAAAATTTGGGATTTAACATTAGTCGTTGAGTCTGGGTCGATTCACAGAAAAATAACTTGTTGTCGATTTCGACCCCTTGGGCATATTTGGGAGTATTATTCTGTATTATACATTTCCAAATATGTTATAACTATATCATATAATTGATAATGTACAATTATAAGTTTAAATATAATTATTGTCTATTTGTGATATTCTAATGAATTTCAATAATCTACTATTATTAGACTCGGAAAAATCTTATGAGATTTAATGAAATTTCAATGTTGCAATATATTTTGATAAGGTCTTTCTACTGTAGGTACTCTTTAATGAATTTATTTCTGTATTTAATGTGTTGGTCGTCGTTGTATTTCGATGTACGTACATTTTCTATGCATGTATTTCTGTCTATAATCTATTGTGTAAGATACTATTTAAATATAGTGATGGCGCAATCCCAAATCATAATTTTATATTCTATGATTAGATTAAATAGTTACTACATAAGAGACGGTGAAGTAATACATCGCGAGAAACCCGCGAAAAAGTCAAGCATGGCCGAAATATGAGGCTATTAAAACCTTTAACCTTAAGAGACGGCGGGCGAAGAAAATGTGCATAACGGAACGGCATAGACCAAAAGCGACCCTACTATTGGTCAGTTTATATATCACGTGATACCACTCACCAATAGGAACCGAGGCACTCAAATGTATAACTCGGTCACATTATGTGTGCGCCTCGATTCCCCTATTAGAATTGTCTACAATTTAATTTCCGTTTCATTTGAATTCCAAATGAACTCCAATCGAAACTTTATTAGCTCTAAAATGTATGGAAAACCAAAATAAATCGTCAATGAAGTTTCGATTGCAGTTCAGTTGCTAATAGACTGCAATTAAATTTTAGACAACTATAATAAGCGAATTGCTCACATGTATGTATAGTATTATATATCAGTCCGGTTGACATATCGCCGATAACGCCATCAAGTCACATAAATAATGTGACCGAGGAAAGCTGGGTTCTCACGGCACGAGATATCTCAAGTCGCGCCGATCCAGCTCACGCCCACGCGCCGTGTAAAGGTATTGACTCAAGGCCACTCGGCCTAGAGCGGGTACTCGGTACTTCAAAGGGCGGCGCGACTTGCGATATCTCGCACCGTGAGAAGCCAGTTTACGTTCGAATGCGAACGCCCGCCGATTGCAGTTCTATCATTCTAAAGAAACTAAACTACAAATTATTTAACACATATTATTAGTGAAAAAATACTAACGTACGATTAATTAGTTGACAAAAATATATTTTTATATAAATGTGTATACCAAAACATCGATTGAGGCATGCAGGTTCATGTCTATTTTCGAATAGATATTTTTTACTACATACCTAGTCGAAATTACAATGATTTTGAAATACTAGTCTGTGCAATGTATTTGTAATGGAAAATAACTATAGGAGTAGCTTTTTTCTCTAAATTGTTTTTCGAAAATAAAATGATACATAATTATTCCTAATTCTAACAAATCGTTCATTAATTTAATTTTAAGTTTAGACCAAAAATGTAATGCGCTTATGCATCGTTGTATGTTTTATTTCGGAAGGTAAAATAACCTTTTCGAAATATATGTTTTACTAATAATCGACACGCAGCTAAACTAATATTATGTGCCACAGTTGAGTTTTATTTTATTGAAACATAAACTTCTATAGTCGACTTCTTACTAGAGGCACGTCAAACAAAAAGGCACGACGATGTTGCACAAGACACAGTCAAAATAATAGATAAATACTTAATCAGGCTGATTTATAAGGACCAGGTTTTTTTTAAACGGGTGGGCGCTTTTATAAGATACCACCAGAGAACGGCATTAGGTGAGACAATTTACCTATATACTTTAAAGAACTGAGACAGAAAAAAGTGAAGACTTCCTTACGACCAAAAATATTTTCCGGTATATTTGGTGTGTGTTCGCGCAGCGGAATGTTGTTGAATTTAAAGATTTGAATTATGCAGATATTTAGTCGTCGCGACGTCATACACTAAATTTTTTTCTACCACACACAATTATACGACGCGTCGTATAATTGTGTGTGGTAGAAAAAAATTTGTGCACGCAGCCATTGTGGAGAAATTCACCAAAAACTGTTTCCGCTGGGCAAACGTTGTCCTGGCGGAACTTTTTTTAATCCATTAACTTTAGAAGGAAAGAGATGTGTCCAAAAATTAGTGTGTATTTGTGTGTAATTGTGTATGTATGAATAAAATTAGTGCATGCATAAACTTCGGAGAAATTCAAGTTTCCGCTACGCGAACGTTTGGCCATTTCCTAGTTTTCATATAAAGCGCTTACATAGAGAGCTGTAGATTTTTACATACGTTGTTTTGAATTTGTTTATATTTGTTTAGAAAACAGATTTTAAAAAAATCGTAGGGCTTAAAAGATAAAAATATAAACGTAAAATACGCTTATTAGGTCTTAGTTCTTAAAGTATGCACTTTGGGGTCTAGATTTTCACGTTTATACAAACCTTGTAAGAGTCCGCAACATGTTGCCAAGTATCAATGATGCTCCGTTAGTAATTAAAGAGTTATAGGACAAATTACCATGAATAGATCACTGTTTACAAAGCAGTCAAATATCACGTCGTTCTAAAGGAATTGCATGGTAAAATGTATGCCAATAATTAGTGTATTCATTCAACTATTCACATGCAAAATTTCATGTCATGAAATTCAGTAATTAAAGAAAAACAATTATAATACTGACGAAGCATCGAAAACCTATATAACCCGACCAAGTTCGGATGGCTACAAAAAAAGCGGCCGTGCCATATATCTAAGAAACATTCTTAACTTTCCAATATAGTATTTATAATATTGGAAAGGACAGCCTGTGTGGCGATTGGTTGCCACACCTTGAACTTACCAAAATGTATTTCTTTGTCTTAAAATTAAAGATATTTTTGCATTCACCCTAATTTTGCCATGTTTTATAATTGTGAAGTCTTTTATTATAATAAAAGAACTCACAGGGTACTACTTGTTTCATTTGTAAAGAAAATTAGTGAAAACCAAATTTAGAACCTCCTTTTCTTGAAGTCGGTTAATAAAAAATGCTTTCCTCGATTTTAACTTTGTGGATTAGAAGCTAGAGACTAAGCCCCTTACTTATAAACGATGAATTTTATGTAACGTTTGTCTTGGTCTGTTAACTTTGAAACTTCATGTTGCAGTCAAAGACAAACATTACATAAAGTTAGTCATCGTTTAGAAGTCAGGGTATGAAGTCACTGTCGCTGTTTAGAACGTGGCAGGCATGTAATTTACAATAAGTTTTGAGTTTGAATACAACAAGAAGCATTGAAGTTTGGAAAACTGTTTTTTGAGCTGCACATGAGCTAGCAATAAGGAGGAACACTGACTTTTTATCCCGGCATAGGGCGCTAGTCGACTGATCCTAAGTTTGGATTAAGAACTGTCAAACATGTGTTTTTTACAACTCTCGTCGCTAAATTGGCCATATCGGTCTCAGACCGAAAGAAAAAAAAACTCGGCGTTTTCATTCGTGGGGGACCATCAACAAAAAAAAAAGATCATCCGAGGCCAGTGCCATCAGCTCACAGCTTTGCGTGTGCCACCCCATTGACCTTATCTCACGATGGGAAACGACGACGACAATGATGTTGACGGTGTGACATGTTTACCTAGAAGAAACCTTATTTACTCTATACTTGAAGACTCCAAGTTTGTAGTTAAAGGGGAATTTTGACGCGGACAATCAGTTCGGTGGTACGATACTTCGAAAAGTCATATATATGGTGGTACGCTGCATGGACAGTTTACTATGTCGAAGGTATGATTTATAGAAAGGATATCATATCGATGGTACACTGCACGATATGAAAAGTACGCTACATAGAAAGTCCAATGCCCCATTGCAGTCGAGCGAATGCCCGACTGCAATGCAAAAAGCTACAGGTTCGGTTACTGCAGGGCAAGTATTTATGCTTAAAAATAAATATTTGTTTCTGGTCTGGGTGTCTCTCTATATATGTATTTATTTACTAAAGAAATAAATAAGTTAAATCCATTGTCTAGTCATCATAACATAAGCTTAGTAATTTACCATGGAGCTAGATGGCGCTGTGTGTTGTTTACAGAATTCATTTATTTACTAGCAGACTCCCGCGGTTTTACCCGCGTAAGTTCGATCCTGCGGGTATATCAGGATCAAAAGTAGCCTATGTTACTCCTCGATAATGTAGTTTTATATTGGTGAAAGTGTTTTAAAAATCGGATCAGTGGTCTCAGAGAATATATGGCTAATACATCACTTTATAATATTAGTTATAAAGTGATGTACCACTTGAATGCTAGTATACCTAACTAGTTCAAGTGGGTGAACCTTAATACAATGTTATAATTATAAGCTTATTAGGTTTAAGATAGTCGATAATATTAATTGTAGGTTAGGTTATTAAGTTGTGAGCCTTTGCATGGCCAGGGGGCGGGCCTTAATTAGCTCGCCCAATCAAGTTGTCGGCCCGGAGTTTGCGGGAGAGGGGTCTAACCCAGCGAGACAGTGTGTCAACCCGGGGGCTGACACACTTCCCGGTCCGACCGACTGTGAGACGCACATTGTATTAGAGCATTATAATAAATATTTGTAATAGTCCGATCCCTATCGTTTAATTACGCGCCCACATCCTGAGAACCGTAAAACCTCAGAAGTGGGATCGTCGAGAAGACATCAAGAAAAAAAACCAGTATTTTTTTTGGGTTATAAAATATATTTTTGGGAAATAACAAAATGTTGGGTCCCTTTGTCCACGGGTTAGGGAAGAGGAATGCCGACGACAGTGAAGAATACGTCCCTGTACCAATGAAGGTGGATCGTCGAGAGGATACCGTCGGAGAAGCACCCGTTCACCAAACCAGGCAGCAACGTAGGGCTACGCACCAGGACGCTGAAGTCATCCCAAAATTTGACCCGGATTTGAAAATAAACGCCACCAACTGGCTACATAAAATAGACCAGTTAGGTGACCTGTATGACTGGGACGATCGAGACCGTATTTTTATCATGCAACTGAGATTGAGAGGTGCGGCCCGAACGTGGTACGACGACCTCGACGACTACAGCGGGACGTGGAGCAGCTGGCGAGAAAGGGTGACCGAGGCTTTCCCGCGCTCGGTCGACTACGTGGACACCCTACAGGAGATGCTGTCTAGGGTGAAACACGTTAACGAAACAATGTCGCAGTATTACCACGAAAAGATAAGTCTGGCAAAAAAGTGCCAGATTGGTGACGAGGCAGTCCTATCGTGCCTCATTCGAGGGCTCCCCGAGGAGTTACGAGCTAACGCCAAGGCGTATAACGCGAGGAGTGCCGAGGCACTGTACTACGGGTTTCTCTCGGGGCTTGAGAACTACAAGAAGTTCGCAGGCTCGAGTAAACAAAGTGAACCGGAGGTGAGGGGCCAATGAAACAGCTGGCAGCGCGGAGCGGTAACGTCGACGAATACGGCATCTACAAGGACCTGCTTCACCTGTCGTAGAACAGGACACACGGCCCAGAACTGCCGCACAGAGAGGTGCCGCAACTGCAGGCGTCTGGGGCACTCCGAGGCAGCATGCTGGCTGTCGCCGGGAACTTCAAGAAACCCTATACAGGTACAATATAAATTTGACAGCCAGCGAGCTTTTTACGGGTCTATATAAAAAAAATCCGTAATGATCGGGCATGTGCCAGCCTTAGCGTACATCGACACGGGCAGTAAAATTAATATTGTGACCCTTAAAAAGTTTCGAGAATTGCGAATACCGCTGGCCCCGTCTAACATCATTATGACAGGTTTCGGCGGAATGAAAACATCTTCCTATGGTAGATTCAATTTGAAATTGCATGTAGACGATCTATTTGTTAGTAGCTGTGCGGAAGTCGCTGATGTAGACTTAGGAGAGATAGATTTGATTATCGGTCAACCCATAATAAACCAACCTGGCGTTAGTTTACTAACTACGTCGAATTCAGTAAATTTAAAGAATACCTGTGATATAATCGATCCATTTCGCGAATTAACGTTAGACGAAACTAACTTCATGACGAAAATTCCAGTATATTTGAAAGGCCCAATAAAAATCGCAGCGGGTTCCGATGAGACGATTTCCGTCTCTATTAACGATAAAGTCGGTAAGGAAGACATATTAGTAACGCGTCCGATACTTGTTGTACAAGAACAGTATTCTTATTATATACCGCCAACTGCCATATTGCCTGAAAAACCATTTCTCACAATTATGAACATCGGAAAAAAAGATTTCGAGTGGCCTTCAGGTAAACTCATTGCACGTACAGAAAGATTTCACAATAAGAACATTTATACGGTACATAGTAGTAGCATAAACCGAGAGAGTATATTAAAATCTAATGGGAGAATCGATTTCTCCACCGTCGACATAGGTAATATTGCTCATGAGGATAAAACGAAATTATTAGATTTACTCAATTTATACTCTGATACGTTTGCCGAGACAAGTTTACAATTAGGGTCAAGCGAATTGATTGAGATGAATATTAAGACTACAACTCAGGAACCGGTTCATCGTAAACCATATAGGTTGTCGTATAAAGAAAAAGAAATTGTACAGGAAAAGATAAACGAATTGATTGAGGCCGGAATCGTTAGAGAATCTTCATCTGAATACGCCAGCCCTGTAATTTTAGTAAAAAAGAAAGAAGGTAATTTTAGATTGTGCATTGATTACCGTGCTCTCAATGCACGCACGATAAAGGACCGTTATCCCTTACCTCATATTGATGATCAAATTGCTAAACTAACTGGTAAATTATTTTTCGCCTCTTTAGACCTCACTCAAAGTTACTATCAAGTGAAGATGTCAAAAGAGTCCATTCATAAAACTGCTTTTGTTACCCCGAGCGGACAATACGAATTTCTAAGAATGCCGTTTGGCCTCGCTAACGCGCCCGCCGTTTTTTTTTCACGACTCATTCATCTAGTACTTGGTAAATTACAATCAAAACTGGCTTTATATCTTGACGATATTAATATTCCCTCTTCAACTATTAATGAAGGTATTTGCTTATTAGAGCAAGTTTTAAAATTACTTACGGAAGCTGGCTTAAAACTTAACTTAAAGAAGTGTTCTTTTCTCAAGACAAGCGTTAACTATTTGGGGCATGAAATATCAGCAGGTACAGTCAGGCCAGGCCAAGCGAAAACAGACTGTGTGTCTAACTTTAAATATCCTAGTAACGTCCATGAAATGAGACAATTCATTGGATTGGCATCTTATTTTAGGAAATTCATAAGAGGTTTCGCTGAAATAGCCAAGCCAATAACTAACTTGACAAAAAAAGGGATCGAGTGGTCGTGGGGTGCCTCGCAGATACAGGCATTTGAGACGCTGAAATCAAAACTAATCGAGAGACCATTATTAGCTATTTACGACCCGAAAGCAAAAACTGAATTGCACACAGATGCTAGTAAAATTGGATTAGGGAGCATATTAATGCAATATCAGGTAAACGGTTCTTTGCGACCCGTTGCGTACTTTAGCCGCGTCACTAGTCGTGAGGAACAATTTTATCATAGCTACGAACCTGAAACCCTTGCCGTTGTAGAGTCCCTCAAGCGGTTTAGAATATACCTAACGGAAGTGCCAGTAAAAATAGTAACAGATTGCGCTGCCCTTAGAACAACACTGTGTAAATAAGATCTGATACCTCGTATAGCCCGCTGGTGGCTTTTTATTCAAGATTTCGACTTAGAAATAGAGTATCGAGCGGGACACCGTATGCAACATGTAGATGCACTCAGTCGTAACCCAGTGCACACCGTTTCTGTCCTTATGTTAGACAACGACGACTGGTCCGTTACGTTACAATTACAGGACGACCACATCCAAAGTATCATAAAACAGCTTCGTGAAGGCACGGATAATCCCAATATCAATTACTGACATCACACTTTGTGTTTGCCGACTATGCTTGGTGATACGGTCGCGCAAATTGAATATCAATTACGTACATCACACTATGTGCTTGCCGACTATGCTTGGTGATACGGTCGCGCACATTGAATATCAATTACTGACATCACACTATGTGTTTGCCGACTATGCTTGGTGATACGGTCGCGCAAATTGAATATCAATTACTTACATCACACTTTGTGTTTGCCGACTATGCTTGGTGATACGGTCGCGCAAATTGAATATCAATTACTGACATCACACTATGTGTTTGCCGACTATGCTTGGTGATACGGTCGCGCAAATTGAATATCAATTACTTACATCACACTTTGTGTTTGCCGACTATGCTTGGTGATACGGTCGCGCAAATTGAATATCAATTACGTACATCACACTATGTGCTTGCCGACTATGCTTGGTGATACGGTCGCGCACATTGAATATCAATTACTGACATCACACTATGTGTTTGCCGACTATGCTTGGTGATACGGTCGCGCAAATTGAATATCAATTACTTACATCACACTTTGTGTTTGCCGACTATGCTTGGTGATACGGTCGCGCAAATTGAATATCAATTACTGACATCACACTATGTGTTTGCCGACTATGCTTGGTGATACGGTTGCGCAAATTGAATATCAATTACTTACATCACACTTTGTGTTTGCCGACTATGCTTGGTGATACGGTCGCGCAAATTGAATATCAATTACTTAAATCACACTATGTGTTTGCCGACTATGCTTGGTGATACGGTCGCGCAAATTGAAAATCAATTACTTACATTACACTTTGTGTTTGCCGACTATGCTTGGTGATACGGTCGCGCAAATTGAATATCAATTACTTACATCACGCTATGTGTTTGCCGACTATGCTTGGTGATACGGTCGCGCAAATGGAAAATCAATTACTTACATTACACTTTGTGTTTGCCGACTATGCTTGGTGATACGGTCGTGCAAATAGACATATATAGACCTGACTACGTCGCGTCTGTGTTAAATACCTACTCCTATGCTAATGAGCAACTTCTTAGAAATATATAATAAACAAAATCCGATCATAGGTACTGCGTTGCCCGATCGAAATTTGGCAAACGCTCCTTGCCACATGCAACAGATGTCATAAAAGATAACAAAATGTGGCGCCAACTAAACATTAAAAAAAAACTTTATGAACACTTCGCAACAAAAAAAAAAACAAACAAACAAGTCCCTGCTTGCCCACTTTTAAAACACGTGGTGATAACGTTATAACCGCAAAAATTATCCAAAGAAAAGACCACTTGAAACTTTTTGTGTCAGTAGTGACCTCAATTTATTGCCGACCCTTTTTTTTTTTCTCCTTCTGCAGAACTCGCGTCGCCAAAGAGCGCAGATGTCACTACCTGAAACTACCAACGACGTCGACGCGGGGACGCGTCTTTAACAGGATGGCCGAATGTTATAATTATAAGCTTATTAGGTTTAAGATAGTCGATAATATTAATTGTAGGTTAGGTTATTAAGTTGTGAGCCTTTGCATGGCCAGGGGGCGGGCCTTAATTAGCTCGCCCAATCAAGTTGTCGGCCCGGAGTTTGCGGGAGAGGGGTCTAACCCAGCGAGACAGTGTGTCAACCCGGGGGCTGACACACTTCCCGGTCCGACCGACTGTGAGACGCACATTGTATTAGAGCATTATAATAAATATTTGTAATAGTCCGATCCCTATCGTTTAATTACGCGCCCACATCCTGAGAACCGTAAAAACAAGTAGGTAGTTGGATATGTAATAAAAAACCGTTTAAATTTCACATTTAATATAAAATAAATACAATACAATTATATTTAAATTAACAACATTTTTAACATATTATGGTCCCACCATAGAATTACAAAACACATTGTCACCGGTAATTCATGTTTGATTTAACAAGTTTATCACAGCTCTATTTAAAATGGGTGTATTCAGGAAAAAAATGTACCTGAAAACAATTTTACAGAGTTAAAACAATGTAGAAGTCAGTAATATCGCTGAAACAGACATGAACAAAAACAGCCACAACCGAATTGACAGCTTTCCATTTCAGTATATGAGAATAAGTAGGTATACACGACCTTTTGATGTGGGCACTTATACTACAACTAAAATGCCTTAACTATGATATAGTATTGCAGGAAATCTGCATCTCAAAAGCTTTGAGACACTGCGATTTTTTCCAAAAGATATAGAACCGTTTTCGAAAAAAATAAAATAGAACTGAGGCATAATATAGTAGTTGCACTGAAACATAATAGGTAGCCAAGCGGACTATTCTGTCTGCACTAGGCCAATGCAGCCTGAGGAAGACAAGTAATAAGTTCCACTACTAGGCATGCTACATCTTAGACCACACCACATCAATCATTATACGTACGACTAATTCACATGCAGTCTACGCGCTTCCATAGTATTTGAAAGAATGGGATTGTTCGTACGTCCGTTCGATAGCGTACGAATGAAATTCGGGGAAAACGTATACAAAGTGCGCCCGGCCGGTTACAGTTCACACATTTACGTATTTTTTTATACCAAGGTAAGGGTACCTACAGACAGACGATCGCTTACCCATTGACTAAAGTAATATGGCGTTATTCATGTTTGTCATGAGTGAGTCGAGCCCTCGTCTCGGCCGTAGCTCTCGCGTACACCTCCTGCATATTGATCTGAGTCTTGTCCACTAGCGCCGGGATATCCTCCTTCTTCATACCCTCAGTCTCTATTAGTGGCAAGATCGTGATTATCAGCTCGCCTGGAATTAGAAACGTTGTATGGTACAGTTAAGTTATAATAAAAATAACTTTTTTAGGGGTGCGTGTATACCCAAATGGTAAAAACGGGAACCATATGACCATATCCGTCCGTCTGTCTGTCTGTCACCAAGCTGTATTCATGAACCGTGTTAAATTTTATGATACCTAAGTAGTAAGGTAAAGGGGATTGGCGGCATCAAACCCGGTAAATTTCAGTTCGAATGGGATTTCTCGTTCCATTCTGTTCTGAAATTGAAAAACACGCGTGTAAAACCAGGTTTCATTATTTTATATTTTCCCGGGTCTTAGCCAGTACACAGCGGTTATAAATAGAGAGCGACGCCTGCCGCAGCTCCAGTCCCCTTGCGACCAAGACCATTGTAACATGGTTGAAACGTCGAGGTACAGTGACCGGCAGATAAGTTGAAAAGTTTTCTCGTGGAAGGGGAAAGTTCGCGCAGTACATTTTACATGCGCTTTTTATGAAAAATCGACTTCTGCGCATCCGCCATTTTGTTTCAACTAATCTGCCGTCTACTGTAAAAAAATTAAAAGGTAAATAAACACGTGATTACGTAAAACCCGGGAAATAAAATGATGAGTTCCAATCACAGGTTCCAATCGTGTTAGTTTTTTTTTCTGTTTTGGTCATGGGTTCTCGAGATGCCATTTGATCGTGTTAGTTTAAAACCAGGTTTGTCTAAGTATAGATAGAATATCTGTCAAACTCACCAGAACCAAATATTTTCCTCTTCCCATCGACGAAGTGATACTTCGATATGACGACTGGTTGTATCGGCGCGGCTGCATCCACCGCGACGTGGAACGCTCCCTTCCTGAATGGCAGCAACCGCTCCCCGGAGTTGCGGGTGCCTTCGGGGAATAGTAGCAATTTACGCTGAAATTGGTAGAAAATAAAGAGCAAAGTTATACAATCATTTTGCTATCTAGAATCCGTCCGTTATAAAATAAAAAATTGCACGACGCGGACGTTAGCATTAGGCTTGTACTATATACTACATACCTATTAATACCATTTTTGTAAAGACATACTTACGATACTTGCATAGAAAACAACCAGACCGAACCAAATCGAAACCTGGCGGTAATCGAACCCGCAACCTTCTGCCCTGCAGAGGGGCCTTAGCCAAATATAGTGTAGGTAACACATATGTTTTAACACTTTTTCTTCAATGAGGGGGTGAAATTTTGCCAATCAAAGCCTTATGAACTATACCACTATGTATAGTGTAGGTGACTATAGGTTCTTAAATGCAGTGAAAAAATGTTGAAAAAAACATTTGCTCTACCTACGATAAAAAATAAAAATTGACGAAGTTATGGGCTAACTAAATTACCGGCAGTCATGTAGGTACCTATTTACAACAAAATGGAGTAGTCATTTGAGTGCTATCTATTTCTAACTAAATTTTCCCACTTTGGACGAGTCAGAAACATTATTATTATTTTATAAGTACCTACCTACCTACTATAAATTATACGTGCATAAAAATATATGCCAGACGTTGATGTACTTAGACAAGTAGATGCTTAGGTAAACACAATTGTTTATAAATAAACCAACCAGCATTCTTTTCATCATAAATAATTTATTAACATACGCACGAAGATTGGCTATCGGAGCAATGAACTCGATTTCAATTACATCATTGATCGATGTAGAACAATGAAAGGCTATAGAGTGAACTTATAAATTACTAAGTTCATAGCTACCTACAGCTTTATGCGCTGTAGCCTTATTAGTAAACGCGGAGTAAGGTTGGAGTAGTGAGAACGTGCTTTGACTTTTTCCGTGAGTCCAAGAACTTTCAAAGTTGACAGACAGAAACAAAAATTGGTAATATTACTCCGACCTTAGGTACTCCACGTTTATTAATTAGGCCAATAATGTATAACCTACCTACATAGTTAAAGTCTTTTAAACCTCTACCTACCTACCCATCTGCCAACTGCGGCTCGCGGTTGCAGCTGCAAGTTCCCATCCCGTGGCAATATCGAAAGAAGTAAAAAAGTTCATTGATTTGCAGTCGGCATAACTTTGTTCCGAACTAAAAAAAACGAACCTCATTTTTAATGAAACGGACTGGCTGCCATACTTAAAGAAAATTAAAAATAAATTCGATTTCTTTTTAATTTTCTTTAGCTTTAGTGGCCAGTCATACATTTTTCCTTGCACTAAATAAATTAACCTCATTTTTAATAAAACGGACTGGCCGCCATACTAGAATAAAATTAAAAATAAATTATTTTCTTTTTAATTTTCTTTAGCCTTAGTAGCCAGTCATATTTTTTTTCTGATAAAAGCAAAATGAGTTTTTGTTATCGACAAAGAAGGTTTAAAGATATTTAAATAAGTAAAATAAATATTATCGAGGGGCACATCTACTCCCAGCTTAAGACTTGGACAAATGGTAGGTAGGTATTATAGTACCTAACTACAATGTCTGTCTATGTGAACTACGACCTTTACAAATGTACCTACCTACCTATTTACTTTGTTTTGTTTTCGTTTGATAGTGCAACAGTTCACCCTGCAATTTCGGCCGCATGAGTTTTGGCGGTTCCCTTCGTAGACTACTTAGACTAGGTGGTATTCGGCTGGTGCTCTACCCGGACAATATTTTTTTTATATTAGTACACGAAGAGCCCTTGCAAAAAATATTAAGCTAGGTGCTCTTCCCAGACTACATCTTTTTAACTTCTATACACACGAATAGTGGGAGCTCTAACATCTGATTTTAATCTGACTCCTTACATTACTTGACTCAAGACGTAGTATAGGAAAATACGTCGCAATCAGTACGAAGAATTCAAATATTGTGGTACTTTGAACCCGACTGCTTGTCTAACTACCTAGTAAGATTTACAGGAACTTAGGTACAGTCAGCAGCAAAAAGCGCTAACCACATTCAGATTTTAAAAATCGCTGTACATCGTATCGCATCATATATGTGGCGTATATATGGTGCCAAACAGCACAGACATTCTGAAAATGACTTTACATCTTCTATTTTATTTTCAGATTGTCTATTCTTTTTTAAGAATCCACTAATATCATATAATATGTACTTATAGCCATTTTGAAAATCTGTATGCGCTCATTGACTTATGATTTTATGATGCTGACCGTACGAATAGGTACCTACAGATAACTTGGCTCTGCATAGCTATGCTATAACATCCTGTGTATATAGCAAGATGTAAATCTATTGTTTATTCAACGCACGTGGTTTCCTTTAGCCATGGCCAAGGTGGGCACATAGACAGGCCTTACGAGACACCAGGGCACCTAATCTATAACTAAAACGACTCAACAATGCCTCAGCATTGTTCGATTTTTCTTGAAAAAGTTATTATTTTTTTAATATTTTGCAAAGTTTTGCTAAAGCTCTTTATTATTTACACCACCAAATGACATATTCAATTAAACCGAAATCTAAAGTGGCACAATAGGCGGCCTTACTGCTGAGTGCAGTCTATTTCAGGCAACCTAAGGATGGAGAGGATCACACGAAGAGTGAAGTAAAAGTGTTGGAGTGTTATATAGTAATTAAATAGATAAATAAATGTATACTGCACACACGGCGCAATCTAGCCCCAACCCTAAGCACTAGGCTTCTACTATGGGTACTATAGACAACGGAACTATAAACTACATATTATACTTTTTATATGAAGAAATACCAAATATTGCTGAAATGTTTTCGAAAAAAAAAAATTGAACAGAGCTGAGGCACAGTAAAGACATTTTAGCTGTAGAATACGTGACCTGGTAAATACTTAGATACCTACCTGCCTATATTGCCCCGGTAAATACTTACTTACCTAAACAAATCATGTATCAGGTCACATAACCTTGACAACAGGAAGTCCGAATGCGAAGACTTTGAATTTGTACCTTTGATCAGATTAGAGCAGTTTTGCAACTGATTAGCTAAGTCGCCAAGCAGATAGGTGATTTACCTATCGGTGCAAAGTGCTAATGTTCAGGACTAACCGACATGCACTTAGAAATAAAATATTGTGGACCAATGTCCACGAAACGCCACGGTCCGAAGGCTTGGGCCAATCCGCAGTAGGCTCCCGAGGCGTCTAAACACAGCGTCTAAAGATCTCGGCATAAACTTTTCCCAGATGGAACGTGACATACAAATATCCCAGCCACTATTTGTAAGGAAAGTTTTAAAAATTGTATGGAAAGTTGAAAGGCACAATCAATCAACTGTCCGGTTTGCACATTTATTTACTTACTTACACAAAATCTGGGCTTAGATAACGGTTAAATTTCGAAACCGTTATCATGTAGGTACTTGACGGAAAACCTTTTCAATTCGGTTTTGATCCTGAAACTGTTATTTTTAAACCGGTTTTCCGGGGAACATTTTCAAATAAAAATTGATCAGGGCTGAGGCATACTTGAGACATTTTAGTTAGAGAATAGCTACCCTAGGTGATATTGCATTACGTAGGTTGCGACTAGATGGCGCTGATTGCAATGTCGTTCAATTGTTTATTATTTATGAAGCGATAAGTCGCGCTCACTGCTCATGAATTACTCATGATTAATTCGCTAATGAAAAGAATGACGATAACCTTACGAAATAGTACTGAATAATTATTTCGTCATACATTATTACTTGTATGATCAACAGACGATGCTATAAATTCCTACATTCCTAGTGTGGATATGAGTCATTATAGTCATTATCGTTGATCTCAACCTTTTAATGTGTCAGTTTAACATCCAACGATTGTTTTCATAGCTCTAAAGAGTTGTATGACTATGGAAACAACCGTTGTATGTTGAACTGACACATTAATGACTCCGCTCCGCTCGCAGTGGAAAGCCGGCATAACGAGTAGAAATGCACATCAGAAGGAGGAGCTCATTGGCCTAGCTGAACCTCTCGATCTTGAGAGTTAAGAACGTGGCGACTGTTACCATTTCCATACAAACTTAATACCAAAATAAATTATGAAAAATTTAGTTTACTACCATAATATCGATATTATTCAGATTAAGATTTTACTTTTAAAGGGTCCCCACCGCAAGGTTTTCCAAAATATTCATTCACATTCAAATAAAACGGAGAAACATTTTTCAATGAAATGGTAGAAAACTAAATTTTTCGCCTCGTTCTAAGGTCGTACGGGTCAAGCAACGCTTGGCCGTGTCATTACTTGAATAGGTGACCGATAATTTATGTTGCACAAAATCATTTTCTCGAGTTCCTCCGTGCTTCGTAAAGCACGGTTCCGGTTGTTATCTCTGATACCAGTCGTTAGGTCAAGTTAGAGCCCTTAGTGCGACCTGAAAACTCTAACATTACTACTATACGAACCGTGAACCACACTACTATACGAAAAGAATAAGAAGAAAGACTGTTGTAAACAGCTATTGCGGTAACGCCACCGCAAACTCAATGGTCTTAGCGCCCGTATAGCTCATTTAATTTTTGCGATAGACGTAACAATATTGCCAGCGCTGCAGCGGATGTCTTATATTTTTTTTTGCATAAAAGGCACATGGAATATGTTTGAGACATGTGCTATAATAGTACGAGTATATAGCAGAGTTAGTACATAATATCCGAATGGTTATTAACGGAAAATTTCTTTACATTTTTCGAAACATTATGGTGTTGGGTAGATAACAGTTGTTTGAAAGATAACTTAAAAACGAGGTTAAAACACTTACCCGAAATTATTTTGAAATCCAGTAAGTAAGTAGCTCAAGATATTATTATTGTTTGTAGGTACCTACTTAGGTACCTATACTACCTATTATAAAAAATGCCATCTACTCATTTCTCCGTAGACGTTATTATTTTCACTACAGCTAAATAAACTAAACGCCTTAGTAACAAGGCGATGTAATATATCTAGGCATCTATTCTATTAATAAAATGTTTTAATATGCCAAAGAATATGCCTCAGCTCTTTTTTATTTTCGAAAACGGTTGTATTGGAAATTTTGAAAGGTTTTTCGACATGTTTGATAAGATACCTTCTCCAATATTATTCATTTTCATTTTTTCATTTGTTTACACACCAATTACCTGCACATCTACCACTTTTTACCCGACTGCGCGACGCTAAGAAGGGTTATGTGTTTATCAGTCTATGTATGTATGTTTGTGTGTTTGTTCCTATGTGGCGCTCCAGAGGCCAAACGGATGGGCCGATTTTGATGATTCGCACGTCAATCGATTCGTCTTAATCCTGGGAGTGTCACTAAAGACATGACAGTTATCAAAATTCAAAATGGCGACCACCAGACGCCATTTTGTAAAAAAAAAGAAAAATTGACTGACTATATCGAGTGGGGTATCGTCGAATAGGTATTTAAAAATCATTCTTAGGTTTCCTCAATCATTTTTCAGTTAGTTTAACTATTTGTTAAAGAACGATTTTGAAGTGCTAGAGATTTCTTGCAAAAGTATTACCAACAATCCGTTTTTAAAAGAAAATGAACAGAGTTGAGGCATAGTTGAGACATTTTAGTTATAGAATAGGTGCCCTGCATTTGACGCTATTATAATGTTGCTAGGTATTTATTCACTGTTTTACATAATCAATGTTTGGCTTTGAATAATTTATAGCCTACTTTCACTATCATTTTGAAACTAACATAACAATTACATTTGTTATTTATTTTTATTCTTTAAATAGAGTATAATTGTATGCATAAAATGCTTACGGACTTTGGCTATTTTGTTAGCCGACTACAGCAAAAGGAGGGTTATGATTTTGACCGCGCTATATGTATGTGTTCTAGCTATACAAGTAAATCGCATCTGTATTAGGCGCGGCATGAGCGGAATTGCCCAAGTAGGTTACCCACTTTTTCAGTTAAAATTTATACGATTTTTCGTAGTCACTACGATTTTTCGTTGATGTATTACGTAGGTACCGTTTTTTGTCGATTGTCCGTAGGGACATAATAACTACGATATTTCGTAGTTATTACGCTAAAACTTTATTTTTTTGAAAGGACTTCGATGCGTGGGAACTACAATTTTTCGCAGGTAGGTAGGAAGGTACGGTGATTTTTCGTTGGCACAACACCTTTGCGTTACCTAGGAACCGTGCCTAAGAACTACGATTTTTCGTAGGTTCCACGCTACTTTATACAGTAGGTGCTACGATTGGACGTGGTAGGTACCTACCTAGGTAGCTTACCTTTATTTAGGGTTTTTTAGTCAATAAGAATCGTTATAGTTTCCTCATGGCATGGGGTGTCGTTAGAATAGTTCTTTTTAAATCATTTTAGGGTTCCGTTTCATAAAGTGCCAGTTTCAGTATTGACCCGGTTTAAGATGAAGCACGCTAACCCAGCTAGAAAGAACCTGTTCTCCTACAACTTAAGAACAAATATGTTGAGCAACCTACCTTATGATCTCTAACAGCTGTGGACTGTTTGTTGAGGGCATCCCGAGCCTGCTGCGCCCCTCTATCAATGAACACCGTGCCCCACAGCCAGGCCGCTGTCCCGAACGGTGCCAGGTACTGCAGCGACCGCTTCGACACCACCGTGCTTCTCGCCATAAGTGGCCATAACACAGCCAGGACTGAAAATGGAAGACGTATTTTAAATATCAACTTTTAGACTAGTTATTTAAGTACTGCTTGGTCAGAATAAGTTTCTTCTACTAAAATCGTTTTAAGGGGAAAGCTAGTATTTTCCCCATATACATACCTACCTACATACATAATGACATAAACATATCTTGCTCTAATGCCTTTATCCAGGGAGGAAACAGTTGACTACGTTTGTATGGAGGAGTAGGTAGAATGTCCTTTAAGTTGCCGTTTCTAACGTCATTTTTTTATTTGTAACGTCTGTTGTTTCTTTTGTCCCATTGATGACACAAATAGAAGATAAATAGGACTACCGTTATAAGTAGGTATACTGACATATTGTTATTGTATGTAAATCGCATCAGTAATATGAAGTCCAGTCTGAACTATCTTGAATACAGTTCTTCATTAAACTTTTTGAATTCAAACAAAATGGTAACATAGTTACATTTTAGCGGGTAGTTTATCTATATTACTTAGCAAGGCTCCTCGCGACCGAGGCTATTGTAAAATAGTCGAAACAGCGAGGTAAGAAAAAAAATAAGAACACGCGCTTAAGTTCCGATAAAATGTTAACACAACAGTTCTTCATTGGTCTTTATAACTTTATAAGTTAATAACACCTTAATTTAATAAGTACCTACTACAGGAGCTGCTAAACTAAGTAATAAATATTTCAGCCCATGTAACGTATGTTGATTACCACGATATCAACTGCCAAAGTAGAGACATTCTAATTACTCGACCATCAATTAACAAAAGTAGGCTAGGCCTAATGTAATTAATTAGTTACCATACTTTTATCATTTTGGTAGGGAAATAATCAATTGTTTTCGTTCCCACATCACCTAATAATAGAATTTGTTCCGCAATTAGTTCAGATAGCTATGGAATTGTTGTTATTGTCGATAAAATAATACTAATAGGGTAATTAATTAGTATGGCCGTGTATCTCCAGCTAACCGTGTATCCCGGGCATAGAAAATCTCTTCCCGTGGATGTCGTAAAGACGACTAAGGGATCTGGGGGCTAAGATATATTAATTACTTATATTATAATTTATTCTCTTATATTTTTATAGTTTACTTATTCTTTCAACATGGCAGTTATAAAGCTTCCGAAAAGTCTCGTCAAACAACAAGAACATGTTAATTTATTGGTGTGATTTGTTGCCGACAAATTTATAGGAAAATCCGTTGTAAAACAACTTTAAGTAAAGGAAATCTGATAAAATTATTTTTAATTAGGTAATTAAATTATTCAAAACCTACAATCAATCATGGAATTATAAAAACTAAGAATAGGTACCTACCTAGATAGGTTTCTACAACAAAATATGGCAGATAGAAATACCTACTTACAACGTAATTCGACAATTTTAGCCGAAAGAAAATGGGTTTTAAAGTTTTGTACTACGACTCTTGGATATTCGAACAATTTTTCGACAATATCGGGTTCAAATGTTACTTGAAAATTTTGGATGTTTCTCATCATTAACCTGTTAAGTCAAACATTACATAATTTATTTTAAAAATCAATTTCGTCGTTGAACAAAATTTGTTCCCCTGGCCGTTTAGAATAGAACTCCTTTCTGCCTGCGTACACACTGAGGTACCTATTCTTACAACGAGCGACGATTGAATTTTGATCCATTTTTTTTAAAGTGTGTGAGAGTAGGTCATTTCCCGAACAGTTTGACTTTGGATCTGGTGAAGCTCGTCCGTCAGAGATGAGTTTGAGATGGTCTACTATCAGGCGACCTTTCTCCTTCCATAGTCTCTAATAGAGACCAGATCAGTTCTATGGAAACGTTTATGAATTAGGTCTTGTGTATTAAACGAAAGCACGTGCAAGCTAATATATTGTTAATCACTGATATAAAAAGATTATCGAAAGCAAGCCGTGCTGTGCTATCTTTGAATACCAATCATGATTTATTGCAGAGAGGACGGAGTCCATAGTTGTTGACAATTATTTAAGTAAGATGTTAGATTAATATAAGTAGATATTAAATGCAGTACATAATGTATTTAGGTAGGTACATGCGACACTTGCGCTGGCATATTTAAAACATTTTCAGAAGATGTGTCAAATCACAGTCTACAATTAAAAAACTAAGTAAGTAAACTTTATAACCGTTTTAATTTTAATTATTTACCTACCCTCTTACAAAAACTTTCCATTCTTCCTTTATTTTACTCGTAGTTAAGTAGAGTATAAAATTAAACGGTCGACCCAATAAATAATAACGACCTAAATAAGTATGTAAACATTACATCTTCGCTGACGTTTCATCTGTCACAGAGACATAGATTTTAGAACAATTTTAATTTAATAAAATTGGAAACATTGTTACAAAAAAGATTCTTCGATTTTAGGGTTCCACACCCAAATCCATAGGATAAAAAAACGCGACCCTTTTACGTCTTTTTGTCTGTGATAGCTAGACAGTTAAAATATTCACAGACGATGTAGTATTTCTGTTGTTGCCTTTGCAATAAACTCACCTAATACTTACCTATAATGTAAACTAATGCTCAAAATACACGGGCAACACTGACACTGCAACTTTACCTATAGAGCCCACACCCATAGCAAACACTATAAAGAAATTCGTGCATGTGTGCTACAGGTGTGGGCTCTATAGGTAAAGTTGCAGTGTTAGTGTTGCCCGTGTATTTTGAGCATAACACTATCTCTTGTAAACGGAAGATGACATTTAATCCTTTGTGTAAAACCAACTTCTCGAAGGCAAAATTGGTATATTTGACGAACTACAAAAGATGATAAAAACGTAGTAGAAACTGAACATACCGTACAAGTCGAGTCCGCTCTGATGGTTCATGAGAACGACAGCTCCTCGACTGTTGTCAACGTGCTCTAACCCTCGCACCGACCATCTGAGGCCGAGCATCCGCGCCGACAATCGCAGCAGGGCAGCCGGTATTCTGATAGAATATACAAGAATATATAAATGTAGTAGGTACCTATAGATATAAATTTATCTCTAAAAGATCTCCTCTCTCCTCAATACAATACGATTAACACTGAAAGGCGCGCGTCGGAGCGCCCGTGCCCACAACGCGACCCCGAACACTAAAACCTATTTATATACTTAACTAGCTGTGCCCGCGACTTCGTCAGCGTTTTTCGAACACCTACTTATCGCTGTGCAAAAATCTATGCTTAAACGGACGACCAGGGAAGACTGTTGCTGAGCTGAAGACAATCATGGCAGAGTCTGTTTAAGTGTTGATTTTGCGCAGCGGTAGGTAACTTGTAAGTAGGGTAGGTAACGACAAAGTAGCCTTAGTAGAAAATATAAAAAAATTAACCTGACTTCAAAAATAGAATTAATTAAGCCCCCTCGGCGTTCCTCCTTCCGCAAGTGCCGAGGTCAGTGGGAATTCCTCGCGGACTACATCCACCTACTCGGACGGCCTCATCTCTGTCCCGAAGGACAATCCCTTTCCAAGAGGCACGGACACGCCACTATCTCAAGATTGAGAGTCTCGAGATAGCCGGCGGTAATCCTCGGCTCCGAAAGCCCCAAGTTCACTACCCCGGGCTGAGGCGATTTTTTAAGGTGGTTGTCTTCCACGCGGCCTTCCCTCCTTGCCGAAAGGACCCTCGGACCCGCTGACGCAGACTTGCGGTTGACTGACATCCCCTGGCAAAAACCACGACGGCCCGGCACCCCCTCGTAATTTTTTAAAGTGGTTTTCTTCCACGCGGCCCCTTCCTTGCGAAAAAGGATCCCCGACCCCGCTGATGCGGGTTCACGGGTTAGAAGCCAGGCAAGCCCGGCTTCCCACCTTGTGCGCCTTGCAGCTTCACTGCCCGCCGCCCAGCTACTGAGTCCCCCACTACGGTAAGGTGGACGTACATCGGGAGGGAAACTACACGCAATCTGAAAAACTGCCCGACTTCAGCTTACATAACAAATAAGTTGGTGGTACTGTATATAGGAGAAGTTATTTTGTCCCTTTTTTCTGAAGTCGGTTTTAATTTTTTAATTTTTTTCTTATTTTACCCTTTTTGGTGCATTCTTGACTGCCAATAAAAATCATCAAAATTGTAACCGTAACTTTAATCACTGAGGAGTTTTTCTGATGAGAAAGTGGTTTCATGTGGTCCTTCAAGTTGTACCTAGTACTTCATAACATTATATTGATGGAAATCCATACATTCATACATACATACATACAAACCATATACGGGTCGAATTAAGAACCTCCTCCTTTTTTGAAGTCGGTTAAAAATAGATACTACTCATAAAAATTTTCAATTAGTATCTTCCAAAAACAGACATCTCTCATTTACAATTTTAGTATAAGTACCTATAGATTTTTGAATTATCGGTCGATCCGACCAAAAAGTTTCTTCAACAGTTTCAAACAAATTTAAATTTCGAACGTCACAAATTATCATTCGGAGAAACGCAGTAGGCCTTCTGGACATACGGATAGGTCCAATATCTGATTTTTTTTGAATTTCCGGATAACCGGTTTTTTGTTCTAATTTTTCAATATCCAGATATCCGGAAATTATGTGTTGATTGCTCACAACATACTTCTTTGATACAACATTGAAATCAATTAGGAGAAAATTAGAAAAATCACTTTTTCCGGATAACCGGACTTGATATCCGGATAAAAAATAATAATCGGGGTCAAAAGCTATCTGCATACCGAATTTGGTTAAAATCGTATGAACCGTTTCTGAGATTAGCGTAGTCAAAGCCACACACAAACAGACAAACAGACAACCTTTTTATTTTTTTAATAGGTTCTTTTGCGTTAATAGATACCCATAAAATTTGATTTTTTTTAGTAGGTATCTTCAAAAAACAGACAAACAGACAACCAGAAAAACAGAAAAATAGGTTCTACTGCGTTAATAGATACCCATACAATTTATATTTTTTTTATATCTTCCAAAAACAGACACCGCTAAGTTACGATTTTATTATATGTATAGATACTAGCTGCGCCCCGCAGTTTCACCCACGTAAGTCCCGATCCCGTGGGAATATCGGGATCAAAAGTAGCCTATGTTACTCAGGGTGAATTAAGCTTTCTAATGGTGGAAGAATTTTTGAAATCGGTCCAGTAGTTTTTGAGTTTATTCATTACAAACACACAGACAAAAATACAAATATTTCCTCTTTATAATATTAGTGTATATGTTATAGCGTCCCCGACTATGGCCACTTTGGGCATGCAGATAGGGGTCCGCTGTACCGTCAGGCCACTCCGAGGAGCAACCGTCGGGGATCTGTTTTAGACAGATCGTGTCCCCAAACGCTAGTGCCCGTGATCACAAGGGATCTGAGGGAGACTAGCAAATCTTCCCGCGCGGCGGCAGGTAAACTGCTCGGTCCCTAGAAGGGTGCCAGCCTGCCAGGCAGGCGGCAGGCCGTAAACAATATTGTTAGATCTATTTGCAGAAGGTTTGGTAAATGGTGACTTACCTACCCCAAATAAAAAAAAACTATTTGAGGTTTAGCGGACCCCGGGCTCCCGAGAAAGATGCAACCGGGAACATCGCTCGGGTGAAAAGAAACGTAAAATCATGACAAGACTAAATAGTAAGGTAGGTGCTTAATTATATACTGATGTTATCTTATTAAATACTCTGTCTCTGTCATTTTAATTACTAACAACATTTATACATTAGCCATAACATAACCTTCCTACTAAACATTATTTTGAATGTTGTAGGTATGTCACAGTAATTTATGTAGGTACATAGATTGCGTTTAAACCATTTCCTAAATTATAGAAAATACTTAGATATATCTCTACTATAAAGAGGAAAGATTAATCTGTTTGTTTGAAACGAATAGGCTATGAAACTACTGGACCGATTTAAAAAGTTCTTCTTCTTCTAAAGTTCTTCTAAAGAAAGCTACATTATCGAGGTAACATAGGTTACTTTTGATCCCGATATTCTCAAATAGGCAGCCTCATCGCAGCCTCAAGGCAGTTTCTTCCAACTAACCTTAGAATGGAAATGGGTCTGTTTGGCTTTAAACACCTAGGTCCTAAGTCACGGTGTGGAGATAAAATAAATATTCATAACATCTAATTATGTAGGTATGTAGGTAATTGAGACACATTATTAAAAGGAATAGATACATACATACATACCTTTAACAAGAGAGACTATTTATCTATCTAGGTACATCTATAATAAGCTTTCTGACTGACTGATCAACGCACAGCCTAAACTGCTGATAGTAAAGAACTTAAATTTTGAGAGTGTGTTTTTTATTTGATGGATGGAGGCATCCGATAAGAAACTCCCACGGAATCGAGAGTTATGCGGGCGACACCACAGGACACAGGTAGTCAATATAATAAACAGAAACCAGCGGAAACATAAATATAACAAAAGTATAGGTTACTACTTTTATTATCATTGGACATCAATCATGTAATCATAACATAATCATCATAATTCATAACTCAAATCAAAATACCTATAGGTACCTTCCCATAGCTACAAAGTGCTTTGGTTCTATTCTATCTATATTACTTTTACTTATACATATTGTGTTCTGTACCCCTATCATGAGTTGGTACGCAAAAATACGTGCACTGTAACGTCTACAGTTTGACCTTTTGCACAGGGCGCCCGCTCCGTTTGTTCCTTGTCGCACCGGTCGGTGCATGGTCGCGACAATCGGGCAAGTTATACTGTTGGATCCAACACACCAATGTGAGGATCGATCTTGGAACGTTATTGGATAAAAACAGAACATTGCGTCCAATAGCCAATGTCAACCCGACTTGTGTCGGTTTTTTGTACACGTTCAAAGGCGAGGGGAGTGAAGTGTGTAGGCGGGAGGGCAACTTGGGTCCAACGTCGCTTCTCGATCCACACATTGGTTGCATCAGTACGCGCTCTGCCGATATGAGTGCTGGACGTGCTGCGATATGTTTTTGTTTATCATATTATGTTTCTTGATATTATCATATTATGTTGTTTATCATATCATATTTTGTTTATTTATACGATATGTTTATCATCCAGAATCGCCTTTTCCTTGGCTTCAATGCGTGGGCGTAAGTAGCCAGAGCAAAAAGTGTTCCGTCAACTCCCGTCCGACATGACTTGCTAGCAATAAATTTGATGAATAAATGGTATCTGCTTGAACGTCCAGCCTTCCAATGCTCTTGGCATGAGTGTTTGCCCAATTATATTGGAGCCCATATGAGGCCGCAACCTTGGTTGCAATTATTGGCCATTCTATTCGTAGCCAACGTTGGAACCAAGTCATAAGCCCATGTGAGGCGCCGGCATTACGGACATACCCAAACTGTTAACATTACAGTATACGTATTTAGGTATCAACTCATGGTAGGGGTACTGTGCCTACTCTACTCTTTATGGTAGGTTAGAGGCATAATAATAAAAATAACTATAAGGGTTACTTCTTAACGAAGCCCTAAAAACGACGACCTCTGCAATGCGTCGGGCAAGTGACCGACTGCAATGCAAAAGTTGTGGGTTCTATTCCTGCCCCTGAGTGAATGATTTACTTATATGCTTAAAAATAAACATTTGTTTCTGGCCTGGATGTCATTCTATGTATGTATATTATGTATGTATTTACAAAAGAAAAATAAGTATAACTATATCCGTTGTCTAGTCACCGTAACACAAACTTAGTAGCCAATCATGGGGCTAGATGGCGCTGTGTGTTCACAATAAAATTTATTTATTTAAAAAAGAGTCTATTATATCTAGGTCACATTTATAGTTTTTTAAATTAATGTCTGTCTGTTTGTCTGTTATGCTTGATAGATTTGTGAAGAAATGAAAGATACTTACAGTGCATTTTTAGGGTCGAAGGGCTTAATCAGCATTAGTGGCATTGGAGCTGTCGCAAATATTAACGACAGAACTATGAACAGTGTGAACTGAAACAAATCATTTTCATTGATTTTCGCATTTTCTAATTAAACTTTTTTATTGGGGTATCTAATGATTACTATATCCTACTAGTATTATAAATGTTAAAAAAATATATAATACTACGGACTTAGATAAAAACAAAAATAGTAGATACGGTATATTCTAAAATTGCGTTTTCGAAAAATGAGCAAGAAACACCTAAGTACATGCATTTTTATAAAATTATTGTTTTTAAAAACATTTGTCTTTAAGAATGATTTAGGTACTTATTTGTAAATAAGCAAAAAGGCATTCTTATGGATGTCAAAAAGATGATCGCAGTGTAACAGCACGTGCTCACGCGGCAACGGTTCGACATACGACTGAGGCTAGTGCGTCCGCTAGACGCAGTTTTATCGTCTCATTTTTCGAGACTAGGTACCGTATCTTTAGTTTTTTTGTTTTAATCTAAGACTACGGACCCGACTGTGATGAAACTTAGAAGGCAGATAGGAGATCTGGATTACCAGCATAGGCTATTTTTTGTTCTAACTTACGCGGGCCGCGTAATGCAGCTAGTAGGTAAGTACTATATATTAGAAAAACAACTTACTTTGATATAATATCTGGCTATAGAACTAATTGTGAAGAGAATGATCAGCACAGCCATCACGCACCCCAATACCACGTTGAACGCAGACATTCTTCACTGTTTAATGTCCCTGGAAGCAAAAGATAAATTTAGCTATAAAAATAAGTATACCTATGTAATAATAAATTACATTATGTGTTACATGCGTTTTTGTGGTAGGTAATGCGGTAATACCGCAGCAGTGTTTAAAAGCTTCCCCACACTGCTGCGTTTTAATCGCGCGATAAAATGGCATGCGATTTTGCACCTGTGTAGGTGCAGTAGGTATTGATAGAACGCGTTATGTAACACATGTGCAATACGGCGAGATAAGATTAAATTTTACAATGAAAATAAGAACATAAATATTAAGAACAATATATTAAATCTAATTATGGTACAATGGGTGGCCTTATCGTCAAAAGCGATCTCTTCCAGGCAACCTCTGAGTCTTGTGGGCAAATTTTGTATGCGAATGTAACGTCATACGATGAAATTATACCTCAAGGTTTGATGCATCACTGGCCCATTTTGTTGTATGTTAACCGGGGGCGGATCGTCTTACATAAAATTTTAACTCCTATCATCGGAGGTCCGAAAATGTTTCACATACCATTTATAATCATAATGATCATTCTTCATAAAAAATTTAAAAACTAAATATTAAAATATATAATAATTGAAATTCATAATATCACTATTCATACACTTCATTTTACTAATATTTGTTTTAATATATTTGTTTATCATAATGCTCGAAACTCATAATCATTCCAATAAATAACTTTGATATTCATACATGTGTTTTATTCTAATATTCATTTTTATAAATTTCTTAATCATAAGTGTTTTATGCATAATTATTGAAAATCATAATATCTTTATTCATACATTTGTTTCACCTACTATTGTCATCTTACTTGAATTTTAAAATAAAATATACGGAGCACACCGACTCGGATAGGTTAGGTTAATGTAAGAACATGATTACGCGCAGCGCTTTGGCGAGCGAGCGTAGCGAGCGTGCCGCGGCAGCGGTCGCCAAAGCGCCTAATTACTATAAATAAAAACTATTACTGTCATCTTCATCATGTTATAAATAAAAACTATTACTGTCATAAAACTACTATTGTCATCTTACTTGAATTTTGAAATTAAATATACGGAGCACACCGACTCGGATAGGTTAGGTTAATGTAAGAACATGATTACGCGCAGCGCTTTGGCGAGCGAGCGTAGCGAGCGTGCCGCGGCAGCGGTCGCCAAAGCGCCTAATTACTATAAATAAAAAAAACCTGATATATCTTAATCATAAGTGTTTTTATTACAACATTATTAACTAAAGAGTAATTTCTAAGAAGAAATATAATAATAGAATAGAAAATATAATTACATTATGAGTTAACTCCGTTTCAAAAAGAAGATCGCCAGAACACAAGTCAAAAACCATTTATAATTTCACAAAGCGTTTGATTGGGGTAGTTCATAAAAAGTTTTGTTAAAGTTGCCGTTATTAATACAAAAATTATGATAAATGTCTGTTATAAAGTAAGCTATTCTGAACAACGATATTATGAGTTGAAATATGTTCTTAGTAACAATAATTATGAACTAAAGCAATATGATCATTAAATGTTATGAAGAAAAAAAATATGATTTTAAACTGTTCTTGGTAGTAACAGTATTAATAAAAAAATTATGATCATTAACTATTATGAGCTCCGATGGTAGTAATAAAAATGTCTGAATAAAAAAAGTATGATAAATAAAATTATGAAGAGTGATTATTATGAACACAAATCGGTAGTAAGACAAAGAATATGACTTAAAATTTTATGTGAGCCAATATGGACCCATGTTAACCTTATATGTACTGACTATACTAGTACTAGAAGTGTTGTCTCACATAATCCATGTTTCTTTTACACGAAATAAATGTAAAAAGACGCTGCAGCGAACAATATTTTGATGTCTATTGTAAAAAAATGAACTGAGCATCGAGGGCTGAGATGAGATGTATCAAAAGCATCATTAAGTTTGCGATATCGTTACCGCAGTGGCTTTTTGCAACTGTCTTCCTTCTACCTAATATCTGTATACTGAACAGAAGTTGTTTAAGACATGCCTGGATAAATAGTAGCAAAATAATGTCAAACCGTGATAATACTTGTAAATGCACAACACATTATAAAATGGTATATTTTAATCTCCTTCTCATTAATAACATTATCTGTATCCGGTCGCTAATTAAATTATCATTTTGATATTGATACTGTTAGTAAACAAATTACGACTTCATTGAAATTCACACGAAATGTATTAAGACAAAATAAAGACATTATCGCCTGATAATCCGTGCTAGTGCAGTCACTAAGACGGATGACGGATCGGGAAGAAGGATGGAAGACGGCAAAGGATAGTAGTAAATTTCCTCTGCCGTCTTCCATCCTTCACTCGTGACGTGAAAAATAAGTCACGAAAGCAAGTGAGCGTGGTTTTTTTTACACGTCTGAAATACACGGTCTTGGCGTTTAAAGGCGTGATTTGGCAGATTCTACAAGCAGTTCTGCCTTTTAAGAACGTGGCGACTCTTACCATTTCCATACAAACTTAATACCAAAATAAATTATGAAAAATTTAGTTTTCTACCTTAATTTCGATATTATTAGGATTAAGATTTTACTTTTAAAGGTTTCAAGGTTTTCCAAAATATTCATTCACATTCAAATAAAACGGAGAAACATTTTTCAATGAAAAAATGTTTCTCCGTTTTATTTCATTTCGTAGAAAACTAAATTTTTCATAATTTATTTTGGTATTAAGTTTGTATGGAAATGGTAAGAGTCGCCGCGTTCTTAAAACGTTCAAAATAACTGAGCACTAGTGTTACTATGCACAATTATATTGTGACTGAGTCAAAATCAGAATTAGGAGGAACACTAACTTTTTATCCCGGCAGAGGGCGCGAGTCGATTAATCTTAGGTTTGAATTAAGAACTGTCAAACATGTGTTTTTTACAACTCTCGGCGCCAAATTGGCCATATCGGTCTGAGACCGAAAGAATTAAAAAAAAAACTCGGCGTTTCCATTGGTGGAGGACCATCATCGAAAAAAAAAAAGATCATCCGATGCCAGCGCCTCTGCAAACAGCTTTGCGCATGGCACCCCATTGCTTGCACAATCAGCTAAACCACCTTTTTAGATTTTGTAGTCTGGTAAAGATCTAAGAAGGCTTAAGAAGACATCTATATTAATAAATAATAAATTGATCAATAAACTTTTTAAATTCACACGATATGTTAACACATTGTACCTAACTACGATAAATTGACGAGACAGTGTTAAATTTTAATTAACCTTTGCACCCAGAAGATACTTAGAGGTATGCAGCATGCATGATAGGTAGGTAAATAGGTAAATTTACCAACATTTCCATGCATGCGTGATTATGTGAAAAGTATACATAGGTGTACGTACCTACGTTGTTATTTATGTACTTAACATAATATTGATAAGTCACATTATGTTTATGCTTGCTATCATCACAACAAGACATGATCATGATCAATCACGAATCGTTAAATAGGTACTATAGGTTACCTAGGTACCTACTTTAGTCGATGTTTAATCTTGACCATTACCTACGAGCAAATAAGATATTTTTCTTTAGACCAAGATCCATAGGTTTTTAAAATAGGTATAGTCATATATTGCTCATCTCGCTTAGTTTCAGGGTGAAGTGCTCAATTTTTTTTTCGTTAGGATTGGTTAAGTTATTAAAAGGAAAGCTACATCGAGCAAGACGCTTCGCCTTGAAAAAGCTCGGGGATAGCTCGGGATGGGGACATTCTATATTTTATCCAGAAATATTAACAATTATCCAGAAATGAGTTCGATTAAAAAATAAGAGTGAAATCCCCTTCAGCTTCAGTTTTGGCAGCAAAAGAAAATGCGAAGTGCAAAATTGAAAAAAAAAAATGAAAATTTCGTATACCTATCTCGAAAACCAAGAGACTTTTATAGAAGGCAACTTGTGTTTTTCTAAACCGGCACACTGCCCTCTATCTGCTGAATATTATCCATTCACTACGCCACAAGTTTAGGTCCCATAGTCGAACAAAAGATTGATAAAAAATCAAGATTGTTCATAGTTTATGACCACAGTTTATGACTATGCCAAAAAAGCCGGTAATTTCAGGTAGGTTTTCCATAAATAGATAGGTAGATCGGTAGGTGCTTTAAAAGTTTTATGTTACGAAGAACAACATTTACGTCATTCACACATTTAATGATGCATCTTGCTAATTACATTTCCGATAATTAGAAATAATAGATAGGTAGGTATTATAGTAGATATATCAGCTGTTTTGAAATTGAATCTTTAACCCACGTATCTCTGATGCTTTACATTGTAGGTAGGTACCTTCTTAATCTGTGCATGCGCGATGATTATATCAAAAGTTAGTTTGTAAATAAGCAGATAGCCTGCGGGCCTATTCTCTAAGAAAAAACTACATAGATCCGATGTAGAAACCTGTGAAGTTCCAGTCAACTTTTCTAAAACTACGTTGAAACCTGTAAAGTTAACTCGCTATTCTACAAGCCAATGACGTCACACAAATATTACCAAGTTTAGTGGTAAAAACGGTGGTCAAAGGAAAACGAAAAAAATAGGAAAAACTCGCGAACCGTGTAGAAGCCAGTCGGCGTCTACACGGTTTTTTCTTAGAGAATAGCCCCGCTATTGTGCCTACACTACACTCAGCGGGATCCCATGTCCTAAAACGATGTTAGTATGTCTAGGACATAATTCCGAATTCGTTCTATCGAATTCGATAAAAAGTCAATTTAGTTCCGTGAAAGTTAAAGAAGGGCTGTCTGATCGATCTAGAGGGCCCAAATGCCCCTAATTTGATAGTGGTCAACTGGGTCCACGAATTAATTAATGGTTTTAATCAACTGCTCTCTGTGGGTCGAAGGGTACCTCACTTTCCACCTCCCACCACAGCAACCTTGTCAAAGATTATGTCATACAGCATACTTGCCCTTCCGTTCAAACAAAAACATATTTAAATAAACAAGCACTCAACGTCCAAATACTTTTCACGTTACCTACACTATACCAATATTATTTTCTTGATAAGTTTGCTTGACCTCACGTAATAATGTTATTTATTACCAATTTTTATATTTCCATTTACTTACAATAGGAAATTTCCATTAACGTTTATAACTCAAGTACCTAGGCTAGCTTGCACAAGAGAGTATACAATTTCCCCCTTACTTATAAATGACTAGAACCGCCCCGCAATTTCACCCGCGTAAGTCCCGTACGAATATCGGGATCAAAAGTACCATAAATGTTACACCTGGATAATGTAGCTTTCTATTAGTAAAAGAATTATTGAAATCGGTCCAGTGGTTTCGGAGATTACCCCTAACATACATACTTACATACCTTACATACAAATACATATGTTACCAACGTTACATCTTTATAATATTAGCATAGATGATTGACGACGTTATGTACCTAATGAATGTTTGTCTCTGTTCTCTGAATTGGCCTTAGGGCCATCCTAATCCTCAACCCTCCCTTTCCTCTGGCAAGATTGCTCCTATTAGGAATTATATGAATATGAATGGAACCCTTAAACCCTAATAGAACAATCCTGCCGAAGAAAATCATTGATTCAAGGGTCGCCGTATCCGTCATTTATTAGCTTTGGACGCACCACTATTATTACTTATATTATAATGCACATAATGCAATAACAAAACATAATTACTTACGTCTTTAATTATGTAGTCAAAGGTCTTCTCTATCTTTATGTTTACTTATTTTGTAAATGACAAGTTGAGCCCGTGGCTTCACTTTCCCAAGCCCATTATCATCCTAGTATAAATATGTAACTCCGCCTACAGACTGTACCTAATTCTTATTTTATTTTCGTATAGTGGTGTGGCTCACCTGGAGTTAGAGTTTTCAGGTCGCCCTAAGGCCTCTAACTTGACCTAACGACTGCTATCTGAGAAAGCAACTGGGACCAACTAACTACCTAACGTGCCTTCCGAAGCACGGACGAACTCGAGAAATTATATACACTGGGCTATGAGCCTGTACCTACTCATAGCACATAATACATAAAAGTACCTATAGTGTGAATAGTAAACAAGTACAGAGTAAAGAAAATCTAAGTAGATACTAATATTCTGAGCGTAAGTGTAAGTTTTTATTTTCTCGTAATATAGATTTAACGGTCTCCACTTATACCACTTTATGTAACTACCTATTCTAGAATAAAACTAATATCGTACCTATATAGGGTGTACCTGGTAGGTAGGTGCCTATCTAACTAGCTGTTATTATTTTATTTATTTATTTCATAGATAAATCATATAATTATAATACTAAAAGAATAATTTCATAAATACTGATCCTATAAATATTTTTAAAGTCGGTCAATATGTAGTAACCATAAAACAGCATAAACGTTCTGGGTTGTGGAAGACCGTATGCAGGTAAAAATTCTGGGACAATGCATTATACAAACAACACAAATCTAAGTCGAAAGTTCTTGTTTTTTCTCAATATCTCAAAAAAAATGTTATCAAAAATATAGGTAAGTAGGTCCTTACCCACTTAACTTTTACCGGTTTTGCCTTACCTTAAATAGGTACTTAATGAGACCCACAAGTACCTATCGAAATTGAGACATTATTGTTAAATAATAGGTATGTGTTATGTATAAGCACCGCACCGGCTCGATATTTCAAGAAAACAACGACCCTCATTTAGAAAAAACTGTAAACGGTTTGAGAAGAAGGGCCTGTCTGTTAGTTACCAATCAAAAAGAGGCCCATCTACACTCACCTTTCCACTAAGATATCAAAAATTCACCGCCGCACACTTATCATGCACAAGACTAATTTAATTTAGCATCTATAAGTTACCACTTCAATTCTTGTTATCATTAAAATTATTAGGAGTTTTAGAATTTCAAGTTTAAATTAAGTATTTCACTAAGTTGAACGTGTTATAATTTTTGTATGTAATTCGTCGCGTATCCCGCGACTGTTCTATAAAACGCACTGGCTGACACTGCCGGCACACGTGCCCTCTCATTTCGAGTTCCAACCAACAACGAAGCATTATTCGAGGCCTACGTCATCAAAGCTGATAGCGATAATCCGAACTACGAAACCGTCGATTATATTATTGAAGCAAATGAAGCACTTTTATTTATCTTTTTTATTCCATATGTAACAAAGCAAGGTCGAATAGCACTCGCTAGCCGAGGGTTCTGTAGGTGTACTGTTTAAGAGGAAAGTAGGTAATATTCTAATTACTCTTTCCTCCATACGAACTTACAAACGTAGTCGACTGTTTTCTCCCCGGATAAAGACATTTGAGAAAATATGTTTAAGACCTATAATAGCCATGACCATGCCCCTACGTTTTGATTTTTTCATATTCTAATTTTTCTACATTTTATTTTTATTCTAATTATGTGTTTAATGTTGGTGTTTAAATATTATAAAAATATATGCTTTACATTTTATGCCTTCTGAGTTTATGACAAAAAGTGTATGCCAGACGGAGGGAACCCAAGTAAAACTGCAAAATTCACAAAAAAAATAAAACCGTTTCTAGAAAAATGTGACGATGCTGGAGCGATGTTGAGACGATTTTTATCGGTTGTAGAATGCGTGCCCGGGCTCCCATAACAAGTAGAGTAGGTACCTACCAAATTGAAATTATAAGGGTTTATAACAATAAGCCCCTATAATTTTATTAGAACCGCTCACCTTCGATCATAAATAAAATATAGATGCACGGTCGCTGCTCTAGAAATGGAGCCGTCAAAACAAGGCATACTTCAGCCGATATGCCTTGTTTCGCTGTCAGTCGTGTCAGTCGTGCATAAGTGTTTTACAACCTTATTGCCCAGTGATTAAGGTTTACATTAAACTGTACTATGTCCGTATAAGTAAGCGTTGAAGTAGTGCCGATTTTGATTTCGATTTTGTATGGGACCGTGTATCTATATTTTATTTATGATCGAAGCCGCTCATCCGTAGTTCTAATAACAATTACAACTAGGGGTGAAGATTGCCGACTAGTCGACACCTACCGACTAGTCGGTTAAACTGCCGACTAGTCGGCTTTCCCGACTAGTCGGCAATTTTGAAACCGGCTAGTCGGCTAGTCATAAATCGTGTAGGTGAGTTTAAAAATAAGGGTTTTTTGATCATGAAACCCTAAAAAAATAAATTTTGCTCCGGCAACAGTATCTACTGAACCAAAATAAGTTGATGTTAATGATTTTAATAAATTAAAGTACAGTTCTAAAATAACCTTTTCAAACCCTTTAATTTGATACCCCACTCGATATAATTGGAAAAAAAAAATGTTGGACCCAACCTTAACCCATTTAAATACCCCCATTATGATGTTGTAGTATATCCGTTATCTAGTACCCATAGTACAAGCCTAGTGCTTAGGGCTGTTTGGGGCTAAATTACGCTGTGTGTAGCGGTCGTCAGTATTTTATTTATTTATACATACGTACGCTCGAAAAACATAACCCCCTCTGGCAATCGAGTAAAAATGAAAGGGCCCCGCCTTTGTTATTGTTCTGAGGGCCCCGCTGACAATGTTAACTCATAGCGCTTCTAAAGGGATCTAGAACTGCGATGAACCTGAATGTTTAATTAGTTTAACTGTATCGCCTCAATTAACACCCTGTCTGTAATACTAACACCATCGTAAACGAAATCCCATTAGTGGTAGGTACGTTAATAAGGCATTTCGCCTTGACCACAGAATAGATTACTAACTAGTCCTTGACGTTTACATAAAAACAGAGCACCTACTATGTTATTAGGTGCATACAATTCTAAGGCCGGGACGCACAGTGTAAATAAACGGAGAAAGCATGCGAACTCTCAGAGGTAGCATAGCAAGTGGTCGAATTCGCTCCACAAGTGCGACTTTTTAGGGTCCGTACCCAAATAGTAAAATCGGGACCCATTTACTAAGACTCCACTGTCTGTCTGTCCGTCTGTCCCGCATGCAAGTCTAAATTTGGGGACGCTATAACATATATTATAGGTAGTTCAGTTTCGGCAGTTGTCCGCCTGTCTGGTATTTATATAATATCACTTCTGGAAAAAGAGAAGGCGTAAAATGACTGACAAACCCGTGTAGAAGCTACACGTCATCTACACAGTTTAGTTGCGGAATAGACACCCAGGCTGTATATGCGGAATTGAAACCCAGGTGTATCTCATGACCCGTGATAGCTAGACAGTTGAAATTTTCACAGGTGATGTATTCCTGTTGCCACTATAACAACAAATACTACAAACAGAATAAAATAAATAAGTAAATGGAACTCCCATACAACTAACAAGATTTTATTGTGAAAAAGGTAACCCTTCGTGCGCGAGTCTTCCTCGCACTTTTTTCACAAACTGCATGATTTTTCATAGAATCCAAATTGTATTACAATTAGAAGCGCCCCTAAGCGGAAGTAATGCGAAGCTTAAACTCCCAATAGACAAGTTTCACATTTACGCAAATGTGAACTTTTGGTAAAACTAGCTCTACTAATTATACAATATGTCTGGTCACCGGTGTCGGAGACTTAAGGGGAGTTAAATATGGGGATTTTTATCGACAAATCACTATCCCGATTTACTCTTTGCCTCTCCATATTAAAATGGCAGCCATTTTGTTTTTTTTACTTTGCAGCTCAGACGCCTACACTGATTTAATCATTGCTATCGATGTACTTAGACGTCTTAGGAAGACGAAAGAGGTGTCATTTGAAAGCTAACAATGAAGACAATCAATTTATGATACATTTTATTCAATATCTTTTTCACAAAATAACATAACAATATTAACAAAATAAAAATAGTATTTATTTATTGCATTTTTTTTAGTTTTTTAAAATTTTCATGATAACTAACCTGTCAAGCTATTTTTTTTTAATTGTATTCTCATAGTACATGATATTTCTATTAAAATAAATCTTACATCAAGGTCCTAGGTAAAAAAGTTTCGAAGCTATGATGATTGGAAAAAGGTAGTTTTTCTATCTATGGGATGGGAAAAGGCAAAAAAAAAACAAAGTAAAACCATTAATTATCATTTATTAACTTAATATCATCTAAACTAGGTACTACAGCCACGATTCAAAATGTCCTCCGTTTTGTTGTAGACAAGCAGTTGCCCTAATTGACACATGTTGTGTGGCTCTTTTTATCATGGCTTTGTCCGCCCTCATTACATCCCCGACTTATAATATTTTTTCAATTAGTTCTTCTCTTGTGTTGGGCACGTTAACGTACACTTTCTGCTTTATTGTGCCCCATAAAAAATAATCTAGGGGTGTCAAATCCGGGGAACGCGGCGGCCAAGCAATCGTCCCACCTCGTCCAATCCATGTTGGATATGTGTTATTTAAGTAATTTCTCACATTTACTGTGCCGGAGCTCCATCTAATTGGAGTAAGTATCATTCTTGCCCTATACGTCAATGGCAATTCGCTTAATGCGTCTTGATAGTCATTCTGCAGGAATTCCAAAAATCTTGGGCCATTTAATGTAGCGGGCAAAATAAGAGGCCCAATAAGGATATCGTCTATCATTCCAGCCCAAACATTTACCGAAAACTTGTGCTGAAAGCTACTGGGTCTCACTGCATGCGGGTTTTCTTGGAGCCACAGGTGATCGTTCCGATGATTTGTGTATCCAGATCTCGTAAAAGTTGCTTCATCGGTCTACATAATCCTCTTTAAAAAATTGGGATTGGATCGCGCTTTTCGTAATATCCACGAACAAAAAACTGTCCTTCGGGCGACGTCAGGTCCAATTAAATCCTGGACTCTTCTAAAATGGAATGGATGCAATCCTTGCCGTTTTAAAATCTGCCAAACTGTCCATTTCGATAGACCGAGTCTAATCGCAATGCGACGGACACTCAGTTGTGGGTCTTGCGTTATTAAATCCAACACCTCTTCTTCCTCTCGCGGAGACACCAAACGAGAACGTTCGTGAGCGGGTCTTCTTATTCCATATTCGGAGAGATTCGAGTGCAATCTGATGAACGTGCGAGCATTCGGCGTAGGTCTATTAGGGAATCTTCTCGCATACTCTCTTACAGCAGCATTCGCGTTCCCGTCGCAAAATCCATACACAAAATGGATGTTGGCCACGTCGCGGCTTGAAAAACGACGCTCTTCCATTTTAGTTAACGAAAGTTAAATAACTAAAATAACAAAACGAGTCCAAAACACAACGCAGAGGTTAGAAAATAACAACGCACAGTACTTCGGCAGATAAGAATGTAATCACAACGCAAGGCGAGGGACGACTACCTGTAATTGTATCCTGACCTGAGTAGAGCCGAAATTTTGTCTCATTCACACCCTATACATGTCTCTTTCTAACATGTTGTCAAAGAACAACTGCCTGTCTTACGACACGCCAATGGAATGTGGGGTCTTGAGTCTATTGTTTGACGTGTGCTATTAATAGAGTTTTTAAGGGTCATATTTAAACCATCATAACTTTTAAACTATCTTACTCATTTACATTACATTTAATGGAAATATCTTGTACTATGAGAATACAATTTAAAAAAATTAGCTGACACGTTAGTTTTTGTGAAAAAGTTAAAATACTAAAAAAAAACAATAAATAAATATGATTTTTATTTTGTTAATATTGTTATGTTATTTTGTGAAAAAGATATTGAATAAAATGTATCATAAATTGATTGTCTTCATTGTTAGCTTTCAAATGACACCTCTTTTGTCTTCATAAGACGTTTACATCGATAGCAATGATTAAATCAGTGCAGGCGTCTGAGCTGCAAAGTAAAAAAAAACAAAATGGCTGCCATTTTAGTATGGAGAGGCCAAGAGAAAATCGAGATAGTGATTTGTCAATAAAAATCCCCATATTTAACCCCCCTTAAGTCTCCGACACCGGTGACCAGACACATTGTATAGCGGCTAGCTGCGTCCCGCAGTTTCACCCGCGTAAGTCCCGATCCCGTGGGAATATCTGGATCAAAAGTAGCCTTTAGCCTTCCTCAATAAATGGACTATCGAACGCTGAAAGAATTTTTCAAATCAGACCAGGGGTTCCTTAGATTAGCGCGTTCAAACAAACATACTCTTCCGCTTTATAAATTAGTATATAGATATAGAGTACAGGCAGGAACAAAAGTGCTTAACTACCGCAGAGGTTTTTCTATTTTTAGAATGCGTTGTTTCGTGAAATTATTCGTACAAATTATTTTAGGACCACAAAGTAAAATATAATTGGATAGTGTAGAAGCCAAGTGATCCAACTGAATTTTAAAAAACTTCGAGATATGAAGCAAAACACTTGTGCACTTGAAGTTTTCTTACATATCAGTTGTGCACAAGTAGGCTATCTTGTAGTTTCTGAATTGAACTACAAGATAGCCTACTTGTGCACAACTGATATGTAAGAAAACTTCAAGTGCACAAGTGTTTTGCTTCATATATCGAAAATTTTAAAAAGTCAGTTGGATCACTTGGCTTCTACACTATCCAATTCTATATGTTGCGGGATGAATTATTTAACTGTTTGATAGAACTTTACGAGTGGCGGACATCTATCCACTTATTATTGATTACCTACTCAAAAACATGATCATTGATAATTTTCTAGGTTATACCATCAATCTCAAAGTTAACAGAGCAATTTGAGCCCTATATCTGATCTAAACACATTATATTTCTTCTGGCTCTGAGACTAAAATAGAAGTGAATCAACTCAAATTTGTGCACTAGTAGGTATAAAAAGTATGAATCAAGCCTAGGAATAAAAGAACAATAGGTATTAAAAATATACTTATAATAAGTTACCATTGTTATAGTTATAGTTATAACATCACAAATATTTATTACATATAGTAACCATTGTTAGAAAAATATTTACAAATAAATTATAATAATAAAATTGTGATAATAAAGATAAGTATTTGGTAAAATAGACTTTTGAGGTGCATGATAGAATGATCATTTTATTTTATATTAATAGGTGTACATATTTAAAACATTTTCTTTTTCATAGCTGTATATCGTTCCGTGTACTCATTGTAGCCTTCAACTGACACTAGTTGTTTTGTCTCAAACAAATTGCCTTCTAAGTTGATGGTATGCAGTTTAGACTCACTGAGCAAACTAGGTTTTATTGCTTCTAAACTTAAGCAATTCTCTTCGAGTCTTAAAATTTTCAGTCTCGGGGCCAAGTGTAAATCGTCACTGATCTGTGATAACTCATTTTGACTTAGAGTTAATTCCATTGCATGAAAATCGGACATACCACATGGTATTTCTGTAATCTTATTGTTAGACAGTTCCACTACTTCTAAATTCGGAAGGCCTAACAACTGAAGTGGAAAGTGTTTGAGATTGTTACTGTTCAAATAGACTTGCTTCAAGTTACTTAAATTTGAAAATGATAGCGGGAGATTAGTGATTTGATTATTGGACACGTTTAACATTTCTAATTTCTTTAAATTAATCATACAGTTGGGCAACATTTGCAACTTGTTGTTATCCAAGTTTAACAGCTTCAAAAGTTTTAACTTTCCTAGTTCCTCGGGCAATGTTCCTATTTTATTCTTGGAGAGATCAAGGTTTCTCAGTATATCGCACAAATTGAAAACATCTGATGGCACTTCCTTTAGCTTCTGATCCGATAGTTGTAAAACTCCCGTTTTTGATGCAGTATCGTAGTGGAGTTTGATGCTGGAATTTCCCATGGTTACCAACTGTTTCTACTGTTTGTAATTTTTCTTGCAGCTACGGTTTTTCTGGGGTTTGTAAAATTGTAAGGATGAAAACTAAAAAATACAATTCAATATTTTTGTTTGAACTCTAGAATCATCAGCTGATCGATCGACTTTTAGTTGAAATTGACATTGACAAACAAGAAAAACAACAAAAGGTTTTAAGGCGAAGGTTTTCAAACAAAGCTGTTTCATCCATCAATCACGTACGTACATGGTTGCGCGCAGAGACAAAGTATAATAAAATTAGACTCGTGAGTCGACTGGCGCGCCAGTCGACTCACGAGTTTTAAAATAATTTTAAAAGCATAAGATTTTTGTCAGTTTGAAAATCTTTTAAAATAATCTCAATTTAACGTACAGCAACATTAATACTAACAACCTCGACTTAATATGGCAATACTACATTGAATCTTTGTTGCCACATTAAGTCTTTGTGCCAATCTAGTACTTTTTGTTTTTGTTGTAGGTAATATATTTTTGATACGTATTATACGTGAAAGAGCAAAACCCTTTTCTGACAAACTCAATATTAATAACTGTAATAAAATGAAAACATTCGCATTTGGTTGAGATTTTTTAAAAACTCAGAAGGTCAATCAGCTTATTGTTAAATATTATTTCAAATGTTTAAATTGTACTTACTAACAAAACTGTAAGCTTTGTTACATTTTAAATTTGTTCTTGCCTGAAGTGCAAATACAACTGCGACTGAGCTGAGCTTAATTTTAAAATTAAGTTTCCACCTGGTGGAACCGGATGAATGGGGTTATAAACTAAAAGGTCGAGGCAGGTGGCGCTAGTGTGGCATGACCAGATGTCACCAAACTTCAACTGTGATTGCATGTGTATTTAGGAATTTTGTGAATTAAAATGTATTCAACGTGGAGTATAATCCAATTAAAAGGGGAGCTGAGAGAAAGGAATGCGTCTACTAGCGGAAAAAAAGCTGCTTTGATTGAAAGGTTAGTAAAAAAGTGCATTTTAGTGTTTGTTTGTTATTTTTTACAAAAAGGCTTTGTACTGATTTATATGTTGGAAATATGTAAAAACCCTTTTGTAAAAAGTACCTTCATGTTGAGATAAGTATACGTGCTTATTTTCGGGGTCGTACGACTTGTAATTTTTATGATTTTATTAAAAATAAGTCTTTGTTTACAAATGGTTGACAAGGGTATTTTTTCATGAATTTTCTATGTTTTTGTTTTAGGCTAGAGGCGTACGATAGAAACAGTATTATTGGAGTCGAAGAGGAACTCGATGACGAAATTCCTGAGTTTCCTGATATAAGTCACTTTAGAGATGTTAACGTTAGCACCAATTTACCACCGCTGTCCCAAACACCACATCCAAGAGTTTGCGGAGAGGTTTTAAGTACCTACCACCCAAAAGTCGTCTGTTATTATGAAAGCAGAAGTTTGGTTACTCTTCGTGTTGCCTTTGAAGGAAACTATGCCTACTTTCATGTGCAATGCAAAGGACAAATGAAGAAACTACTTTACATAGTTTTATTGAAAATAGATTGAAATGGCACTATAGAAGTCAGTCATTGTGAATGTGCCGCTGGAAGTGGCTTGGAGGCACATTGTAAGCACATCTGTTTGTGTAAAGTTCGGTGTAAATCTGTTGCCCGGTCCGGCCTAGCTGACTGACACGCTTTATGCATAGTTAATAATAAATATTAGTCTAACTTTGCTATCTAGCTAGAGTCTGTGTACACAGGAACGTTTTGATACCTTTTTTAATTTTAGATTTTGATAAGAATGTAGTTTCACAGTAAATTTTTTACACATTAGAATGACAAATCACAAAAACATCTCAGTCAATCCTGAAGAAGAGACCTGTAAAGGTCTCAAAACGTTGAGCGTTGAAACAATGCCTAAAGTAATAAAATAAACACCATGTGATTATAACCGAAAAATGTCTTTAATTTATAAGTAAAATTTCCTTCATTTCATAATATTTTCTCTAAAGTTGCAGCATTTATTATTTTCGGTTTGTATTCTGCTAGGTCCAGGTGCTGTATCTAAGCACTGTCTCCTTCTGCTTCTTTCTAGACGTCTGTTTAACCGTGTTGGTTTCCTGGCTTTATTTCGGTAATTACTTTGGTAAAAGAAAATATAGAAGGAACTGCTGTTTTCCTCAATACTTTTTATTTATTTTTATCACCTGAATGAATGAGAAAATGTGGATAAAGTAAGATAAGGACCCTAATTTACACAAAGCTTGGCATGAGAGAAACGTCTGTGATGATCACTGATCGATGATCATTGATGATAGGTGGAAAATACTGTAAAAACTAAGGAATGGTCTATTCCTAGAATAGGTATACATTCTCATACAGACTATCGTTACAATAGTACACTATTATAACCTTAGATCAATAGGCAGGTACCTACACTAGTAGTTTTAAGAAAGGAAACGTCTTACCTGTGTAGGAATTTCTCTCAAAAAAACCATTAGGTTTAAAATGGACAGCACATAACCTTAAATAGTTACTAGGTCGATTTTTTCTCCTCATAGCTTTTATCCACTGTTTTTTTCTTTTAGCATCTTTGGGGAATAAATGATTTGCTATGTTTTTGCAATCCACAGCTGAACAAAGCGTTATTTTGTAAAATTATCTCAAAATAACCATGTTTGTTTACGAAAAAACTATGAAGGTGTCAAATAAAGTCAGACGTGCTACAGTAGCGCCATCTGAAGTGAGCAAATGGCAGTTTTTAACCCAATTGTTTATTTTATGGCCCGTTATTGATGAAATTTAACCAATAACTGGCACTTTTTTGTTCTACCAACTGTTCCTTTTCATAAATCAAGGTGGCAACACAGCATGAAATTAAAAAAAAGTTTTTGGTGGAGATGTGGGTTTAGTGGAAGGTTATTTTGTTTAGTTTTTAGATTAATTTAGTGAATAGCATTCAAACGACTGTTTTATTTAAGTAATTATATGTAGCGCTACCTAAACAATCCAAAATATACATAGATTTGTGTGTTATTGAAGTTGTAAACGTTACCGCGGGAAAACTGAAAGACGTTTGATTGAACTATAATGGCCGCAATAAAGCGCCAATGCTCTACGTGTTTGTTCTTTTAACGTGAATTAGAATTTGCAACAATGCGTTTACAATACGTTTCCTGAGTTTTCAAAAAGGATGGACATGGACATCAACGCTGGTAAGTTACAAACAACATTCGTAAACGATGCAATTTCCTCAATAAATTGTGAAGGAGTAAGAATCTATTGGCCGTGTAGCTCACCGCGATGTCTCCCGTAACTTTCATATCTTGAACAGCATCAATATTCCAAATAGAATTTCATTATGTTATACTGTAAAATTCGTTACGAACTTTTGTAGGATTGTTTATTATTAAGACGTTATGCCCTGACCGTTTTGGAACATGATTTGAGGCAGATTTTTGTATAGCACAGTTTAAATTACAATAAACTTACCATTAAATTCTAAAACTGGTCACTTTCACTCCAAAAGCCTAAACGTATAAGATTCTCTTGATATGATGGTGGAAATTGACACATTTCAATGACAAATTAATAGTTTGTGCCACTGCCACTCCTTCCCAGTTTTCCTTGCAAATAGTCCACTTTGTCAAGCCCATCCATGAAGTTTTGAGCTCCTGAATCCATAATATTTTTACCCTTGTATATTTACAAAATGAAGAATGCCAATGTCCTCTTTACAGTGACTTTATAATAACATTTACTTGTCTTGAACTTATGAGTATGACTGAAATATGAATGTGCCAAAAATCTGATATGTTTTGTTCAGAGAAGAAACTAATAACAAAACTGGGAAATAAGGGGAAATCGTAAGTGCCTTGTAGGTAATAGTTATTTTGTTATAAATGTAGATTAGTTGTGGCTCCATTTTCAACTAAAATACCCCAAATATGTGATTTCCACTTTAATAATTTTGGGTTAAAACACTCTTATTGGGGTGGCTGTTGTGCTCAATTACATGGTGTGACTTAGAAGAATATAGCAGAGACAGACAGATGAAACAGTCTCTGCTAAATACCTACTACATATTGGCAAATCCTTATTGATGGCATTTTGATTTCTATATTTTAAGTAGGTTTAGTGACTACTTTCTTTTTTCTAATTTTGTCTTTATATTTTTCTGCTGTTCATGGAAAAAACTAGAAGTAAGTATTTTGTATTTAATTCTTCTAAAATATAATAAAAATATTCTTAATGTTGGAATTGGTGACAAACATAGTTAAATTACATAGCCATCCACAAGTCTTTGTAAAACCGCACTGGCTTGTTCTACTCTGCCTTAAAGAACTGCAACACAATAAGGAAGGATCTACATGCAAGGTCTAATTATAGGAATATCCCATAGTCAAGAATCTACAGGATCTGATATCTCATGATGCCATGTGGGGTTATGGTTATTCAACCATCAAACATTTGAATCAGAATATATGATAATATACTTTGTGTATACAGAACTCGAACGAAATTTTACTAAAACCACATGAATGTTGTGGAATCACTTAAGAACTATCAAGTCATGTTATGTATTTATCATATCAATATAAATACACACCATTGAGACAAGCAATTGGTTTATTGTCGTCAGACATGTTGTATGTTTTCAAACTGAAACAAATGATCAACTAATCACGCAAAGCACTCATCAAAGTTAATAAAACTGCATTCACTATTTCCTTTTAACTAATATTCTTGGATTTACAATTTCTATACTAAATAAAATATGTATATCCAAGAATATATGCTATAATATCAAAACCCACTAAAATGCTTGGGACACCATAGTATTTTAGGGGGTTTTGAAATTACACCCCTCATTTATTAGTTTGGTTTTTGATGGTCAAAGCCAGCGTAGATCAAACATAAATTTTCTTTATTATAGCTCCTGTTTATAGTGGTTTGTAGATACCTAATATTGTGCTGTCATTGATTAGTCTAAAGTCTAATTGTGAATTGGTTGAAAGCCTACCTCTTCTACTTGCACACATGCTTCGCTTGCTAGGATTGACCTAGCAAGCAAAGCATGTCTGCAAAGTCTGGCAAAATTCGCTTTTGTCTGTCAGTATCTTGGTTCTCCTCTACAGGTCGTATTTCTCAACCGATCTTGATGAAATTTTGTAAACCAATACTATGAATATATACTTTTTTTGTACTGGGGAGTTTTCAATTGGGCTATTTCTCCCATAAATGGGGCTAATCGATATCTCCACCATTTAAATTAAATTTTAATGTTCCTTTTTTATTTCAAATATAGTAGTTTCAAATTGTTGGTGAATATGTGATCTGTATCTTCAGATTGATGAAGAGAAATACTCATCAAAATGAAGTAAATTGCTCACATTTAGAATTCTACCAAAAAAGTAGGCATAGATTGATGGTCCACTTGGAACCAACTTTTCATCACAAACTCTTCAGTGGATAACAGTAAAGTTGTAGTCATTTGAAAACTTAGATCATACTGAGCAATAAAGTTTGTGCTTGCAAGGTCTGACAGAACAACTAGTTTATAAAATATTTATGATGTTTGGTCTCATCCCTCAATGGGGGTAAGCAGTTAAGTGTTTATTCATAAATCATGGCGATAATTTTCTGTATGTGTGCTGTAATTCTTATCTTGTAAAAGCCACTATGATCATTAGTCCTAAACGATTCAATTTCCACCGTAGACCATTTCATTTTCTAATTTTGCTAAGTCTCCATCACTATTAAATATTGTTATTGTTTCCTTAGTTCTTATTAACCATTTATTTTCTTGTTTCAAAGAGGTCTCAACACAATTGTCACTCATTGATGCGCTTCTAAGCGACCTTGACAAGACGATTGCACCATGCGCTAGCAAGAAGAATGAGAAAAAAGAGGAGGAAACACAGGATGCCATGCCAGACTCTACGACCAATACGGAGAAAAACAATGCCAACCCGTTCCATTGTGGAGATGATGTGCTTGTACCTAACAAAGATGGAAAATATTATTTAGGTAAGGATTGTTTTTCTATAACCACATCCAACAGCTTCCCATCTCACAGTCTACTGGCCTTTGTGAAGATATGTCTACAAACTGAGATATAGCTTGTTTTTGGTGTAAAAGTGGTTACCCGATTCCATAAAAATGTTACAAAATTTAAAGAGGAAAGGATACCTAACCTACTATTTCCTCTTTACAAACTTAGTTGACTGTTTCCTCTCTGGATAAAGACATTAAAGAAAATATATTTATGCCAAAATACCTATATCAACCATGACCATTGACCTTGTCTTTATCCAGGGAGGAAACAGTCAACCACATTTGTATGGAGAACAAGGAAGTATCCTTTTCTCTTCCTTTTAAAATAGATAAATAGCATATAATAAGCAGTTTGTAATATTCATTATTAAACATCAATTTATGAACAGGGACAATAGTAGAGCTAAGCACGAGCAATGACAACGACTCGTGCGAGGTGGGTACGGGCGTGGCTCGTTGCCTGGTCAAGTTCGGCGACGGAACCCACGCGTGGGCTGCGGTATCCGACCTGAAGCTGCTGAGCGCCCCTCCGGCGGACGACGGCCGCATCATGTGCGTGGTCTGCAAGCGGAGGGAAGGCCCCGCCGCCAGCCCCGCCACCAACGCGATCATAGCGTGTGACATGTGCGGGAGGGGTTATCATGCCAAGTGTCATTCGCCGCCTGTCGACTCTTGGATCAATGGTAATACTTTTTAAAGTCTCACGCTTTGTACTCGTGTTTGAAAATATGGGCACGTAATCGTTTATCTCTACTAATATTATTAAAGAGGTAATGTTGGTTTGTATGTATGTATGTATAATGAGGGTAATCTCTGGACCGATTTCAACAATTATTTTACTGATAGAAAGCTACATTATCAGGGTGTAACATAGGATACTTTTGATCCCGATATTCCCACGGGATTAGGACTTACGTGGGTAAAACAGCGGGACCGCAGCTAGTGTTTTATATCTCTTTTACCTCGATGTTTCGATTAAGTTATTGGTTGCATAGTCTCTTGGAGACCAAGACCTGAGTTATTTTACTATCAATGACAAGAAGCTCCCAACTTGCCCGTTCAGACATACTAAAGCAAAACTAAAGGTCAACATACAAATTCATAGCTACTAACACCTTGCTGTAGGTAAAATAATCAGATAAATCCTACTTAAAGCGTCAAAAGCACCCTCTACCAAAACATATCAAATTAATGACACGAAGTGGGTAAGTATTTAATTAAAACTAAGAAAGTATATCTCTTTGTGTTAGGTGCCTCGTGGCATTGTAAAAGATGCGTGGACCAACGGTACAAGGTTGCCGCAGCGGAAAACAGGGCATTGAAGAGATCAGATTTGTTTCGACTGAAAGGGGGGCAACAAAGACGCCAGCAGCAGGAACTAATGCCACCGTGTGATGTAAGTTATAATTTTGTTATTTCATTATTGATTCCAAGAATGGTCTAACCGGAAAAAATTCCATGAACTGTTAATAAATACCTACTTTTTGGGCTAAAAAATTACCTATACCTATGTGTTTTATCAGTATGTACTTATAACTCTTTATTTAATGACATCCACTGATAGCGTAATATACATTTGAAGGTATGACACAACAAGCACACTCATACAAAAATAAATAATAATCTCATATTCAATATTACTTGGAGTAAAAGTCCCGATTGTGAGGTAACCTGATAAAAAGCTATGTTTTGTAAGGTAAGGTAAGTAAGTTTGTATTTGTAATTAAGAGGATAGTCTCCATTCTCTTTCTCCATTTAAACGTAGTTTAAATTTTCCTCCCTGGATAAAGACATTAGAGCAAATATGTTTATGCCATAAAACTCATATCTGTCATGCATGACTATGCATCCTTACCTTTTTATTTTTTATTATTATTTTAATTAGAAAATAAAATAAAAAAAGGTATATTTGCTCTAATGTCTTTATCCAGGGAGGAAAATTTAAACTACGTTTGTATGGAGAAAGAGAATGGAGACTATCCTCTTAAATCAGCGCATTACATTGCTGGAAAATTGACAGACCGCGTCGACTACATCATCCACTGCATCAGACGGAGGAAAGGATGAAAATGAAACTCATTGTTATTGCGGAGAGAAGAGCGACTATCTTGCGCAGGTAATTCTTGCTATGCTTAAGGATGTAGTCCTCGAGTTTTTTCGTTTTTCCGTTGAGATTGGTTTAGTTATTAGTGGACTTCGCAAATTTGTTTTTGGGACCGGTCAAAGGATACACAGAGACGCTTCGCCTTAAACGGGACGTGGCTACGTCAACTTAGGTACAATTTCAATGTTTAATCAAACCTTAAAACACAATTCACTCGGAAACACGATAAAAACTCGAGGATTACCCCCTGAAATGAAGTGTATCTAACCAATAATGATGTCTAAAATCTGAAGATTAATTGTTAAGTTTGTCCTTAATATTGTTTCAGATGTTGTTATGCTGTCGGTGTTCGCGCTGGTTTCACCAAAGATGTGTGTCGAGTTTACAGTATCCTTTATACGCTGGCGATAAGTAAGTTATCAACTTACATAATAATAAACCTTCGTCATAACATAACTCATAAGTCACTCTATCCATATGAAAATCCGTTCGGAAGTTTTAATTTATCGTGAATAGACAAACAGACAGACGCGGCAGAAGACTTCCATAATAATATCTAGTGACTGTGGATCAACAGACAGCTAAAGACGGAATGCTGCAACTTTTGTGGCGCTTTAAACTATGTCCCGCTTGCTAGACCAGACAGACAGGCCGTGGGAGCCGTAGCGTCCGATGAAGCCTGTCGTCGCGCGAGACGCATTCAGTCGCACATGCCTCGACAGCCTGGCCTGTGATATAACGAGCCGTGGGACCCCAGCGAGGCTACCGCGGTTGTTCCGTCGGCATCGGGATCGGATTCATTTGACAGTTGACAGCCGAATTTCGAACCGCGAAAATTTCAAATCGACGCGTCGATTACTCATATCGATGCCGAAGCCAAATTGAATGAATGCAACACAGACAGAATTGAATTGAATTGAAGATTTTGATAGAAAATCTTCAAATCGACGGCTGACGGCCATGGATGCGCGGTTTTAAAATTGAAAACTCCGCTGTCAGAGATGTCAAACTACCGCGTCGGCATCGATTGCTGTCAACGATACAAACGCGGTAACCTCCCTGCTTTATTATGATGTAATGACGTAACGTGTCATTCCAGATTGTACATATTCTCGTGCGCGCAATGCAACGCGTGCGGCGGCGGCGGCGGGGGCGGCGGCGGCGGGGCGGAGTACCTGCGGCGGCTGGAGCTGTGCTGGCTGGACCTCGCGCACCTCGCGCTCTACAACCTCACGGCGTACAACGCGCCCAACTACTTCGACCTCGACACCGTCATCATGCCGTACATCATGGACAACTGGCACGCGCTGCAGCTGCCGGAGAAGGTACACCACACTCACCACAATATTTTCCTAAGTGTGGTAAAAACTTTTAGAAATAATGTTTAGATTTCTAGCCATTTGCAGCTTACGGCGTAGACGGAGGTACAGAAATCGACGAGCTTTCCGTATCACAGATTGAAATAAAATAGCAGTGACTTTTTGTACTGAAATAAGACTGACTGCATTACGTCAATTTGGGTGGCCAAATGTTGAGTCTACTCGAAAAAATATCACGATACCTAAGCCAAAAGCCCATATATTTACTTAAGTACACCTTTGTTTGTATATACCTGTTTGTTGCTCTTTCACTTGAAAACGGCTGAACTGCTTGCGGTGCAACTGGGTATTCAATTGAAGACTTTATCCTGATATTAGTACGACAGAAAACGGGAGTAGTTCCGACCCATGTTCCTTAGTGGCTGCCTCTGTAACGAAACACCAACGTAGCCTGTCCTCTCGCTCGGCGCTACGACTTAGGCCGACCGACCGACGCGACGGCTGATAAAATTCCGTAGGCGAAGCTTCCATCAATAGTTTAGTATAAGTACATATTATTTGTGTACAGATGTGGCGGACTCCGGTGACCGAGCGTCGCGAGAAGATCCTGACGGCTCTGACGTCGTCCCGCAAACGGTTCAAGTGTGGTCGCGAGATGAAGAAGCGCGCTACGATCTGGGGGCTGCGCCTGCGTCGCCCGCCGCACCCACCGATGCAGTTGTCCGCTTTAGAACAGGTGGGGTATTCACAGCCCACGATCCAACACCAATATATCGATCATGGAAATTACTGTGATTGTCTCTTTCATTTTAAATTGAGTAAGATAGACATACGTTTCCGATTGATTTCATGGATGAGTTTCGCTAAGGCTTTCAATTTTAAAACCGACTTGCTAAACAGAAAACCTGCTAGTAAAAACCAGATTTGGCCTTTTTTTTGTTCTAATCATAGTGTAATGTTACGTATTAGGTGAGTAAAGGCGAGCCGCTGAGTGACGAGCTGGTGCGCGAGTACGCGCCGCGGCTGCGGTTCCTGCCGCGCGCGCCCGACCCCACGCCTTCCCCTACTCTAGACAATAGGTAAGTTAGCATTAACTAATGTCTCACTTAACACACAGGACGGCTTAAAACTTGATATCGCCATGACGCCATCAACAAAGCTGAGCCCACCTCTGTCTGCGGCCCTATAAAAACCATTTTTTTTGTGTTCTATAAGCAGAGCTCAAACCGCTGTTCCTAGAGACATGAAATTGGGAGAGTGTGTTCATTCTCCACTATAGTGTTTTTAGAAAATCCGGGGGGATCGGAACTTACGTGGGTGAAACCGCGGGGCTGCTAGTTTTTTATAAAACAGAAGTACTAATTATCTAAAGATGCTTTTTCAAGTCAAGTTTTAGGACACCAATAAATGATTGTCATTTGTTTCAGTTCACAACCTTCTAGCAGTAACACGGACAAAAGTTCCTATAACAAAAATCACAACCAACGTATGATAGTCCCCGTCGATGGACACTGGCTCAACCTCATGATGGGCAAGCGGTTCCATGAAAACCTCAATTCCAATTCTAATTCCGAAAACGACTCGACCAGTTCCTACGAATGTATGAAGCCGACTGAGACGGACGAGTCGCCTCTGATGTGCCCGCCGGAGCGCTCCCCGCCTCTCCCGAGACCTCTCTCTCTCCCCTCCGATACCAAAGCCGAAGAACGCTTGAACAAGAGTCATGAAGAACCCGAAGATACTAAACCAGATATGAATCTGCTCCCTCCTGTGCCATCTTTACTTCCATGTACTGTTAAATTAGATAAAATATCCAAAGAGGAAGTAGACACAAACGCGATTAATGCCGATATCGCCACTGTGAATATAAATACTCATAATTCGAGAATAGCCACTATGAACTTGGAGGTGTCTAAGTTATCTACTAAAAATATTATAGAACATTCCAAAATTATGTCGTTGCAACACATGGAGAGTGTGCCGGCGTACGGCTTTAGCCATGAGATGGAATCGTCGGGCGATGAAACCTCAAGTCGCGGGACGTTGGACGCTATCATCCCGCCTCTCAAAGACTTTCAAGGAAAGAATAACCCTTTTCTAATGCAAAACTCGTATCCATCCAAAAAGCCTCTAGGAAATGCATATCATAAACAGAACGGCAGACATAACGCATTTAACTCGAGATTCTCGTTACCGATGCAATTAAATCCAGCTATGGGACCACTTATCAGACCAACGAAAAGGAAACTAAGCGAGAAGGACATTATCATTGGACCGAACGGAGAGGTCAAACGGCGGAAGTATAGGAGACCGAGAAAGTATTTACAGTTACAGGTGAGTACTGGGTATCGGTGGCGGGCTTCCTTTTGGGTTTACTCAATTTGATTGAAATCAAACTTAACGTTCGATTCGTCCGTCATATCAAAGTAAAATAGATGTATTGAATTACCAAACCCATGTCCTGACAAGACAGAAGATAGTAATGGCTTTTTAGGGTTCCGTACCCAAAGGGTAAAAACGGGACCCTATTACTGAGACTTCGCTGTCTGTCTGTCTGTCTGTCTGTCTGTCTGTCTGTCTGTCTGTCTGTCCGTCTGTCCGTCCGTCCGTCCGTCCGTCCGTCCGTCTGTCCGTCTGTCACCAGGCTGTATCTCATGAACCGTAATAGCTAGACGGTTGAAATTTTCACAGAAGATGTATTTCGGTTGCCGCTACAACAACAAATACTAAAAACAAAATGAAACAAAAATTTAAGAGGGGCTCCCATACAACAAACGTGTTTCAAAAACTACAAGGGAATCGAGTAGGTCGTGGAATTCAAAATGGCCGCCCTGTCTGTCAAATATACCAGTCTGCCTTCACTTACCAAAGAGTTTCTTATAAGTTTCAGATTTTCTTTGTGCTAAAGTTTTTTTTTTCTTTTTTTTTTTGAGTGGTGTGGTCGTATGAAGGGAGTAAGGATCGAAGCTAAATATTTCACATTTTCCTTTCAAATTTAAAAATTGGCTGTAAATCAGGGTTCCGTACCCAAATGTCATAGTGGTACGGAACCCTTCATGCGCGAGTGTCGCACTTGTTTTAATCGCTATATCTTACGATTTTTGTTCATTTACAAGCGTTAAAGGTTGTATAAGCACTTGTACTAATAGGGAACAAATTGAGGCACAGAACCCTAAAAGGCGTGAGCAACAGCGCATCATGAAACTGCGCTAAAACTATCGGTTATCGCAATAACCGATAGTTTTAGCGCAGTTTTCAGTAAGGGTGAATTTGGTGTCTTAACTTTTGAAGTTTCTAACCATCTAAAACACATTTCCTTTTATTTCCAGTTGAATAAGTCATGTCCCCTGCCAGACGACCAAAACAAAACAGCCCAAACTTCACCCGAAAACGGGGAACCGATCCAACCGAGCGGTCCCCTGAACAATGCCAAATTCCAAGGCAGAAGACTGAGACAGAGACAAGAGAAGAACTACTACGAGAACGCACGTCGGAACATAACAGCGTCAAACAACACTACCAGCAACAATAGTGTGAAGAGTTTGCAACTGAGTCCGCACAAGAGTGACGGTGGGACGCGTGAGGTGAATGCGGAGCAGTTGTCTGTGCTCAAGAGTCACGTGCAGTCGTACTTCCGCGCGGGGCAGTCGTTCCGTGTGCTAGCGCGCCGCGCCGCGCCGCCCGCGCCGCCAGCCTACCTCATCGAATGGGACACTACAGCCGCTCCGTAGTTTTTAACATTTGTCTAACTTGAATTTATTAATTATCGAAATGTATACATATTTGTATCGAAATAATATATAAGTTCTTGTCTGTAGTTTTGTTGTACAGTAAGATCAAGGAATGTGATATATTATTATTCCAATTGGAGTTTTTGTTGTTTTATTTCGAAAATTTGGGCCATTTATACACGGTCGATTACTAAGGCGTCCTACTAAGCCAGTCCAGCAGTAAGACATTACAACACAGACCACTAGAGATACTACGTAAATTACTGGCATGGTGACAGGCCAATTCAGTGGACTGTTTTCATTTAACACGATCCTTTTTTTTACTGGCTTATTGGATTGGCTCGAAAATCGGCAACTTGTAAACGGTCCATTATGCTTCTTTATCGTACATCAGTTAATATGTGTTACAAACTAACTACTAGCGCAGAGTCGTAGCATCCTATCTAAAAGCGCCACTAAAAGTTAAGCATAGCTAATTTAGTCTACTAATGGAGTAGAAAGACTGAATATTCTAGACGAGCGTGGCACACCTTAGACCCTTTCCATCAGGAGTACAATATACCTACTACGTAAAAAAAAGAGACCCGTCAGTTCTCATCCGAGCGATTTTCCCGGTTGCATCCCTCTCGGGAGCCCGGGGTCCGCCCGAACCCCAAATAGTTTTTATTTGGGATCGGCGCATTATTAAGTAATATCATTGACTATGCCTTTTATAGGTAAATCGATTTGGCAATTTTTTTACGGCCGGTCGCCTGGCTGACACTAATTCTAAGCAAGCAAACTCCGCGCGGTGACGGATAAACATCCGTCACCGCGCGGAGAGAATTAAAGTTTGCTAGTCTCTCGCAGACAACATCGTGTACTAAAGCTAATTTTTTACACGTTGCACACTGTCATAAATCATAGTAAGGTAAGAGCGGTAAACAATACCGGTACCGCATAATAAAGCTCAGCATTGCACCCGCGCCCACAAGACCCATGACCAAAGAACACTTAAGGCTGGAGCAGACCGGATGCGTAGACGTGCACGTACCACTGAGTTGTAATGTATGAAACAGTATGAGACAGGATTACGCAAGCAGTGTGCTTGCGTAATGTAGACGACGCAAGCAGTGTGTCCTGTCTCATACAGTGGTCACGTCAGTGACAGTGGTCAGTGGTCAGCACGTCTACGCTTACGTTTACGTATACGCATCCGGTCTGCTCCAGCCTGAACTCCTAGCGGATAATAGTGTTCAAATACTCTCTGCAGTCTTCATAGGTTTCTCTCATGTTTTACGACCCGGCAGTTTGTGAAAAACTGTACTATAGTTGCGATACAATAGATTTGTCTGGGAATGTCGGAGGTCGGAGCAACTCTGCAAGATTTGATCAATAATTTACACTAGTGTGTTAGAAGAACGCTTTCATAGGTAAGCAAGTTAAGGGAAAAGCCTATCTACTGTTTTTTTTTTCATACAAACGGTAGTCGACGATTTCCTCTCTGGATAAAGACATTAGCCATGTTTATGCCATAAAATCTATATCAGCCGTGACCCTGACCATGCCCCTACGCTTTTCCACTCTAATTTTTATTTCTATTCTAATTAGAAAATAAAAAACAAACAAAACGTAGGTTCAAGGGAGTTATAGTTAATTATGGCATAAACATTAAAACATATTTGCTGTATTTGTCATATCCAGGGAGGAAACAGAATGGAAACAGTCGTCGACTACGTTTGTATGGAGAAAGAGTAGGTAAGACTTTACTCTTAACGTTTCCTCAATACAGTTTGAACGAATAGTGAAAGTGGTTACATGGGTAAGCCGTAAGTTCACACAATAGTGTAAACAACACACAATTCTGCTTATGAAACACTCCATGAATGGGTCAAAGTAAGTTGGTACATTAACCATAACATGGTAAGTGGAAACTTACCTAAAGTCATCATCATCATCCGAGCGTTGTTCCCGGTTGCATCTCTCTCGAGAGCCCGGGTCCGCTTTCCTACTTTTACGTCTCCACTTCGCACGATCTTCGGCATCCCGCGTAGTGAGGCCATTTGCACGCGTCGCGTATCCGATCTTACGACGTCAAGCCAGCACTTCTTGGGTCTTCCCAATCTGCCGCGGCCGGGCGGAGGCGCCATAGCATGATAGCAAGACATTTGTTTCCCACGTAACTAGCCGGTTTTCGTAGAACGTGGCCGTACCACCGTAAGCGGCATTCTTGCAGTTTGTCTGCAATGTCTCGGAAATGAAGGCTGCCCCTGATGCGGGAGTTTCTGACGTGGTCTTTCCGCGTCACTCCACACATCCAGCGCAACATCATCATCTCCGTGACACGCAGCTCCTGCTTATGTCGCTCAAGCAATGGCCACGCCTCACTACCATACAAAAGGACAGGTCTAATGATCGTTTTATAGACCTGTCCCTTCAGTTTAACCGGCATTTTCGGGTCACAGATGACACCAGTTACCTCTCGCCACTTGGCCCAAGCTGCCGAAATGCGGGACTTGACGTCACAATCGATGTCGCCGGACTCGTGAAGCACAGATCCCAAGTACTTAAACTGGTCTGTCCGCTCGACCATGAGACCGTCTACGCAGACAGGTGTGGGATCTGTGGTATTGCTAGCCAAGTATTCGGTCTTCGCTACGTTGAGTTGCAAACCGCCGTTCTCAAGTGACTCTTTCCACGCATTTACACGCCTTCCAAGCCGTCCCTTATTCGAATCCGCTAGCGCAATATCATCAGCATACATGAGCATCCACGGGGGTTGCTCGTGTGCGTCTCGGATGACTACGGACAGTGCGTCCAGTATTACGCTAAACAGAAACGGACTTAGGACGGATCCTTGGTGGACTCCGACTGTAATGGGGAAAGATTTAGTGTCACCAACAGCAGTTCGCACCACACGAAACTTACCTAAAGTATAAGGATGAAACTCAAATAAAATACCAATTTAAACAACACATTGCAATATGGAATGTCAATATATTTTACTTCATATCTACATTTGATTTTAAGTTTGAGTAGATGACTGAAATTAAAAATCTTCTTAACAATATAGATACAAAGACGGTGTTGTCCATTCGTTATTATAAAGAGTACGAAGAATTTGGATATGATTAATAATTACTACACAGTATTCCACTGGAACTATCTACAAACATAAAAAGACATGTCCATGTTAAATAAATATATTTCAAATCAAATGTATGACATTTGATCTGTTTCAAATGACAGAATGATAAAAAATCTACTAACATCCAGTTAACATTTTGTCGAGAAACCGAATACGATACAGTAATTTCATTGACTAATACTTCGCCACGGCTTTACTCATTGCACGCACAAACGGACATCTCTATGGCAATCGAATATTTTATGTGAAAAAATAAAGTAATCATTTATTTATTGATTATAATAACGTACAATGAGAAAATACGTAGTTTTAGAAATAGATTCGCGTTTAGATGTTGACTCATCAATTTTTATTATTTATAAATTACATGTACATAAAACATTTGATTTTTTTTTGTCCAATTACTACAAATACTAGTCATTATTAGTACATACTATAAAACAATTACGAGGAGAACCTTCAAGAACGTAATAATATAAATAAAGTCTTACAAATGTAGTTTACTTTAAAAACTTACGTACAAACTTATATAATACATACAACATTAATTAAAATGCAACCCTTGAAAGGCCCATAATACGCGATTACGAAACAATATTAGATGGTACAACAGTTTAATTAAAGAGAAGTAATCTATTCACAGCACTTATCCATTATGTTAGTCAATTGTTCCACGCACAAAATGATCAGGAAATCACTTCGGTGTCAAATTATCACCACACTGATTGCATTGACATAAAATTAATATTTATATACCTATGTACATATAACAAAACAAGTCCTAACGCGCATTACAGCGACTCCTCGAATGCAGCCATCAAATCACTTTGCATATTCATGTCTATTTGTCCCGCCATCTGAAATGGAAAGTTTTATCATCATTCATTTTACATAACGATATATCGACTTCACCTTATACATATTGTTGATTTTCAATTGTTTTAGACTACAATGTTCCACTGCAAAACTTAGGCCTTCCTCCTCCCTTTTAACTTCCCTGTAGTTCCGATCTAGTACCTACTGGTTTGGTTCTATACAGTCGATAATTATGGTTCATTATTAAAGTTTTTATGTTCATAGTGGGATTCCAACCTACAGCCTCCAGGAAGGCTATATTGCAACCAAACCGTTGATCCC